>OX401422.1:825360-860360 GCA_947846245.1 Cerastoderma edule
TAAAATCCAAGTCTGTGAGATAAGTTCTTTTGAAAATATACAAAAATTAAAAATCAACATCATTTTCACTTTTGTTATTAGATAGTTCTTTTGAAAAGATATAAAATCAACTTTATAAAATTTCCACTTTGGCTAGTTTAAAAAATGACAATTCTTTTTTTTTTTCTATTTCAGCTACAGCTCCAACCTCCCCATGAAAAATGAAACCACATACAAGCAAAAACCTCAAGAGAAAATGGATAGTCTAATGCCCCATGCCTGCATTTATATAGGTAAATATTTACGTGTGACATGAGCTACTTGCTTTCCTAGGGTAATTGGTTGTGATTGTGAGCAAGTGATGTTCACTTTTAATTAAAAAAACAATTCTCCTTTTCCCACAATGTTTTCTGCCATATCAGAAGATTATTTTCTAATTTCGTCACATTTTGAACTGTCTTTTGCAAACTCTTTCAATTTGGTACAGCTGAAAATATGGCGTTTGGTAAAGAATTAATATCTAAAGAGTGACAACTTAATCTAAATCCAGCCACTTGTTTTCTTAACCCTTTACCAAGTGCCATATTTTTGACTGTCCCAAATTGAAAGAGTTTGCAGACGACATTTCAAAATGGGATGGAATCGAAAATAATATTGTGATAGGGCAGAAATCATTGTGGGAAAAGGAGAAACTGCTCATTAATAGCAGTTTCTCCTTTTCCCACAATATTTTCCAGAGTTGTCTGCAACAAAATGGTCAAATGTAGTTATTGTTTGTTAATGGTTAAACCACCTCCTTTGATAAGTGACAGGAAACTGTATAGTTAACGTCTTGGATAAAATATTTTCATTGGCATTGATATGGCCTTAAAAAATGAATTGTTTGTTTAGGGTAACATCTTCAAAATCAGTAGGTAGGGATTTTTTTTTTTTTTCGAGATTTACTTTTACATGCATATTTCTTTTTAAAGAAAATGGTTAAACACAGTATAGAACTGTCTTCTGACACAGAGCAGCATCCATCAAAATGCAATTTCAGAAATTGTCGGATTTAAGCGCTGATAGAAGACACTAATAAACATACATTTGTCAGATATTTTCAGTCTATTCAACTTGTAAACTGGCCTGGCAGAAATGCGCGTGAAGTTTCAAATGGATATGTAAGAAATACTGCGCCAATTTTTTCTGCAAAAGGTCAAATAAAGTCTTTAGGGTAGGCAGGTTTGTCTAGGTAGGGTCGATTACCCTAAACAAACAAATTTGATTTTAGGCCTAACATCAATATATCTCTCAAACAAATATTTGTTTTTTGATTGAACAAACAGATGCTGAGAAGAAGGACTTTGCATATGCCCTGTGGCAGTGTCTTACGTGTCACACAGCCAATGACAGGCGGATGGCGCACAACGCCATCCAAACCCTCTGTACACGACCCTGGAACGAGAACCCCGTTCTACCCTGTCTATCGGTACGGAGTGGCCTTGACCTTTATCTCAAGGTCATGGCCTTCCCCCCAGGGTCAGAGGTCATCATGTCCGCCATTAACATACCAGACATGGTGTCAGTGGTGGAGCACCATGGATTAAAGGTATTGTTCACCAACATTCTTTGTCTGCTGCCCTCTATGCATGAATAATTAGGACACGGTATTTTCAATACTCGACAGTCTCCCAAACACAGTCAAGACCATTCGACAAAGTCTGTCATGATTGACCTTTTTTTTTTCAATTGCAAAAATACCCAAGTGAAATAAAGTTATATTGATGGACTGTTGTTCACTACTTTATTGTTTTTGATAATTTTCAACAGGTTGAATTGAGGTATGGGCAATGTAACATAACCTTATAATATCAAAATAACACTTATGCACAACTAGTTGTATAACAGCGTCCATGCTCTCGTCATTACAGTGTCTGACTTATAAACCATGTGGTTGTATAGTACAGACGGCTCCAAGGATATTTTTAGATACTCTGTATAGCATGTAATTCATGCTAATTAGGCAGGTCAACAGACGGGGAATGTTGGTGAACAGTTGGAATTGTTTAGTTTATTTTAAATAGGTTGTGACAGAAGCTTGAAGCTTATTAAATTCACTCTCGATGACTGCTTCCTGGATACTGCACCAGTACTCTCGCCGATTTGTGGGTGAGCCCCGGCAATACTCGCCTTGCCTAACGGGGATCTGAACCCAGGACCCTCGGTACAAGAGGTTGACGCTCTACCACTGCACCACTGTCGCCCAAGTGGAAGTGTTTGCTTTGTTTTTTATACAGCAGTGATTTTTTTTTGGATGAAATATGGTGCTATTCAGCACCCTTTCCCCCATTTCCAGACTACCTGTATATATTTTCCCCCAAATTTTTTAAAAGTTTCCCTCTCGGAATCAGAGTAACTGACAAATTCCCCATAAAGCCAAGAAAATTTTGTACTCTGAACATAACATGTTGATGAAAAAAATGAGATGGAATAAAATTGTTCTCTCTATGTATGGTGATTTATAGTGTTAAAACTTTCTTTTTTTCCCAATTTATGCACACATTTTTCCCCCTCATGGGGCCCAGTGTTCTCAATAAGAATTGGTTGAACAGGCCAAAACAAAATCTGAACAGGTCACTTCGAGGGGGGGGGTTCCATGGGGGTTCTTAACATCTCCAGTAATTTAAATCAGCCAAAACATAATTTGAAGCGGTCATTTTGGCCTGAGGCCTTTTCTTATTAAGAACATAGAGGACCCAAACCTCTTCCCCCACTAACTGAAAAAATCAAAGCGCTGATAGCCCTGAAGTGCATTTAATCAAGATGGTTGAGGAAACATTTGAAAATTTCTTTGGGCAACATCTCGAGGAAAACAGCTGCTCCTTTTACCAACAATACTATAATCATTATTTCTGTAAACAGAGACTGATAGATAGTCTATTTTGTGAACATCTGGACATTTTACGATTTCCCATGAGGCAACAGTTATAATAATATACAGCAAAACAAAGCGAGTAAATCCGGACTACATTCCTAGTTCCAAGAAGGTATTAGTCCGCACAGTGAAGGCGGATGTTTAATGAGTAATTGGGGTTAGACCGCTGTTTGTGTATCGATAAAGTACCATCCCTCAAAAAGTGGTATGTAAATTCAATGGACTAAGGTGCTGACCCTTAGTCCACAAACCCACTGTATATTATACGGCTTTTGTTATTCCTTTCAGGTTGTACCCTGGGACATAAGCATCGAGACCATACAACCCAAGATGGACGTTCTGCCCTCCCTGATTACCCCCAAGTCCGTCGCAATCATCGTTGCCCACATTTATGGGAAATGGTGCGATATGGGTCCAATCATTCGTGTCGCAAAGTCACATGACCTTAAGGTCATCGAGGACTGTGCAGAGGGATTTTGCGGATTCGACCGATTAGGACACCCTTCGTCCGATATCAGCTTGTTCAGTTTTGGTATCATAAAGTTTACGACGGCGTTTGGAGGAGCCGTGGCAAAAGTTCGAGAGGCTGATGTATACAGGAAGATGGATGATCTGTACAGGAGATTTGCTACTCAGACACAAAGCTCTTACTTGCTCAAAACTTTAAAAACTTTAATCATATATGTCTTTGTCAATGTACCGTCCATTAATATGTCTACTGTATACCTCTTCAGAAGCTTTTCCATTGATCACAAGAAGTTGTTTGTAGGGCTAATGCGGGGGTTTCCTGATCACATGCTAGAGAGAATCAAATCGAGACCCAGTAGTGCCCTCCTGGCTGTGATCAGAAAGAGGCTGGAGGGTTTCGTCCAATCAGAATTCGCCAAGGGTCAGGTCAAAGGTGAATATGTCAGAATGAGGCTGCCTGCTGATTGGCTGGTTGGAATGGAGGCGTGTGTCAACAACTATTGGCTGTTTCCAATTTTGGTTGTGAGTAATATTTTATGTTATCTCTTTTCCTTATTTGGGAGGGGAGGTGAACAGTTGAAATGATCATTTTCTGACAAATTGGGCAAGATTCTGTCAATCCCAAGGTGCCTTCCTTTTTTAATCATCAGGTTGTGGTTAGAGCACCTGAGGCTAGACAGAAACATCTACTTCTCTACATCTACAACTAGTAAATATTGCATGTGTTATATAATGTGGCATTTTGCTATGTTTTAACATATTGTTTTATAATTCATAACTCATTTTACCTACCCTGATTTTGCAGTTTTTGAGTGACCTATAGCTCTTTGGGCATAAGACCTCCAAACTGTTTGCATAGGTATGAAGTTGGTTCCAGCACTATATGGGTTAATCACAATGGTTGTTCTCCATTGTAGATTACGAATTGACTTACAGAATACAGATTGTTCTACCCAGCTAGACCTGCCCTAATGGGCAGTATAAAGCTTGGAGTATTCCTTTAATAATTATGAGAAGATTATTTTTCAACTTCATCGCATTTTGAAATGTCGTCTGCAAACTCTTTCAATTTGGGACAGTCGAAAATTTATTGTTCGGGAAAGGGTTAAATGTATTTCTAAGCTAATTGTCAACTATTCTAAAACTAATACAATTTTACTCTGACTGAGGCCTTAAATAAGATTAAGTTTGTTTGGCCTTTACCTTCCGACCCACTATTTACCCATGTACCCAAAACATTTTATTGCTATTACTGAAATGTGTTTTTTCTCAGTGTTTTGAATATTCATAGACAACAAGTGTACAATCAAACTTGTGTTAAAAGGCCAGCCTATGGGGCAGAGTAAATTGGCTGTTAAAGACAGGTTGGCTGCTTAACTTGATATTCACTATAAATCTAACAATGGGACTTTCTGTAGTGGTTGTTTAAGGCAGGTTGGCTGCTTAAAAGTGTGGTTGCTTAACACAAGTTAGACTGTATAAGAAATATAATTTCTCAAATGAAATGAAATAATCTTCCTACCTGCCTACCCACCTGTAAAAGCTAGGGTCGGCAAAGGTCAATTTAACCACCAATGTTTAATCGTGGCTTGAGCACAAGTATAACTCGAACATTTTTCATCTTTAAAACAGGAGAATCCTGACAATGTTGTGAAATTGCTCTATGCAACGGGTATCGACGCGTACCGAGGCGCAACACAGCTCAATCTCATCGAGCCGGACCCGACGTCAAGCCTTGGACCTCTCAGTCACCTGGACCCGCGTTACCCGTCGGAGGCGAGATATCTAATTGACCACGTGGTGTATATTCCCGTCCAGAAAAACGTACCATTCCACGAACTGAATCGACTGTGCACCTCTGTGATAATGGCTGTAAAGGCCTGCAACGACGGACCGAAAGTTCAGATACAGTCTAAGCTATAGAAACTGCACACTGTCAACTAGATTAGAATTGCTGCAGGTACAATCTTAGCTTTAGAACTGTATACTGTCAACTAGATTAATTTTACTACAGATACAATCCTACCTTTAGAACTCTGCACTGTCAACTAGATTAAAATTGCTTCAGATTTTATTAAAATTGCAGATATGATCTAAGATCTAGATTTTTACATTGGCACTTAGATTAAAATTTCTGCAAATCTAAGATATTAACTTTTACTTCAGCAACTACATTATAATTGCTGCATATACAATTTAAGATATATATCTTTATGTTGAAGACTAGATTGAATTTGCTGCGGGTGCATTCTAAGAAATAGATTTTTACGATGGCACCTAGATTAAACTTGCTGCAGATACAATCTTAGATTTAGATTTGTATGATTAAAACTAAATTTTTTTTTTTTCAAGATACACACACTTTGAGTTATGGACTTATTGATTTATAACTTGACTAAACTTGCTGCAATCTGAGTTATAGACTTGTACATTGATGTTTGGTTCGACATCAAAAATAATTTTTCTGAATAAATCAATTTTTTCTGAACCGAAAAAGGTAGTTTACATTACATTTCTCACAGAATTTTGAATTACAGGTTTTCTTATTTGTGAACAAGCCATTATACTTTTTTTGTTTTGATGTGATTTGTGGACTTATCCATTATTAGCATGTTTCTGCCAATTGCTCGCCTTTTCAGAAAAGGTGTTCATATAAACACTGTATATTTGTTTAATTCAATAGAGATATTGTATTGTACTGCATTTTCGACTTTGTCTAGTAAGTAGAATTTCATAATTATTAGTTTATGATGAAAGTTTTTTTTTTGTAGCCAAGATTTAGTCAAATTAATATATTTTCTCATAAATGATGTGTGTGTTTTAACAGATTCTAATGAAAGAAATATGTAAGTTTTTTATTTTTCTAATGCATGTAGTTTTTTACCAATTTGTTCAATTTTTGTGGGGTTATTTTTTTTCCTAACAAATTTACACTCCCATGTTTTGTTGGGATTAATTTTGTTCTACCTTTAGTTAATCATTATGTTCAAATCAGTATCTAAATCATAAATAGGTACTTTTTATGCTTGTTCTATATATATACATGTAGTTGCTGCATGATTTTTATGAAACCACCTTGACCAAAGGAGAAATTGCTCGTCATGAGCATTTTATCCTTTGAGACACAATGGTTTAAACTCTCTATGATAAAGAAATTGTGTTGTGTTTTGAACTGTTTCTGCCAATTCTTTGAATTTGAATGAAAAGGTTATTTCCTTTTCAAATGAAATGTTGTTTTCTTTTCAAATGAAAAAGAATACATGTATTTTCCTTTTAAATCATATAATTATTTTCCTCTCAAATGAAAAAAAAACTAGGCAGTCTCTATGACTCACAGTATATGGATAACCTAAAAAATGACAGTTTGATAAACATTTAAAATCGTTCAACCAATGAAAAGGCCTACTGCCTCCGACAAAAAAATGAATTTATCTATATGTTGACGTTTACAAAACATTTTTTACAACTTTATTTCTTTGTTGTACCATTATGTGAATTTTTTTATTGAAATATGCATAAAGAATTTCATTTAAGTGACCTTATTTGCCACATTCACTTGACAACATTTTATCTCTTTGGCTAAAACTAGAAGTGGCTTGAATAATTTGCGAATGGCATTTCATAGTTTTGGATGAATTGAATAATTTGTTCCTATCAGTAGATGTCTTTGAGAAAAAACTCAATGATTAACAAAACTGTTTGACCTCACAATAGAAGCAAAAGAATCAAAAACGTTCCTGATTTTATCAAGAGTTTGAGGATCGTAAAACTTTATCAAGGTTGGGATGTTACTATAACCAATCTGAAGAAATCAAATTTATCCACTGCAAACACATAATAATAAAGCCACAATATTTCTTCTTGCAAGACTAATTTTGTTTTTATTTTATTTTGTTTTCAAATGCAAACATTCTAAACAGCCATTTAATTTGATAAAAGAAACAAATATATATCATAACTTACTATTTCACTATAACATGTACATATGAGGGTAAAGCCATATGAGTTACTGACCAAAAATAATGGTTTAAGATAATGTTCAACACTTCCATATACATTGAACTACTGAATACTGAAGCTCACAAGAAATATGTTTAATATTAGCCGGGACATTTAACCCTTTACCGAACACCAAATTTTCGACTGTCCCAAATTGAAAGAGTTTGCAGACGCCATTTCAAAATGTGATGAAATTGAAAAGTAAACTTCTGATAGGGCAGAAAATATTGTGGGAAAAGGAGAAATTGCTCGTTTTGAGCAATTTCTCCTTTTCTCACAGTGCTTTCCAGAGTCGTCTGCCAGAAAGTGGCTAAATGGCGTGATTATTTGGTAATGGGTTGACACAAAATTTGTAACTTACCGGTATATACAAGGTGTGTTTTCTCAGGTCACGAAATTACCGAGTAGTTACGATTCTTCTACTTCTGTACCATCCCACAAACATGTGGAAACGAACAATCAATCATTACACATTATAAGTAATTTGAAAAATGTGATAACTGTTTGTCTCATACTGGATAATTTAAGTTAATAACTGTGAGGAACTATGTTAAGGAATATTTCACCTTTCGAAAAAAAAAGAGAATCTCAAAATTTATTTTCAGGAGATACTCAGAATGACTGAATTGGATATGAATCAAAATGTATTAAATATTTACGTATGCAGTGATTTTTTTTCTAAATTAAATCAATGTTTTTTTTTACCAAAATTTAAAAAAAGGGTTTTTCTATAGAAAAATGATTAATATGAATGATAGTAATGAGCTTTTGGGAAATTTTATGAGATTTTTAGGCCAAAATTTATCACTGTGTATGTGAAGATTCTTTTTATGTTTTGCTAATGAGATAAGTGTATCAATTGTTCTAGAGAATTTTATATAGAAACGTCATATCGTGATTGAACATTGAAAAGAGCATAACATCAAAAACTAACTTGAACAAGAAAACTTATTAACACTTGTTTTATCCTGTTACACAAAAGTAGAGAATAGTAGATAAGTGGTGTTAATGTTTAAGTTTTTCCAGCAAGGTGTAGGTATAATTGCCAGCCTAATAAGTACCAAAGCCGAGCCCGAAAAGCTGAGAGGACGTGAATAGATATGGCATTGGATCTAAATATGGAACTATTCTTTGGTACAAAGTGGCAAAAGAAATTTCCAATTCATATTTAAGTTTTGGGGCCTCTGTGGCCAAGTGGTTAGAGTACAGAACTTGAAATCACATGGCCCCTCTCTGCGTGGGTTCAAATCCTGAGATGGATATGGACTTTCATGAGAGGCAGTCTCCTGGCTGACTTACGGAATGTCAATGGTTCTACCTGCCTTGACCAGCCCTTATGTGCAGTTGAGTATGGGGTCTTCCTCCATAATTAAGAGTCGGGCATCGCTTCATAACTGAAATAATTTTGATGTGATGTAAAACCTATATAAAAAAAGAATTACCTCCATTTTATTATTCCCAGAGATTCTTTTTCAATATTTTAATGTTGATTAGTAAAATGCAAGTCAAACAAAGTAACTCTATTAGAGGTATGAAGTGAAATGACTTAAAAGAAAAAGGGGCAGCCATTTTTTCAAAGATTTGGAAAGATTTTGTTTCATTCAGAAGAAGATATAGCTTGTTTATGGACATAAAGGATTAACACATCATAGATTATTGCAAAAGCTCATAAAACATCATCGAATTCAAACAATTAGGCAATTGTTTCTTGAAATGCACATAGAAATCATGGTAAATGAAAATAGAGTCCTTGTAGGGCTTGAACCATTACGTACTTCATGCTTTTGCAAACAACTAGATCCAGGCCAGCCACCAAGTAAATTGGCGGCTAGCCTTTAATCTAACCTGTTTGCTACTCTTGGTATGGTTCCTCAACAAAATTAGGTAGATATTAAGGTTTTGGAAAGCAGATGACACTAAAATCTATATTTAGAAAATTACCCAGCATTCTAAGGGTTAAGCTCTCTTAGCTTATATCTGTGTGTGGGTATGTGCGAACATAAACATGTATGGTACATCGTATATATAAATTCTAGTCTTTTGTTGAATTTCATTCTTCTCCAAAGATGCATTTAGCTACAATGTACTTACAAGAATAGTATTGACTTTGTATTTAGCAGAATCATTCAAGGCAAACTTGTAGTTTTTATTTTTATAAAAGATTACAGGCAATATATTGCTTGTATTTCTTAATTATAGTGAATGCTTTGAACGCCAATTTGATATATTGCAAATATGTACTTCATTAAGGCATAGCACAAGAATGATCTGTTTCTTGAATGTTTATTACTTCTGTACTGATGGGCCTATTGCCTTATGTATCGATAAAGTTAATCAATAAAGTTTATCAATAAAGTATATTTAGAAAGATTATGGATAACATATATCAATAAAGATTATAGTTAAAGTATATCAAAAGAGAATATTGATAATTAATCAATAAAGTATATCAGTTTAACCCTTTCCCAAACAATAACGACATTTGACCACTCTGTTGCAGGCAACTTTAGAAAACATTGTGGGAAAAGGAGAAATTGTAGACGACATTTCAAAATGCGATGAAATTGGAAAATAATCTTCTGAAGGGGCAGACAACATTGTGGGAAAAGGAGGAATTGCTCGCTAAGAGCATTTTCTCCTTTTCCCACAATGCTTTCCAGAGTGGTCTGCAACAAAGTGGTAAAATGTCATTCTTGTTTGGCAATGGGTTAAATAGTATGTGAATGACGTTACGAGCAATTTCTCCTTTTCCAACAATGCTTTCCAGAGTCGTCTGCAACAGAGTGGTTAAAAGTCATTATTGTTTGGTTATGGGTTAACCCTTTCCCAAACAACAACAACATTTGACCACTTTGTTGCAGACGACTTTAAAAAACATTGAAGGAAATGGAGAAATTGCTCGTTATTTCCCATAATGTTTTCTGCCCTATCTGAAGATTATTTTCCAATTTCATCATATTTTGAAGTGTCGTCTGCAATCTCTTTCAATTTGGGACAGTCGGGAATTCATTGTTTGGGAAAGGTTTAAAGGAAATACAGATTTATAAATCTAAGGAAAAGTGTGCATGTTTAGGCCATGGTGTTTATGTTATCTAACAACTGTTGTTTTTATTGTTTATATCTATTTGTTAAAAACGTGTTTCCTTTACATTTGTAGTTTTCTAAAACAGAATTAAATATTGTTGTTATGTATGGGGTTTGTTGCCTTTAGGTCACCAGAACTTGCCTGCACAGGGATTTTTGATATATCATATGTGTAATGCTGAAAATGTGTTGATGATTTGCTTTATTCAACCAGATATAAGAGAAAAAAAACAAAGCCTTAAAGTCGTTTCTTTACTTTTGTCCATTCCTACTTATATACTCTTGTTTATTATCCTTTACTTTTCTCTTTCTATACTTTTGTGAAATTCTACTTATATGCCTTTGTCAGTTCCTTCTTTAATACTTTTGTTCATTTCTATTTGTTTACTTTTGTCAATTCATTCTTCTAGTTTAACATATATGGGTTTTACCATATTTTATTCATCATTTTATATATACATACAAACACATAGATGTACACCTATTCAATAAACAGATGAAAAGTATTTGAACAAAAGCTAAGCTTATGAAGATCGTCTCCTATATATCAGGTGGACAAAGAAATGTATCTGATCTGTTCTTAAATATTCTACTTGTAATAAAATGTGAAAAATAATATGACAAAAATTAAGAAAAAAGGATTTTTTTTTTTGGAAAAAAAATGATAGAAATGTGTAAAAGGTAACTGTGAAGTGGAGTCAAACGGCCATTTATATGAATATGTCTATAGACATTTAAATGAATTTGAAATCTGATCTAGTCTCTGATAAACAATATACTGTGGTATGGCAAGTACAGTATACAATGGTAACAAATGACATCTCATGAAAAACGTCTACTCTTTTATAAAGGAGTGGAAAGCAGCAGAAGTGTTTTATATGGTTGGCGGAATTAATGGAGAAGTTGTTTCCTCATAAAAAAGAACATAGATTTAATTACCTTCCATTCCCCCAGCCCCAGCAATCAATCTAACCCTAAGGGAAACAACTCCCTTCACCTAACAAAAAATAATGGTCAAAGAGAGATAACCCATACTGACATAAATTATACCTCAAGTTTGGGCTATCTCCCTTTCACACTTAAAACTCATTTCACCAAGGCACTCGAATAACGATGTACACAGAATCAGGCTTGACTTGATTTGTTTTACATATGTGTTTCGCAAGATTTTTGTACTTTTCAATCATTGTTTAAGTTATAAAGAAATAGTTTGTATTAGTAACTGAAACGGCGAAACTATTCCATGCATTGTTGTGTTGTTAGAAACAGTGAAGTAATACGCTCAGTTACAGTAAAATTGTGTGATTTAGAATAGTTCAGTACGTTTTATTCCCTTTTAAAAGAGTGGCTAATACGGTAGCATGTTAATATAATGCTTTCATTAGAGTTAAGACGAAAATGTTTGTTGTTAACAAAAAGCGATATAACGAGGTCAGTCGAGAACCGCCTGGTGAATTTTGTAAAACGTCGGGGACAAATGATATCGGAGAAATTCCAAATTTTGAATATTTGCGTTTTTCGTTAGATAATTTCCAGTATTGTTGTTTGTATCATGTGACTTTTCTAACCAGGTGACCCCACTTGTTCTTCCGAGCGAGCATCACTGATTTTAGACATAACTCGGATGTAAACAATGAAGTCAAAATGTGTTGTACACAATTTGTGAAAATAGCACTTTGAAACATCGATAATGAATAATGCAGGCATTATTGTCATGAAATTGTAGTGTTTTG
The DNA here is from genome assembly GCA_947846245.1 of Cerastoderma edule. Lineage (NCBI taxonomy): Eukaryota > Metazoa > Mollusca > Bivalvia > Cardiida > Cardiidae > Cerastoderma > Cerastoderma edule. The sequence continues at coordinate 837,538 of OX401422.1, forward strand.
CTATGTTTCAACATATTGTTTTATAATTTATAAGCCATTTTACCAAGTTTTGCAGTGTTTGTTTAGAGCTAGTATGCTTTTAACAACAATGAACCCATTACAGTGCTGGAACCGACTTCATACTTATGCAAATACATTGTAGGTTAAATCCAGGCCAGCTGCCAAGTTAATTGGAAGTTTGAAATGTCGTCTGCAAACTCTTTCAATTCGGGACAGTTTAACATTTGGCGCCTGGTAAAGGGTTAACTCATGTCACTTCAATGATATATTCGTTCGTTTTTAAGATCGGGAAATAAGTTTCGGTGTACATGGGACTTGTCGGAACTACTCGGGTAATTCCGTGAGCTGAGAAATACACCACGGATATAAGTGTAGGGTAACACTTTTTCGGGTAGTCGTCCCCGGCATGTAACACGTTTCCTATAAGCGTCCACGTTAAGTAGTTCAATATTTAATGAAGTACCTTAAAATCATTATTTATCGGCTTCTCATAGGAAATGGCGAAATCATAACTTATGATATATATAACTGTTTCCTTAATAAAATTCATTAAATTAAACGACTTTTAAGATTTCATATTTAAAATCTATTTTTGAAAATAAAAGTCAAGTGACGTAAGTCTCGCGAGAAGCAATATGGCGGCACCCCTATTATCTCAGAGGTGTTTTCATTGGATAAACCCAATGTGTTCAGATTGCTAATTACCTTCAACCCGCGCTCGGGCCTCAAACTGCCTATCAACACTGATGAAGAAAACATATGCTATGAAAATGAAATTAATCATAACTGGTGATGGAAAAATTACAAAAAATGGTTATGAATTCAAAAACGCTTTTTAATGGCTTTCCTTTTTCTGTATCGGTCTGGAAAATACGAAAGAAAGAAAGAGAATGTTGTTTTTCGTGTTTGTAGGCAGAAAATGGTGAGAAAACGGTATTTATATCGCTTATTGAAAATATTTACAGAATTGATTATCGCGAAAACTGTGGAGAAAACTTGTACTTATTTTTCAAAAAGGTAAATATTTCGTCAGCAATTTATATAAAAATGGTAGCATGGTTTATTTTGTCCTTTTCCTCTTTCTTAAAACTAACCAAAGATGAGTCCTTAAAGATAAAATAAGTTACATAACTGAAAAAGTGTTGATACGGCATTAAAAACCACTCAAAACTAAATTTCAGCGTTTTCAACCTAACATGACAGACATGCAGTTTTTTTTAAAGAAATTGTCGTTGTATGCACTTATAATAAAATGTAATATGTTTAATTCCATACTTGCGCTCATTTAAACTTAAAAACTGAAGTTATAGAATAAGTGAGAGTTAACTTTAGAGTTGTTTAAATTCTCGTTTACAGAAAAACTGAGACGTAACACATACACACGTAGCTGTTAAGAGCGTGAAACGATAAGGTTTGTTTACAATTAGCGATGAAACAGTTTCAGCCGAGAAACATCGAAAACCAATGAAACCCGAGAAATTATCCATTTTGAATGTTCACGTTGTTAATAATGGATGAATGACGGTATGTTTATGAGTTTCACGTGATTGGCTTACCAGGTGAAGGCCATTCGTTAATCCGAGTGTTCCTAGCTATTTAAGATGTGACTCAAATGTAAACAATGAAGTTAAATCGGTGGGTACATAATTTGTGAAAACAGCAATTTGAAATATGAATAATAAATAAAGCAGGCGTTATTTTGTCATGATCCTGCGATGTTCTGCTGTGTTTCAACATATTCTGTCATAATTTTCATTTTCTCATTTTACCCAGTTTTGCAGGTTTTGGATTTAAGCTCTAGTATGCCTTTAAACTCGCAAACGGAATTATAACATCTTTATTAGTCGTTAAACATGGAGTCGTTTGGGCGATTGGTCCCGTTGACAAAGAAGTAACCAATAAAAAATGTAAAACCTCTGAACAAAAATCGATTTTAATTGCAATGACTTGATACAACACCCGGTTAAATACAAAAAACCAGTTCAATGCTAAATTGGAAAACCTAAGATCAAAGGAACCGTGTGAAGGCACGTAAATAAAATATAAACCGCCATGTCCGGAAGGTGTATGATGTCACGTGACCCGTTTTATCTTCTCGCGTGATCTCGCGAGACTTGGGCGTGCAGCGAGATTTACGGCGTGATGTAACAATGCTCTTAGCTTCGAAGTTGGCTTCTAAGTGACATAGTGGAGCTGTGTGCGTAATGGGAGGGCGGAGAAAGTAGATCACGGCACAGAACGGGCAATGAGGAAGGCAGATATACTGACGAAACTAGAGCGACAGAGGGGGAGATAGAAAGAGAGAGAGGCAGAGAGAGAGAGATAGACAAATGGAGACAGAAACAGGAAGAGACATACAGAGAAAGAGAGACGGAAACACTGAGGGACAGACATAGAGAGATAGACACAGGGAGAGACAGATATAGAGACAGAAACATGGTGAGACAGACATGGAGAGACAGAAACAGGGAGAGACAGACATAGAGATACAGAAACATGGAGAGACAGACATAGAGATACAGAAACAGGGAGAGACAGATATAGAGAGACAGACATAGAGGGAGACAGAAACAGAGAGAGACAGACATAGAGAGACTGAAACAGGGAGAGACAGATATAGAGACAGACAGAAACAGGGAGAGACAGAAACAAGGAGAGACAGAAATAGAGAGAGACAGAAACAGGGAGAGAGAGAAACAGGGAGAGACAGACATAGAGAGACAGAAACGGGAAGAGACAGACAGACCGGGAGACAGAAAGGGAGAAAGATATAGACAGAGAGAGACAGACAGACAGAGAGACAGACAGATCGGGAGACAGATGTAGACAGACAGAGAGGGAAACAGTGACATACATGCAGTCAGACAGACATACAGACAGAGAGAAAGAAAGCGAGAAAGAATGAGAGGAAGAAGTAGTGAGCAAGAGATGTACCACGTTGACAATACATTATTTGAAAAATGTTTTGTTTAAAATGACAAATAAAAGTTAAATAAAATTTATTCTGATTCTGAAAAAAACCACGACGATTTATTCTGGAATATGTCTTGGAAGGTACTGTGAAGGGGCCAAAATGGCTGTTTTTGTATACAATGAATAAGGGCCCAAAGTTGCCAGTATAACACAGGGCCTTTCGCGTTATATAACAGGGGCCCGTAAACGGCACCTCCCCAATTTGGAAATTTCTTTAAAATCATGCAATGTTCTCAAAAATTCAAACTCACATCAGCTTTTTGGTTTCCCAATTGAGCAATTTCATCGAAACAATTACTCAAAGTTATAATGTATAGGCCTCTTCCCAATTAAAGGAGAAACAAAAACCTATTACAACGTATGTAATTAATCGAACTCAATAAATTCCGCGCACATACATGTGCATGCCGAAAAGTACAGACCATCTAACAAACACAAATCAACCTCGAAGCGGTTGTGGAAGGCTTTGTGTGCGTGTATCAAAAGAGAGATCTCGTGTTTTATTTCGCTTTAAGTATTTAGTTGAAAGAGTTGCGAATGTTCATTTGATGTTATAAATTTGGGATGGGGTAATTCTTTTCTCTCTTTATGGTACACTTTGTTCTTTATATAAAAAAAGATACTTTTAAACTTGAATCGGGGTGGATTGCTTGCTAGTTAATACAAGGCAGTGAGTTCATCTCTCAGTGTACCTTGATATTTTTTGGGCAAATAATAATAATAATAATAATAATAATAATAATAATAATAATAATAATAATAATAATAATAATAATAATAATAATAATAATAATAATAATAATAGTAATAATAATAATAATAATAATAATAATAATGATAATAATAATAATAATAATAATAATAATAATATGATGATGATGATGATGATGATGATGATGATGATGATGATGATGATGATGATGATGATGATGATGATGATGATGATGATGATGATGATGATGATGATGATGATGATGATGATGATGATGATGATGATGATGATGATGATGATGATGATGATGATGATGATGATGATGATGATGATGATGATGATGATGATGATGATGATGATGATGATGATGATGATGATGATGATGATGATGATAATGATGATGATGATGCTGATGATGATGATGATGATGATGATGATGATGATGATGATGATGATGATGATGATACACATATCCCAAGCTGATGATGATCAGAGCGTCTCATTTCTTGCAGGTCGCACATACGCCCTTTTACCTTTAGCGCGACCCGCAGTCAATATATATATAGGGGCTGCAGTTGACTGACAGATTCAGATTCAATACACCTCGCTAAGAGAAAATATACGGATAATTCAATAGACACGGGTTTACAAATAAAACTCTCGTTTCGAACGAACGTTTGATAATTCATTTATGGTGTTCACTCGTGGAAATGGGAATTTAATGGAAATCGAGCAAAATGTGTTAATGGCGTAAAAAACTCGTGTCGAAGTAAGATGATTTTCTTCTTTATTAGTAACCTTTTTTTCTCTCACTTTTTCTCTCCCTTTCTCTCTTTACCTCTCTTTCTTTCTTTATTCTCTCTCTCTTTTTTCTTATTCTTATTCTGTTTCTATCTATCTCGGTCTCTGTGTCTCTGTCTGTCTGACTGTCTCTCACTCTCTCTTTCTCTCTTCTCTCTCTCTCTCTCTCTCTCTCTCTCTCTCTCTCTCTCTCTCTCTCTCTCTCTCTCTCTCTCTCTCTCTCTCTCTCTCTCTCTCTCTCTCTCTCTCTCTCTCTCTCTCTCTCTCTCTGCCTGTCTGATTCTATATATCTCTCCCCATCTCTCTCTCTCTCTCCCTCTTTCTATTTCTTTCTGTCTCTCTCTCTCCTCTGTCTGTCTCTCTCTGTCTCTGTCTGTCTCTATCTCCCCCTCTCTCTTTCTCTCTCTCTCTCTCTCTCTCTCTCTCTCTCTCTCTCTCTCTCTTTCTTTCTCGCTGCTTCTCTCTCACTCTCTCTTTCACTCGTTCGATATTTCTCTCGTTCTTTATTTCTCTTCTCCCACACATTCTCTCACACCCTCTTTCTCTTTCTTTCTCTTAGTTATTCTCTCTGTCTGTGTCCCTCTCGCCTCCCTCTCTCTCTAATAATCTCTCTAACTCCCACCCTCTCTCTTAGTATCTCTCTTTCTCACTCACCTATTCACCCTTTCATTGAGTTATACTATCCAATCAAATTTGAGCGCAGCGATTTTGTCTTTTTTTAAGGGTCTGACAATTCTCATACAAAGTCATCCTGTCTTTTTTGTAAAACATTCCTTTAATATCAAATCGTATGCATAGTTAGCATTAGGTCCCTATGATCATCGGGTCAAAAGCGAGAATTTGCTTATCTTTAGCCGATTCTCATTTAACAATCATGAATCCAAATGTTTGTCAATCACCAAATGCACTTAAAAAAAGACAGGAAAAATGTGTTTTTTTATCGCGTTTTTTATCGCTATAACAATCGACAGACAGTTGTATATGTGTATTGTCGGCTAAATTCTTTTCCCGATAAGGGAATTATATTTCTATATAACGAGTGACGAAACAGTTCAGCCATTCTCCCAATACTTATCCGATGCCACACCGTTCCAAAAACTCAACTCAACGTTGTCTTGATCTTAGTCAAATTCGCGTAGGTGATAATATAAGTATAGTAAAAAAAAAAAAATGAAAAATAAAAAAATATAACCAAGTTCATGTACACAAACACATAGTCCATACGGTATACATGTAAAGAAATAAAAAAATAATAATAACCAAGTTCATGTACACAAACACATAAACATATTAGTCCATACGGTGTACATGTAAAGAAATAAAAAAAAAATAACCAAGTTCATGTACACAAACACATAGACATATTAGTCTATCCGGTAGTGTAGTGTAGTGTAGTGTATGTGTATGTGTAGTCATTTTGATGAAAAGTTTGCGTATATGATTAGATGCTTAAAAAATAAACAACATTTTTCAAGTTCATGAACACATAGACACACAAGTTCGTGTAGATGATAAAATATTCCAAATGATAAAAGAAAAAATATTTTTTTCAAGTTTTTTTATGTACACATACATGCAGGCAGTTAACCCTTTACCAGTTGCAAAATTTTCGAGTGTCCCAAATTGAAAGAGTTTGCAGACGACAATTCAAAATGTGATGAAATTGAAAAATAATCTTCTGACTGGGTAGAAAACATCGTGGGAAAAGGAGAAATTGCTCGTGAAGAGCAATTTCTCCTTTTCCCACAATGTTTTCCAGAGTCGTATGCAACAAATTGGTGAGGAAACGTCGTTATTGTTTGGGAAAGGGTTAAGCGTATCAGAGATATTCGTAAACTATTTGCAAATGTGTTGCCAGAGTAACAAGGGAATAACCACGAAAAGGTGAAGAGAAAAACTAATAAAAACATTAAAGGGTATGTTTCGCTTCACCAGAATACTTGATGACTTTGATGTAAATAACCGAGTGAAAGGCAGAGGAACGAGTCGTTCAATAACATGCCCCCAGCGAGTACAATATGCTGTTAAGGTAGATTACCCACAATCAGCCATTTTAAGGTAGAATAACCATAATCAGCCATTTTAAGATAGAATAACCACAATCAGCCATTTTAAGGTAGAATAACCATAATCAGCCATTTTAAGGTAGAATAACCATAATCAGCCATTTTAAGGTAGAATGCCCATAATCAGCCATTTTAAGATAGAATAACCATAATCAGCCATTTTAAGGTAGAATAACCACAATCAGCCATTTTAAGGTAGAATAACCACAATCAGCCATTTTAAGGTAGAATAACCATAATCAGCCATTTTAAGATAGAATAACCACAATCAGCCATTTTAAGGTAGAATAACCATAATCAGCCATTTTAAGGTAGAATGCCCATAATCAGCCATTTTAAGATAGAATAACCACAATCAGCCATTTTAAGGTAGAATAACCACAATCAGCCATTTTAAGGTAGAATAACCACGATCAGCCATTTTAAGGTAGAATAACCACAATCAGCCATTTTAAGGTAGAATAACCACAATCAGCCATTTTAAGGTAGAATAACCACAATCAGCCATTTTAAGATAGAATAACCACAATCAGCCGTTTAAAGGTAGAATACCCATAATCAGCCATTCTAAGGTAGAATACCCATAATCAGCCATTTTAAGGTAGAATAATCATAATCAGCCATTTTAAGATAGAATAACCATAATCAGCCATTTTAAGGTAGAATAACCATAATCAGCCATTTTAAGGTAGAATACCCATAATCAGCTATTTTGAAAATCATTTCTTCGTCGGATTACTTCGGTCGCTCTCCGTATACATCGGTCGGGGCTGGAACTAATCGGTTTGATTCGAAATAGTCCCAACCTTCACCGAATCTTACATTTTTTCATAAAATATAGGTTTAAAGATCACTTTTAACGCCCCTCTTTAACCATGTCTCTAATCGGTAGTTCATATATTTGAAAATTAGTCTGTTATAACTTTACTTTCTTAACCACTGGCTTATAAAAGACGTTTAACAAGCAATTTTAACAACTGACATACATCAATCTTAATGGACACGACAAATACGATTTTAATGGATACGACATACATCAATTTTAATGGAAACGACAAACAACGATTTTAAAGGATACGACATACATCAATTTTAATGGAAACGACATATACGATTTTAATAGATACGACAAACATCGATTTTAATGGACACGACATATACGATTTTAATGGATACGACAAACATCGATTTTAAAGGAAACAACAAACATCGATTTTAATACGCCTTAAACCGAATAGTTCCGGTCAAGACCGAGGCATACCTAGAACGACCGAAGTAATCCGACGAAAGAATGAGTTTCAAAATGGCGGATTGTGTGCATTCTCCATTCAAGTAGACATATACAACGCAATTAGGACATACGATACTACTTAAAGGCACATCAAAGGAGATGAGTACATAAAAATTACTGAAAAGAAATATGGAGTTCTTTTATTATGTTCATAAAAGTTATGAGAATTAATTTACGAACGCATTGAGACCCTATTGATTCCTTTAACATAAGTTATTTTATGCTTGAAATGTAGTTGTCTCCAATTCAATCATGTTTATCAACAACCTGTTTGTTTACATATTCAAAATAACGAATTCTGATTGGTCCGTTCAAAAGTTTGTGTATGGACTGACAATGTCAGAGGTGAAGAATCAGGCAATCTTATTAATTCAACTTGCTAATCTGGGTTATTTCTCGTTGCCTTTCACGTTTCAGTTGTGCTGATGGGGTTCTTTGGTGATAACTATTTGAAACTGACCAAAAGTTTACCAAATAATGTAGTCTGATATAGCATTTATCTCCTTTTATGGGCCTTTGAACGTTGGTTTAATTACGCTTTGTTTTTATCCTTGAAAACTGGTTTTATTAGATAGGCCAATTAAGCTTATATATCTTCTTTTTCCAGACTGTTTTACCGTCTTAACCAGTGACATTGTTTAATCATATAATTTTGTTTTCCAAAGTCTTCTTTTGTCGTATTGTTTTAGCTTCCTTACCTTTGTCTTTAAACGGACGTTTGTAAAACGCATCTGTAACATAAAGAAATCGTACAACATTGGTTTAGCACTTTAGATATATTATATTGCTTATTAGTTACTCTTTAACAACGTAATTTCAATTCTTATTTAGACACAATGTTTATCATATCGGGTTTTATGGCAGACGTTAAAACATATATTTGATTGTAAAAATTAGAATAACGAATTACAAGAAGAAATATAGAGAGAGTTAAAGCCAATATCCCCGATGTTTGCGTTATTTTCGAGTTAATTCCAGATCTCTCATTATCATTTTTCTCTTTTTTTTTTCTGTTGTAGACCATTTGATGAAGAACGGAATCGGTTTATGTATCGAAGCACGCACAGAAGGCTGGGTCCATAACCCCCGACATTACCGATAATTACTACTGCTGCATTCCGGCTTACACACTGAGAGAACACGGGAACCAGCCTAGCAGCGAACAAGAGAACCAGGCTGACAGAGAACTAGAGAACCAACCTGACAGTGAACAAGGGAACCGGTCTGACAACAAACAAGAGAACCAGCCTGGCAGCCATCAAGAAAACCAGCCAGACAGCGAACAGGAGAACCAGCCTGGTAGCGAACAAGGGAACCAGTCTGACATCTTACAAGAGAACCAGCCTGACAACACACAAGGGAACCAGCCTGACAGCGAACAAGAGATAAAGCCTGATAGTGAACAAGAGAACCAGCCTGGCAGCGAATAAGAGAACCAGCGTGATAGCAAACAAGAGAACCAGCCTGACAGCGAATAAGAGAATCAGCCGGATAGCAAACAAGAGAAGCAGCCTGGCAACAAACAAGAGAACCAGTCTGACAGCGAACAAGAGAACCAGCCTCACAGTGAACAAGAGAACCAGCCCGATAGTGAACAAGAGAACCAGCCTCACAGTGAACAAGAGAACCAGCCTGATAGTGAACAAAAGAACCAGCCTTGCAGAGAACAAGAGAACCAGCCTGCCAACGATGCTCTTTAATACAAAGTCGTCGTAACGAACAAGTCTATTCGTTGTATTGGAAAAATAAAACCACGATTGTTTGATGAAGTTGAGTTGAGCAATTAGATGCATTATTTGTGGAGATCTTCATTGGACTATTTTTTCTCAACCGGCTTGTATTCTTGAGCGGACTTGTGTGCGAAGCAGCGGTGTTGCGTGAGGTTTATGTGTTTCCGTGAAAATAACGCACACTTCGGTCTTCAATGAACGAAAAAGACGAATACATAATAATGGTTCGAGCTGTATCATAAACCTGTGATACATGGAAATATTTACGTTATTGCCTGTTAGAAAAAATACGTTATATTTAAGTAAATACAGGTGTGAATGCTATATAGTGTGAGAAGGTGGTGCCGGTTCTACAGTAACGTGGTGTATTAAAATCGGATTAACCTCTTATAGCCTCTACCCCAGGGAGTAATATACTTGCGCCGTTACGTACAGACAACGAATGGGATATCGTGTGATAATAAATCAAGGTGTAAAAACATTCGTTGTACGAAAGAATAGAGCCGAAAGTATAGAGCTGCGCGTTAGATGCTATTACGAACCTGATATGACACGTAAAACAAATACGGTAAATTAAACGGTGAATTAATAAGAAAAGTCAAATGATTCCAAATGTGTTACTATAACCGTGTATGAGTGACTGATACGGACTAGTTGGACATAGCACAAAGGGGTTTACAGATTCGTAATTTGACTATTTTGTTATTAAGTCCGGACCCGAGCATATGTTGTATTAACAGTCCGACATTTTACTGCAACTCTGAGGAATTGAACTTCCTAAATTGATATTGCACTAGAACCAACATTTATCATCGCTCTTGAGTTAAATGCATCAACTTTATTGATTGTATTCACCGCATCAACTTTATCGGGTGAATTAACTGCATCAACTTTATCGATTGCGTAAACTGCATCAATTTTATCGATTGCGTTAACTGCATCATCGTTATCGATTGCGTAAACTGCATCAACTTTATCGATTGCATTAATGCTTTTCGGAGATATTTACTATTCGATGAGCTTGTGTGAACTTATTCATCAACGGTTTTCCGAATTTTAATACTTACCACTTCTATACGTCGTTCTTGTGTGAAGTGATTCATTAACAGTTTTCCGAATTTATTACTTTCCACTGAATAGGGGACTATACGTTTATGTGAGGGATGTGGTGAACCATTTGGACTTCATCTAAAGGAACTCGATTTATGCACGTGAAACTCGTTTCCATGGTTACCATGAAGGTCAAGGTCACGCCGGTCACGTGGTCGGTCACGTGTCTCCTTCTTCTCAACGTGACGTTACTCGAGGTAAGAAACTCATTCACTCATTTACTCATTCGGGGGTGTTGGGTTGGTTCTTGTTATTTATAATTTATCTTGCACGCAATTTTCAACAGTTTCTAAAGCCAGAATATTATTGTTTGGGATTTGGGAGCTTTTTACGAGCACTCTCTCCTTTTCCCACAATGTGTTTTGCCCTATCAGAAGGTTATTTTTTCAATTTCATCACATTTTGAGATGTCGTCCGCAAACTCTTTCAATTTGGGACAGTCTAAAATCTGGCGTCTGTTAAAGGGATAATGCGTATCAGTGTAACTTAGGCGCTTTTTTGCCTTCAGTGAAAATCAGAACGGTGCTTTCAACTACAGGCAAGCAGCTGGCGACTTTGATGATTCTAAATGATTCTGCATCACTAGGCGCTTAATTACGCCATTCAGAGAGTGTGAAGTGATATGCACTGCGTAACCTTCTGCCGACAACTCGTCTGTTATTCAAGTTGGCGGACATGCTCAGCGACGTAAATAATTCGATGTCTTTGGGGTTAACGTGCTGTGCAAAGCCTAGGGCTGTCACTGTTTAAAGGAATTTTAAAAGCATACTAGCGCTCAGAAATACTGCTACACTGGGTAAACTGAGTTATAAATTATGATGGAATATGTTGGAACATAGCGAAACACCACAGGATCGTGACAATACAACGCCTGCACTTTTTATTAACGATGTTTGGAACTGCCATTTTGAGAAAGTGTGTACCAAACAATTTAACTTCATTGTTTATATTTGAGTAACATCTAAAATAGGAAGAAGCGCTCGGATTAACGAGCGTCTATTTCCTGGTTAGAAAACTCACTTGCAACACATAAAAAATTCTGTCATTTATCCCAAACCAACAATATGAACATTCAAAATGGAGAATTTCTCGGGTTTCATTGGTTTACGGCGTTTCTTAACTGACATTGTTTTATGGCTAATTGAAGACAAACCTTATAGTATTCACTCTTATAAAAGCATCATGTGAACGTGTTACAGTCTCAATTCCTCTTTAAAAGGGAATTCAGTTTTTTAAAGTTAATTGTCATTTGTTCTGGAACTTTCACAATTTTAGTGTACGTGAACGCAAGTATGGCTTTAAGCAGAAGGCATGAATATGATATGATTCGAAAATAAACCATAAAACATAGCATTAATGATGAATTTAAATTTGAAGCTATCATAAAGGAAGGATATCGTATTAAAGGTGCTTGTTAACAGATGAGAAGGCATTTAAAATAAGATGGCGTTGAAACAATGCAGAATCTGTATTGTATGATATGCAGTTAAGGATTCTTGAAAGCATTTTTAGTTCAGGAAGCGTTGATACATCAAAATGTTTACAGTAATCTGTGATATATCTCAAACCGTTACATCGCATTTTGATATTGATACATGTCAATTAACTATGTGCAGGTTTTAAAACCTTCAAAACGTCCCAAATTTTAATTATAATGGCAATTCTTTAAAGTGCATATAATACACAAGAACATCAAAAAACAAGCGTCCATGTTGAGTAGCCCATTGTTTAGTTAATAAAAGTGTAGAAGATCATTTTAAAACGTTATATTTGGTCGGTGACTCATACAAAATAGTGGAATTATAAGTTGTAATATTTACATGTTTCCTTATACAAAGTAAATGACTATTTAGATATTACATTTGAGATCTATATTTCTCATTATTTTTGGTCTATAATTCATACAAATTAAATGATTATTTATATGTTACATTTGAGATCTATATTTTTCATTATTTTTGGTCTATAATTCATACATAATAGTGGAATTATAAGTTGTAATAATTACATGTTTCCTTATACAAAGTAAATGACTATTTAGATATTACATTTGAGATCTATATTTCTCATTATTTTTGGTCCTTAATTCATACGTAAAAGTGGAATTGAATGTTGTGACAGAGACATAGATGTTATCTTTGTCTCTGGTTGTGATTCATATATGTTTCTTTATTCAAATTAAATGACTATTCATATATGTATTTATTATAGAATATATTTGGACACACAATTGTGAAAGGACAATGAAGGTAGTCTCGTAAGAATCAATATGGCGGCTTCCATGCTTTGTCCGAGGTGTTTTCATTGGATAAACCCGGTTAGTTCATACTTGGTCCTTTCCCCATGACTGGTTCCACTATTTGTCCAATATCAAGTTACACCAGTCTAAGTTGTCGTAAAACCAGCGGCCAGCCGACAAATCCATTAACGAAAAACTTTCATAGCTTGTTATTAAACTGCAATCTTATACGACTTAAAAGGGACGTTTTATGGTAATTGCGCAATGCTCCTTGGGTACTATGAAATTGAAATAACACGGTGCGACGTAACAATAGGCTTGTCGTAAGATTTACGTCTTAGATTTAAGCAATCGGAAACCCTCGCTGATGTTCGAAGACAATGCTGAGCCTGTCCAATCGGAACCCCTAGGTGATGTTGGCAGGCCTGCCGGAATTTGCCGAAGAGTTCCGATTGGATCCTGTCCTGCATTAACCCTTTACCAAACGCCAAATTTTCGACTGACTGTCCCAAATAAAAAGAGTTTGCAGACATTTCAAAACGTGATGAAATTGAAAAATAATCTTCCGATAGGGTAGAAAACATTGTAGGAAAAGGAGAAATTTTTCGTTAAGAGCACTTTCTCCTTTTCTCACAATGTTTTTCAGAGTTGTCTGCCAAAAACTAACTAGTCAAATGTTATTATTATATAAGTTATGGTAATGGTAATGGTTTAAAAGGGACTTACTCAGAGATTTTTGCTCTGGGAGAAATATTCGTTACAATTTGATATAAACAATCATTGTCACTAAACCAAACACCATTTCCGATGCATTTACTTCATAGTTGTGTAAATCTAGTAAATTTGCTTAATAATTTGAAGTGAGCTTTCGCGATTGTCCGCTCTTCTATGGGAAAGCCGGTTTATAAATAAACGCAGGAATTCTTTCTCGCACATCCTCCTAACGTCACGTGACCAAAGCGGTAAAACGTTTCTGTAGACCCACGTGACGATTGTTTCTAAATATAGCGCCTTTTATTTTATTATTTACCTAGTTCTTTACGAAATAAATCCGTTAAAACGGTTTGCAATATATGCAATACAAATGATCTACATTTTTTTCTGTTCTATTATAAGCATGCTTTAATCGGTCACACGATTCACCGAAATACCGTAATACCCCCGAAACACCGCAATACCCGTTAAAATCATAGTAACACCGAAACACCCTTTGGTAATACAGGAATACCTTTTGTTTTGACTTTCTCAGATAACAATGGCATGTTTAAGCCCCAAAGGACCCACTGTATCATGCACTTATATTTTCTCATTCCGCAGGTGTCCGTTTTGTCAGACAGGAGGACCTGGTCATTGTCATAATCGTTAGGAAGACTTTAATAACTTAAATGCGAACTGAATTTTCTTCCAATGGCTTTTCTCTTACACGTCTCAGACAACAGTACTGAAGAATTGCAATTCTAATGTCATTTTTTCCTCACATCTATGAACGATCAACATTAACCTTAGTGCTTTTACCGACTTCATATTTATGCAAACAGGTTAGATCACTGGCCAGTATATTGGCGGTTTGCCTGTGAACTAATCTGTTTGCCACTTGTTTGCTACTCTGAGTATCTTTCCTCATCGAAAATACGCAGATGTTTAAGGTTTTGGAAAGCAGACGACACACAAATCTAATTATAGAAAAATTACCCAGCATTCTAAGGGTTAAAGCTTGAGTGCAGAAGTTCGTATTTAACAATGCTATTTACTACTAGGTGTCGTAAAAGGCGACTGCCGTAAATAATTGCCGAAAACAGGCATTTTGGGTTGAGTACGAGCTTTTTTTTTTATTACTTAGTTGCATATTCGTTCGTATATACCGAATGGATGACTTTGCGTCATTTTGCTTATTTTCAAATTCGTGACAATTTTGGTGTCTATTTTTGACACCCTTTGTTCTCAATATACTTCGCCCAACAATTGCCATGTCCGCGGAATTGAATCAAAGCGCTGATAGCGCTGAAGGACTAAGGTGCGTTTAAAGCAAGATGATTAAGACTACATTTGAAAATGTATTTGGGCAACATCTCGAGGAATACAGCTGCTCCTTTTACCACCATTACTATAATTATTATTTCTGTGAACAGAGACTGAACGATAATATATTTTTCGAACATCTGGACATTTTACGATTTCTCATGAGGCAACAGTTATAATAATATAAAGCAAAACAAAGCAAGTAAATCCGGACTACATTCCTAGTTACAAGAAGGTATAAGTCCGCGCAGTGAAGGCTAGCCTGGTGGAGCCTGGCCCGTTCGTATACAGCGGGTATGCATGGGCCAGGCATCCAGGCTAAGTGGAGGCGGATGTTTAATGAGTAATTGGGGTCAGACCGCTGTTTGTGTATCAATAAAGTACCGTCCCTCAAAATGTGGTATGTTAATTCAATAGACTAAGGTGCTGACGCACCCGAAGTCCAAAAATGAGACCATTCATTGTATGGAACACATTGATTTCGTAAACCCCATACTTGGTTATGTTAAAGGGGCGATCTCACAGAATGTGTTGTGCGAGTAAGAAATGTTTAAAAGATGACCCAAACAGTAGTCATGTCAAATATCACATTGCCTCTAAGCGTCCGCGTAAAGTAGTTCAATGTACATCAAAGTGTTGGACACCTTTTTAAATCCTTTTTATCGGAATTGTAAGTTGTGTAACTGTTTCTTAAATCAAATTATGGCGGCATATTGATTATCTCAGAGGCGTTTTCATTGGATAAACCCGATATGTTTAGATTGATACCTCGCAGGTTGTTCATGAATAAACCAGAAATCCTTAGGAAATTCGGCTGTTTTCCGCCGGATGACACACTTGTTTGTAAACAAACTTCACCCAGGGACTAAATATTTATATCAATTCACACAATTTGATAAAATATTACATTAAATGCTGTTTTATTTAACTATTTCATGAAAGATTATCATATCAACATATATGTATTTCATATTTTCTGAATCGTAGCTTTGGCCGGGGATTGCCGAGTAGATACGATTGCAAACGGTCATGCCCTTCGTCGCCGCCATGTTGCCGGACTACTTTCAAAATGGCTCCCCATTACCTCCGATGTTATTTTTAGAAACGGCCGAGGTGTTCCGAATAATGGAAAAGGTCTTAAGATTTCATGGTCAGTAAATTCGCAACAAAAGTTGACTTCTTTCATCGATAGCTTTGTTAATAATCAAACGTATTTTTAAAAGATACTATCTCATTTCAAACAGCCTTTGTTATCAATAAAGATAACTTAACTCATTAAGATTCACAACAAAATACCCGGCGTACTGATTTGAAAAATAATGAACAAAACAGGAAATAATGCACCTTTTTATTACACCTTTCACACATAAAATGCTGATTAAAACTGTGTGACAAAGGGATTGTTCGGATAAAAGAAAAGTCGTCTTATGCAACACTTTTAAAGGCACATCGAAGGATATGAGTACAAATGAATTACTGAAAAAATATATGGAGTTCTTTTATTATGTTCATAAAAGTCATGAGAATTAGTTTATGAATGACTGAGACCCTAGTAATAAGACTCGTTTAAAATAAGTTATTTTGTGCTTGTAATAGTTTCTCAAATTCAATCATGTTTATCAACAAGCTGTTTGTTTACATATTCAAAATAACGAAGTTTGCTTGGTCGGTTTAAAAATGTGTGTATCAACTGTCAAGGACAGAGGTGAAGAATCAGGAAATCTGAATTATAAAACTTGCTAATCTGGGTTATTTCTGGTTTGCTTTCACATTTAAGTTGTGCTGGTGGCGTTTTCTGGTGATAACTATTTGAATCTGTCCAAAGGTTTACCAAATAATATAGTTTGATATAGCATTAATCTCCTTTAATGGGCTTTTAAGATTTGATTTATTGAAGAAAGTTTGTCGCTCATCAATTTCCATTAAACTGGAGTGTATGAAAAACCTAATTTAGCGATTTCGAATTGTTCAACGGCAATTGATGCCACTATTTGGTGTATACGTTTATATAAATCTTTATTCGAGTCTCATCATGGTTACAACAGAAAATGTTAAAAAGACACAATAAAACCATGTTATTCAAATTTCAATTATAAGAGATTTTTTGTCATCCTTTTTGATATGTAAGTTTATTTTACATTTCTCGTTTTTTTTTAATTGACTTTGAATGGTCATTTTGTGCTTGAATTCCGAAATTCAGAATTTGGTTAGTCCACCACTATTTTGATCCTTCGAAATTTCGACGTTAGGTGCCCCACCAAAAGAATGAAAGTCAATCTTCATGGTGAATTATTTTGACTAATAAGGCACCAATCGGAACTACTCGGGTATTTTCGTGAGCTGTGAATTACGCCTCGGATGTAAGTGTAGGGTTACAATTTTTCGGGTAAATCGGCCTCCGGCGTATAACACATTTTCTAAGCGTGCACGTTAAGTAGTTCAATTTATATGGAAGTGTTGGACATCCTTTTAAATCATTTTTTTTTGTCAGTAACTCATACCAAATGGCGAAATTGTTGTTGTGACATGTATAGTTGTTTCCTCAATCAAATTTAACAGCTTCTTAGATTTCACATTTAAGATCTATTTTTAAAAACGAAAGTAAAGTGACGTCATTTTCGCGGGAAACAATATGGCGTCACCCCTATTATTTCAGAGGTGTTTTCATTGGATAAACCCGATGTGTTCCGATTGATAAGACACATGAAAGCGCTAGCCAAATTACACGACATAAAGAAGAGAAGAGAAGAGAAAGATTCGTGAAAGGTTGCAACTATTCGCTTTAATAGCAAATAAAGGATGAAAAACAGAGGAAGATCAAAGCATTTGAATTATTAAATTGAAGTCCCTTTTGTGTTTATCCTTTCATAAACCCTTATAGTGCTGAAACCGACTTAATGCTAATGCAAACAGGTTACATCACAGGCCAGTCGCCAAGTACATTGGCGGCTGGCCTGTGACATAATCTATTTCCTACTCTGAGTATGTTTCCTCACCAAAGTTAAGCAGTTATTATAGGTTTTGGAATGCAGACGACACAAACATCTCTTTTTAGAAAATTACCCAGCATTCTAAGGGTTTAGACATCAGAGGGGAAATACTCGGGTAATAGCGTTCTGGGTGGATGATTTTTCGTTTCATGGCCAATTCACGACCCTTCGCTCGGCATTGTGTTCGACGCTTAGCACTAAACTGTGTACTATCGCAACAACCGGAACTACTTGGGCATTGCCGTTTTGCCGAGAAATATTTCCATAATAACCTCAATTAAGAAAGATAATAAATTAAAAAATTAGCATTAAAGGCTAAGGGAAATTAAGTCTTTCTGTCATGATGATAAATTTGTTTGATTTCTGAGAGAAAAAAAATCTCGGTAGAAAGATGCATTTACTGGTTTATATTATGGTTTTAAAAGGAATCCAATCAAAACAGGAAACACTCAATTTTATCAGTTTTCACGGAAGACAACTCATGAAAACAAGGGGGGGGTGTAACAACAACAACTTTTATACCATTACATGATGTGACACCATGGTCATTGTATGTTAACTGCTTTATATTATAAAGCTATTATAGTCATTGTATGTATAGAAACATTGGAAAATGTTTGATATTACAGTTCCGGAACCTTAAGTCGCGTCTTTTCCTTTTGAAAAGAGATGGTTAAGTTTTATGTAGAAAATAGCTCCGAATGTATAGCAATTTAAAGTAATTTACTCGCTTTGATTGCTCTCGCTTTAACGACCATCCTTACCTGATGTTTAGTTTTACAACAATTTCCTGGTGATCTTTACCTTCAATTGTCGTAAACAGGTCTTTAACTCAACCCAACAATTTTATTTGACATTCGGCAACAAAAAATGCCATCGGCCATTTACAAAACATTTTAAAGATATTGCCACGACAATTTCAAAAACCGAATAAGAAAAATACATATAGTGTATGGATATAGCATACAAGTCTTTATCAAATCACTAAATATATAGTTTTTATCTTTGTGATTTTGCTCTTCTTCTAACCCTTTTTCTGGATTTGAGAAGAGAGATACATGTACACAGATTGAGTGGAAGAGAAACGGGGAGAAAATGAGAGATAGACAGACAGCTAGATAGAGAGAGACAAAAAGAGGGAATATAGAGATAGAGAGAGATAGAGAGAGATAGAGAGAGAGAGAGAGAGAGAGAGAGAGAGAGAGAGAGAGGGGGAAAGGGAGAGAGAGAGACAAAGAGACAGACAGAGGGACAGACAGACAGAAAGACAGACAGACAGACAGGGAGAGAGGGAGAGACAGGCTAACAGAGAGGGGACAGACAGAATGAGAGACATACACAGATTGACAGAGAGAAGAAATCGACAGACAGAAAAAAGGACAGACAGGCTGAGAGAGAGAAAGAATCAGAAAGAAAGAGAGACATACATACTCTAAATGCAAATGCCTGATGTCCATTATGTTTAAGTGTTTTATTTTTCATGCTATTTTAAAGAAAAAAAAATGGTTTGTTACAGGAAACAAAGAAATTGTCTTCGTGTAAGTGTATAAACGAATGCACGTACACATACAGGCCAAAAACGATATTTCCCCGAACATTCGATGGGGGTCGGGTGGTGTGTTTGGGGGGGGGGGGGTCTACTTCAAGCATACTAAAAAATGACTCACCCCAATTACACCTTTGACTCACATGTTGTCACAACGTCCCCACATGATTGGATGTGGTATAACCCTTTCCCAAACAATAACTACATTTAACCACTTTGTTGCAGACGACTCTGGAAAACATTTTGGAAAAAGGAGAAATTGCTTGTGACGAGCAATTTCTTCTTTCCCACAAGGTTTTCTGATCTATCTGAAGATTATTTTTCAATTTCATATCATTTTAAAATGTCGTCTGCAAACTCTTTCAATTTGGGGCAGTGGAGAATTTGTTGTTTGGGAAAGGTATAAAGGGGTTGGGGATCGATAAACTAACTCCATCAACCGTGACTGTTCATAAATCTAGATACTTGTTTCCACTCGAGATGAAATCGGAACTACTCGGGTATTTCCGTGAGTGAGAAATACGTCACGGATATTAAATCGGATTTTCCAATCTGTAACGATATAAGTGTATCGATTGGAACTACACGGGTATTTCTGTGAGCTGAGAAAAACGCCTTGGATATTTACTCGGATGATCCAAGCCGTAACTGTGTAGAAAGAAATATCTACGTCTGGATCATTCGGACTACTCGGATATAAGTTTATCGATCGGAACTACTTGGGTATGTCCGGCAGCAGAGAAATGCACCTCACTTTGCATTAACCTGCGAACTATTCCTACAATCGGAACTACTCGGGTATTTCCGTCAGCAGAGAAATGCACCTCGCTTTGCATTAACCTGTGTACTATTCCTACAATCGGAACTACTCGGGTATTTCCGTCAGCAGAGAAATGCACCTCGCTTTGCATTAACCTGTGTACTATTCCTACAATCGAAACTGCTTGGGTATTTCCTTGGGCTGAGAAATACACATCGGTTAAAATTGTAGGTTTACAATGTTTCGAGTAAATCGTCCCTGACTTGTTACACGTTTCCTCTAAGCGTCCACATTAAGTAGTTCGATGTATATGGAAGTGCTGGGCATCCTTTTTAATCATTTTTATCAGAAACACATACAAAAAGGTGAAACTATAAGTTGTGATATATATAACTGCTTCCTTCATCATTTTAAACGCCTTTGTATATTTCACGTTTATCATCAACATTTGAAAACGAAAGTAAAGTGACGTAAGTCTCGTGAGAAACAATATGGCGGCATCCCTATTATCTCAGAGGTGTTTTCATTGGATAAACCCGATTTGTTCGGATTACTCAAGATACTGTGATCAGGGAGAGGGTTTGTTGTAAAACAGCGATATGTATTTAAGAACTTTCTCATCTCGCTAAGGAAGATGGCGGCTACCTTAACCTTGAAACATTTTCTTGGCCAAACTTAAGTAAATACGACGTTAAGTTAGGTAGGGAATACCACTTAAGAAAGTTGTTAAAGATAAAGAAAGACTTGGCGATATTTATGCCCTGCTTGAGAAATGTTCTATCTTAAGTCAAGGAGGGAATACGGCCACTTGTGATTAAAAGTTGATGATGATGATAATGTTGATGATTATAACGATGGTGATAATATTGATAAACATTTTGATAAAAATGATGATATTGATTTTAAAGGCACATAAAAGGAGATTAATGCTATATCAAACTATATTGTTTGGTAAACTTTTGGTCAGATTCAAATAGTTATCTCCAAAAAAACATCAGCAGCACAACTTAAACCTGAAAGCCAACAAGAAATAACCCAGATTAACCAGTTTAATAATTTGGGTTGTGTGATTCTTCACCCCGACCTTGACAGTTGATACACAAATTTTTGAACTGACCAATCAGAATTCTTTATTTCAAATGTGGAAACAAATAGATTTTTGATAAACATGATTGAATTGGAGACAACAATATTTCAAGCACAAAATAACTTATGTTAATGGAGTCTATCTAATCGGTTTTCAATGCATTCGTAAATTAATTCTCGTGACTTTTATTAACAAAATAAAATAACTCCATATATTTTTTTAATGATTTATATGTTCTCATCTCCTTTTATGTGCCTTTAATAGATGAAGAATGATACTAATGACGATGAATATTTTCGCATCGATGTAGAAGCAACTTAACCCTTATAGTGCTGGAGCCGACTTCATGCTTATGCAAACAGGTTGGATCCAGCCCAGCCGCCAATTCTGTTTGCTACTCAGAGTATCTTTCCTCATCCAAATTAACCCGATACCGAAAGTTTTGGAAAACAGACAACGCAAAAACCTATTCTTTGAAAATCACCAAGCACTCTACGGGTTAAAAATCGCTCGCTATTACTACATCTGAAGTACAAATGTAGGATTAGCAAGTGAGATCCTATCTGAAAATAAATATAATAGAGTTCAAGTAAAAAGTCTTGATCAAGCCGCGATATGCGAATTTGATATATAATAAAACTCGCGACTTGTTTAGATGATGTATTGGATATGTTCGGATATGCGACAAAGTTTGCCCTTCGCCCTTATATGCACGTTTCTAAATTTGTGAATTAACACCATGTTAATAGTTTTTTAGTTACAATACGGCCTTGTATGGATAAGCGACAAAGTTTACCATTTTCCCTTATATGAAAATTTCTAAATTTGTGAATTAACACCATGTTAATAGTGTTTTAGATATATTACAGCTTTGTTTGGATAAGCGACAAAGTTAACCTTTTCCCTTATATGAACAAAACCGACATATTTTGCCTTTGTTTTTATTTCTTTGAGTGAATTTACACCATGTTAATAGTTTTTTAGTTTCATTACGGCTTTGTTTGGATAAGCGACAAAGTTAACCTTTTCCCTTATATGAACAAAACCGACATATTTTGCCTCTGTTTTTATTTCTTTGAGTGAATTTACACCATGTTAATAGTTTTTTAGTTTCATTACGGCTTTGTTTGGATAAGCGACAAAGTTAACCTTTTCCCTTATATGAACAAAACCGACATATTTTGCCTCTGTTTTTATTTCTTGTGTGTGCATTATCACCATGTTAATAGTTCTTCAGTTATATAACAGGCCCTTTTCTCACTCTGAGGGGAAAAATTTGATACCCTTTTTGATAAAATATTATTGGTTAATTAGGGGGAATCATGCGGGCTTTGCCAAAGGGGAAAGAAAAACCTTGAAGCAAACACATTTTTAGGAGAAAACTGCATGATTTTAAAGAAATTCGCGGGTATCCGTTATATAGTGAAAGAAAGAACATATTAAGGCTTTGTTTGGATAAGCAAAAAATTTAAACTTTTCCTCGTATGAACAACATCGAT
>OX401422.1:865360-877860 GCA_947846245.1 Cerastoderma edule
AAGTTCATTGGCTTTAGATTTGTACAAAAAAAGAGAAGAAGCAGGGCAATTATGAAATGTTAAAGGCACATAAAAGGAGATGAGTACAAATAAATTACTGAAAAAAATATGGGGTCCTTTTATTATGTTCATAAAAGTCATGATTATTAATTTACGAATACATTGAGACCCTATAAAATAGACTCCTTTAACATAAGTTATTTTGTGGTTGAAATGTAGTTGTCTCCAATTCAATCATGTTTATCAACAGCCTGTTTGTTTACATATTCAAAATAATGAATTCTGATTGGTCGGTTCAAACATTTGTGTGTCAACTGTCAAGGTCAGGGGTGAAGAATCACACAATCTGAATTATTAAACTGGATAATCTGTGTTATTTCTTGTTGGCTTTCAAGTTAAAGTTGGGCTGATGGGGCTTTTGGGGGATAATTATTTGAATCTGACCAAAAGTTTACCAAATAATATAGCTTGATATAGCATTAATCTCCTTTAATGGGCCTTTAATGATAATATTCTTTTTGTTGATTTGTGTCCGTGTGTTTCCAGGCGGTGTGATCACGTGGCCAATGTTTACGCAAAAAATGTCTGAACAAGATGGCCGAGCCACAGGTATATTTGCTTTTTTCAGTAGATAACTCTTGTTTCCCACTTTTTTTATATACAACATGTTCCGACCATCAACTTTCCGGTTCTGGTGGTTTATGATACGGCCAAAATGGAAACAACGTTTACTGGCGGTTGCGGAAAATTTATTGTCGGAACATGGCGCTTATAAAAAAAATGGAAGGCAAAAGTAATCTGTTGAAAATATATTGAAAAATACCTGCTCATTCACAGGCGCCGCCATTTGCAATCTGTTTCAATCGTAAACATTGATTACGTGGTATACATAGGGGGGCTAATCAGAACTCATCGGGTTTATCCAATGAAAACACATCTGTAGTAATATGTGAGCCGCCATATTGTTTCTCGCGAGACTTACGTCATTGTCCTTTCGTTTCAAAATATAGATGATAAGATCTTTAATGTAAAATCTAAAAAGTCATTTAACTTGATTAAAAAAGTTTTACATGTATATCAAAACCTAAAATTTAACTATTATGTATGAGTTATTGATAAACAATAATGATTTAAAATGACGATTAACACCTCCATTTACATTGGACTTCTTAACGTGGACGAACATAGAAAATGTGTTATTCACCAAGGACGGTTTACTCGAAATGTTGTAGCCCTACTCTTACGTACAATGTATTTTTCGGCTCACGGAAATACCCGAGTAGTTACGAGTGTAATGGAACGACTAACTCCCGCGCGTGATTGTGCAACATTCTTAGATGCTTTGAAGTTAACCACAAAGCGCTCAAATGACATTGATGCGAGACTCATTAATGCTGCATCCGTCTTAGCCGGTCTGGATCGATTGTCGCCTGACAAGCTTCCGTAAGACAAAGATTGCGCGGGAATTCCCCGGAGATAAAGCGCCTAAGCGCCTGTAATCATGCGATCTTCGAATCGCATTGTCTAGAACACCGGAAACGATGGTCTTTTACTGGTTCCCTGTTTACAACGAAACTTCTTCATGGGAACCACACCTCATAATCTCAATCAAACTCCTCACAGTGATCTCCCTTTATGGGATTGAGCACTGCTTCCATCTTACATGTCACATGACCATCTGCCTAGAAACCAAAATGGCGTTTAAAGATGGCGGCCAATTATGTGTGTGTGTGGTTTTTTTTTTTTTTTTTTAAGAAGAAAACGAAATATTTTTCAATAAAGCTAGTCAAAAATCAGCACATGGCTACATTATTACTAAAAAAACAACACTCAATCCGTCGAAAAATCGGCATGTCCAATATTCTTGCTCCGTTCAAGGTAGCATCTTTATAATTGTCACAGTGTTTCGGACGTTTAGCCGTTCACGAACTTTAAAGAGATGTCTGAATGATTTCGAGGACCTCTCGACAGATAATTTGAGCTACCTTTGTTTTCACACGTTACGTTCGAAATTAAAGGCTATTTGTGAATGTACTGCCACAGCAGCTTGGTCTGTTCGCAATCAATGCAATCGCAGTCCCTCGGAACCTCAGATTTACCGATTTACGGCAGTGGCCGGTTCAGTTTTGTTTCGGTTTACGTAGTTGTTTCTAAGATCAACGGAGTTAAGATTTGATTGAAGCAGCAATGAGTCATAAATACGAAGTATAAAACGATTGAATAGATCGAAAATGAATTTTACAAAGAAACGGCATTGCTGTTGATTTTGTGTTGTTTTTTCGTCAATAGGAAGGTCTAGTTAAGATTTGATTTAAGCAACAATGAATCTGAAATACGAAATACAAAACGATGGAACGGGTCAAAATTACATTTAGTTAATATACGTCATTGTGTTTTTTCGTCAATAGGTGCATTGTAGCCTCTATATATATTGACGGTTGCTTTAGTTGATATGCGTTTATATGATATCAAGCATTTTTAGAATAAATAAATAAATACTTAATTTTTAATTCCCTCTTTCTTTCCCAAACAGCTGGTTCCAATGATGGCCGCCGTTTGCCTGGAAAATAAAGCGGAAGTGACGTTCACCGGAAACGGAAATGTGACGACCTGCTGCGACACATGTCCGACCGGAAACGGTGTCGTGGTACAATGTTCCCCGGACAATCAGACCCGGTGTGAGGCGTGCATCCCGGGTAAAACGTTTTCTCGCGAGACTGACCACGTGAGTGCGTGCGCATCGTGTTCAACATGCGGCGACAACCCGCATTTCGTGCTACACCCCTGTAACGTCACCCACGATACCGTCTGCGGTTGTCCGATTGGCTCGTATTACGACCCGGAATTAGATACATGTAAGTTCTGTGACCTTTGTCCTAAAGGTCAGGGTGCGCTGGTGCGGTGTACGAGTGGCGGGAACTCGCAGTGTCGGGCCTGCCAGCAGAACTTGACGTTTTCCGACGTGATGGACCCTTTCTCGCCGTGTAAACCCTGTTCCGTGTGTGATAAGAGTATGGTGGCGCTGCAGGCTTGCTCGCTTACAGAGGATACGCTCTGTTTCAGTAAGTAGAATTTTGTTTAACCCTTTACCAAACGCCAAATTTTAGACTGTCTCAAAACTGAAAGAGTCTGCAGACGACATTTTAAAATGTGATGAAATAGGAAAAATAATCGTTTGATGGATAAGAAAACATTGTAGGAAAAGGAGAAATTGCTTAAGAGCAATATTTACCTTTCCCACATTTTTTTCAGAGTCGTCTGCAACAAACTGGTTAAATGTCGTTTTTGTTTGGTAATGGGATTTACGTAACGCGATTGGCCCGTTTTAATTGGCGGCTGACCTATGATCTAACCTGGTTGCTACTCTGAGTATCTTTCCTCATCAAAATTAATTAAGATTTTGGAAAGCAGACGACACAAAAATCTATTTTTTGAAAATTACCTAGCATTCTAAGTGTAAAAACCCGTATGAAAGGGTTGCATTAGGTAATCGGAAAGAAACAAACAATAAAACTAGATAAATGTGTTGCGGTAAAATTCGTTACATTTCCAGCTCAAGGGTTGTGCACTCGCAATTCCTTTGTTCCGTGTCAAACTGACCACCTATAAACACTGGTTATTGTCTCTGGCTATTTAAACTTGACCATGAAAATGTCAGATTTCCATTTTGGAGAACAACGCTAGGTTTTATCGCGTTTTTATGGCCATTTGCAATTTGACCACCTTAGACCTGTCTGTTTATTCGACACTTTGTTTTTGTCATTAAAAGAAAATATTGTCACAGGGCTTATGGCGGGAGAAGATACACTAACACACTAGAAACAATCGCGATTTCAAAATAAAAACAAAGTCAGACGGCACACTGCCGTAAATCGGTCGTTTAGAGGTTCCGAAAGGATGCGGTTGTAACATTTGTCGAAAACCGACCCCGAATAATCGTGTCGTCATATTCACAAATAGCCTGTTAAGAGTGCTAGGTAATTTTATAAAAATAGATTTTTGTGTCGTCTGCTTTCTAAAGCATTAAATATCTGCTCAGTTTTGAAGAGGAAAGATACTCAGAGTAGTAAACAGGTTAGATTTCAGGCCAGCCGCCAATTTACATTCTAGGGACAATGTGTACGCATGTGTGTACTCAGCTTACAGTTAGATACGCGCATGGGGGCCTCCGTGGCCTAGTGGTTAGAGTACAGAACTTGAAATCACATGGGCCCCTCTCCGCGTTCGTTGGTTCAAATCCTGAGAGGGATATGGTTTTTCATGAGAGGCAGTCTCCCAACTGACTTACGGAATGCCGATGGTTCTACTCACCTTGACCAGCCCTTGTGGGCAGTTGAGTATGGGGTCTTCCTCCATCATTAAGAGTCGGGCATCGCTACATAACTGAAATAATATTGGTGTGATGTAAAACCCATATGAAAAAAAGATACGCGCATGATGACTTAAGGCATGTCCAGATTTGAATGAGTATTTATCGATTTCTTTTTCAAAAATATTCTAATATTGACTACTATATATATTATATAGATATATACAGTGTAAACGGATGGTTTATGCACTTTTACAGTGAGAGTTCAATGTAAGACATTCTATAGTTACATACGCTCCTGATTTGGCTAGTTTCTTTTTATCGATTTATTTTTTTCCGATCTTTTTTTTTTAAAGTATTCTAATAGTGACTAACGAATAGTATATAGAGAATAGATGGTTGGTGTTGTGAATCGGAAATGTTATCGGGCAAGGCTTAGGAATATTATCCGGTGAGCCGAAGGCGAAACGGATAATAATCCGAAGCCGAGCCCGATAACTTTTCCCATTCAAAGACACCAACAATCTATTCTATTTATCCTGTTACCTTTATGTATTCTTTCAAACAAATAATATGTAAATTAAACACGAGAAAGAAGGAAAAAATATGTAGAGAATGATGTTAACATGACGTCATTTCGTTTTTATGACGTCATGATTTGTCGCTTGGATGTGTTATATGGTTAGTGCCGGATATCACAAATGTTATACGGCACCTTGTTATCGGTCCCAAAATGACAGTAGTGACAGGATAAAAAGATATATATATTAAATAAGCCTAGATAATGAAAACGGATGATAAGCTTAATGTAATTTTACAGTGAGATTTCAGTGTAGAAAAGTATATAGGAACATAGTATTTCCATAAATATTTTCCGAAAACCCTCGGATTGTGCCAAGGGTCAATTCCCACCCCAATTATTTTCGTGTAAATGGAACCGAGTCGTTAAAACGTTGTTAATCTGGTCTTAACTCCACCTCCATTGTCATATATGTATGGCGTTTAGCCTCCATTTAATATCAACAACTTTTAAATGGCCCGAGGCGGTCAAACCCATACAACTTCCGGTCATGCGCGGAATGGTGAACTAATTTAACACAAATCCATGATGAATGTAATGTAGAAGACATGTGATGAGATACAACTTTTTAATTTGAATAAGTAATAGAAATAAAATTACATCTATATAAATAAAAAAAAAGTGATGAAGAAAGTGCTTCTGTTACTGGTGGTGATAGTAATTACGGCTGGTCTGCGATCTAACCTGTTTGCTACTCTGAGTATCTTTCCTCATCAACTTTAAGCAGATAATTAAGGTTTTGGAAAGCAGACGACAGAAAAATCTATTTTAGAAAATTACCTAACATTTTAAGGGTAAATACACGTATATACGTCAGATACTCAATGCTAGATTAGACACCCCCCTCTCTCCGACATGTATGAACATTTATGTAAAGAGAATAAACGTTTCTATTCGCATTCTGTTTGTACCACACAGAGGAATTCTTCTCGGTCTTTGAACTAACGGGCTTGGTCCTTTGAACCGGCTATACGCATATGTTTTCTTGATTACAGAATAATGTAGCATCGCTTACATATAAAAGCGCTGGAAGTACTGATAAATATCATAAACATTGTTACCTTGCATCATAACGTTAGTGCTCACGTAATCAGATTTGTGGCTTTGAAGAAATGATTTGAAATGTTGGTGAGGGTCCGGGGTTTGAATTATTTAGAATTCGTATCCTGGCTTCATTTGATTTCTTCGCAGCTTCATTTGGAACCTTTTAGAGGCCATCGCATAAAGGCAATTCTCTTTTGAACTTGTCCAAACGATTGTTTACATTGGCCTATAAAGAAAAAGACATTAGGATCTTCAGATTCTCCTCTCGTCTTTTTGATACTCTTCAGATTCTCGTCTGGTCTTTTTGATTGTGTACTCTACAACTATTTTTTTTTTTGCAGGGAGCACAGGGATGGGGAAATCTTAAATTGTTTTACTTGTCCGTATATGCCAAAACCTTTTATGGGCTTGTCCGTATAATGATTCTATAGTAAGTTTCAGTAAGAATTCCCTTTTCCGTTAAGGGTCTTGGACAAGCCACCTCTTTATCGTTTGATTCTCGTCTTTTTGGGTTGAGTATTCTACAACTAATATGTTTTGGCAGGCAGCATTGAGGTAGGGAAATCTGAAATTGATTTACTTGTCCGTTTATATGCCAAATCCTTTTCTGTATTTCGAGGGTTCAGTGCAAAACTGTAGTAAGTGCTTCATAAACATGAAGCACTCACTATAGTATTGCACTGAACCCTCGATTTGTCCGTTCAAAATTTGTAACCCTACACTTATGCACAAGGTGTATTTCACAGGTCATGGAAATAGTATGTGCCATGACGATTTTACTGAACTATAGTAAAGTGATGGGTATTTTCACACGGAAATACCCGAGTATGTGCCATGACGATGTTTACGGAACTATAGTAAAGTAATTGGTATTTCACATGTCACGGAAATACCCAAGTATGTGCCATGACGAGTTTACGGAACTAGAGTAAAGTGATCGGTTTTTCCCCGTAACCTCGTGTCGCTCGCGTCCCCCAATAGACGCATCTGTATTCACACAAACAACCTGCTTTTTAATTATACATCAAAGGCACGCCGGCCGATCAAAGAACGCACTGCATTTAATTAGGTGCGTTAATGAATCGAAAACACAAAATGGAAGAATATATATTGGAGGCGATTTGCACGTTAACTTGTCCTGAACGGGTATTTTTATGTTGCTAACCTAGGACATGTCTCTTTTTTGCGAAAACGTAAATTTGATTAACCCTTTATCAAACGCCAAATTTTCGACTTTCCCAATTTCAAGGAGTTTGCAGACGACATTTCAAAATGAAATTGATGGTGAAATTGATAAATAACCTTCTGATAAGGCAGAAAACATCATGGAAAAAGGAGAAACTGCTCGTTAAATTGATAAATAATCTTCTGATAAGGCAGAAAACATCATGGAAAAAGGAGAAACTGCTCGTTCAGAGCAATTTCTCCTTTTCCCACAATGTTTTCCAGAGTCGTCTGCAACACACTGGTTAAATGTCGTTGTTGTTTGGTAATGAATTAAACGAATAGCTTAGTTGTATGTCTTCATTAGGTTATTCTTTTAAGCGTTATATTATTCATGATCTAAACGTAAATGGAGGATGCTGTGACTAATTTAAATAACATCAACATTTCGTTGAATCTTTACAGTTGATGTATTGATGTATAGTATATAATATAAAGTAGTGGTAGAAAGCAATTAGACTTGGTAAAATATTCGAAAATTTGAAAGTTAAAAAAATAAAACCTCTTAATCAGAATCAAAATCAAAATCAGAAATAACTGTATTGACACAAACATTACAGTTCATAGTCATTAACGTATGTCCGATGAAACATATGTATCACATGAATCGAGATAGAAAAGAAAGAAAATGTAAGTAATCAATACAGCTGGTGTATTTATGTATAGTTTACAATATAAAGGAGTGGTAGAAAGCATAATTAATTCAGGCATCAATTTATCTAATTGCGTCCAGTCTTTATGCAGTATATTTCAAAACCGTTTCAACGCTTTTTGATCTTAATACACATTAGTTCACTGTAAAACAGACTCTCCACGCTTTAATAAGAACTAGGTTTGCTTTCATATTACATTTTTCATACAACAGTTAAGATGTTGAACAGTTTTCAAGAAATTAGGTTTTAACTGGTCTCTTTGTCAGTCGCGCAAGAAGCAAAATGGCGGCTGCCTTTTTTGACAGATGCGTTTTCATCGGACAAACCCGATGAGTTCAGATTGGCAAAGGCAAACACAATCGTTTGTTTGATAGCGATAATCGAGTTTTGCGTTAACTTCCGGAAAGCAACCAAGCGTCTTGTCAATTAGATGTGCCGTCTGTGGAAAATCTATTTTTAGCCCTTTCATCCTTGGCCAATCCTGTCTCGAAATTAGTCAACCAATCAAAATTACCCAGGCAACCAATCGGCTGTGACTTGCGCAAACGTTGCATGTTGTCATTTTTCTTCACTAGACTGTTGTCCCAAAACAACAATGTGTTATCGTTAGAGAGATACTGTTTGTGTTGTACATCCCATGACAAATACATTTGAGCCTGTAAATAATTAAATATACGTTTATCCACAGCATCATAATGTACGCTAAATGACATTAGCTGTCGATGCGCCTTAAACATCATTCATTCATTCATTCATTCATTCATTCATTCATTCATTCATTCATTCATTCATTCATTCATTCATTCATTCATTTATTCATTCATTTATTTATTCCTTCATTTATTTATTTATTCATTTATTCATTCATTTATTTATTCATTCATTCATTTATTCATTCATTCATTCGTTCATTCATTCATTCATTCATACATCCATTTATTCATTCATTCATTCATTCATTCATTCATTCATTCATTCGTTCATTCGTTCATTTGTTTGTTCGTTCGTTCGTTCGTTACAATCTTATGTGTATTAGTAAAATATGGAATATATTCAGAAAAAAATGCCTCGCCGAATAATACCATAAAAAGGATGTCCCGAAAATTCATGACGTGAGTGTGTTCCCCTACCCTAAAACATAGTTTGCTTTCTAAGAGGAAAGGGATCGTTTAGCATTTTTAAGAAAAGCATTCTTCAACCAGCAAGAGTGTTTTATCTGTCTGTTTGTCTGTCTATCTGTACCTCTCTGTCTCTCTTTCACCTCTCTCTCTCTCCCTTTCACCTCTGTCTGTCTGTCTGTCTGTCTGTCTGTCTGTCTGTCTGTCTGTCTGTCTGTCTGTCTGTCTGTCTGTCTGTCTGTCTGTCTGTCTGTCTGTCTGTCTGTCTATCTGTCTGTCTGTCTGTCTGTCTGCCTCTGTCTGTATGTCTGTCTGTCTGTCTGCCTGTCTTCTGTCTGCCTCTGTCTGTCTGTCTGTCTGCCTCTGTCTGTATGTCTGTCTGTCTGTCTTTTTGTCTATTTGTCTGTCTGTCTGTCTGTCTGTCTGCCTGTCTGTCTCTGTCTGTCTGTCTGTCTGTCTGTCTCTCTTTCTTTCTCTCTTTCTTTCTTGATCGCTCTCTCTCTCTCTCTCGCTTTCTTTTGCCCTCTCCCTTTTTCTCCCTCATTTCCTATTCTTCTCTTTCTCTCTCTATTTCTCTCTTTATCCCTATTTTTGTCTCTCCCTCCCTCCAACTAATGTCGATAAAAGTCATCTTTATGTGGGAAAAGAAATCAGGTTTAAGCAGGGTCTGTCCATTTCGCACGATCTTCTCGCGTCTCGCCCGTCTTATGGAACTCTGCATGATACTGAATTAGTCGACGGATCAAAGTGGCAGGCGCCTGGGAAACAAATTACAAATCAAACGCTTAATTCATCGAGAATTCTGTTAGATGTACATAACCGCGCGCTCTACAGAGACTTGCTACAGGCCACACATTATATATACTGGAGATCGGGCAAGAATGAGAGAGGATATGTGTGAGAGATAGACATACGTATATACATATATAATGATATAAAGAAAGAGTTGGGATATGAGATAAAAAAAGAGTCGGAATATGAGATTAGAAAGAGTCGAGATATGAGATAAGAAAGAGTCGAGATATGAGATTAGAAAGATTCGAGATATGGGATAAGAAAGAGTCGAAATATGAGATTTCAAAGAGTCGAGGTATTAGATTAGAAACGTCGGGATATGGGATTAGAAAGAGTCGGGATATGGGATTAGAAAGATTCGAGATATGAGATAAGAAAGAGTCGAAATATGGGATTTCAAAGAGTCGAGGTATTAGATTAGAAACGTCGGGATATGATATTACAAAGAGTCGGGATATGGGATAAGAAAGAGTCGAGATATGAGATTAGAAAGAGTCGAGATATGGAATAAGAAAGAGTCGAGATATGAGATTAGAAAGAGTCGGGATATGCGATTAGAAAGAGCCGAAATATGGAATAAGAAAGAGTCGAGATATGAGATTAGAAAGAGTCGGGATATGAGATTAGAAACAGTCGGGATATGAGGTTAGAAAGAGTTGAGATATGAGATTAGAAAGGGTCGAGATATTAGATTAGAAAGAGTCGGGATATGGGATAAGAAAGAGTCGAGATATGAGATTAGAAAGAGTCGAGATATGGAATAAGAAAGAGTCGAGATATGAGATTAGAAAGAGTCGGGATATGCGATTAGAAAGAGCCGAAATATGGAATAAGAAAGAGTCGAGATATGAGATTAGAAAGAGTCGGGATATGAGATTAGAAACAGTCGGGATATGAGGTTAGAAAGAGTTGAGATATGAGATTAGAAAGGGTCGAGATATTAGATTAGAAAGAGTCGGGATATGGGATAAGAAAGAGTCGAGATATGAGATTAGAAAGAGTCGAGATATGGAATAAGAAAGAGTCGAGATATGAGATTAGAAAGAGTCGGGATATGCGATTAGAAAGAGCCGAAATATGGAATAAGAAAGAGTCGAGATATGAGATTAGAAACAGTCGAGATATGGTATAAGAAAGGGTCGAGATATTAGATTAGAAAGAGTCGGGATATGAGATTAGAAAGAGTCGGGATATGGGATTAGAAAGAGTCGGGATATGAGATAAGAAAGAGTCGAGATATGGTATAAGAAAGGGTCGAGATATGAGATTAGAAAGAGTCTGGATATGAGATTAGAAAGAGTCGGGATATGAGATTAGAAAGAATCGAGATATGAGACAAAAAAGAATCGAGATATGAGATAAAGACACTTATATACAGAGAAGGCCGGGTAGACGCACAAACACTGACAGATAGACATACACAGATACATAAAGACACACAAAAAGACTCACAGACACAGACATACATAGACAGACACAAAGACTTGCTCGGACACAAACGCAGACACATACAGAGACGTTTATACACAGGCAAAGAGACACCAACCGACACACTCGCAGACACATAGACGGACACATAGACACACACACTCAGAGGCACACAGAAACACAGACATTCAGGTTCAACGACAGATTTGCAGACACACAGACATAAACACACAGACATAAACACAGACACAAAGACTCACAAACATACAGTCATGAAAGAGACAAGTAACATGTACGAGACAGCAAAAAGAATTTATTAAGTTACAAACGAAAGACACACAGTTTCCAAAGGTCGAATCTTTTTCATATCCTTTGGAAGTTCAGCGTCGGCAGAACTGAAGTCTAGATCCGACAGATCTTGCGATAAGTGCGGATATATTCAAACGAACATTTTACGTGCCTGTGTGTGCTAATTAACATTGTACATAACGAACTTCACGTAATTACAGATTCCAAACGAGCTCCATTTCCCCTGAGCCTGTATAGCTCAGGCGGTAACGAGCGGATCCAGTCCTAAACACTCGAGGTTTTCCGTGACCTGAGAAATACACATCGTACATACATGTATATCGTAACTACTCGGAAATTTCCATGACCTGAGTTACAACATCTACATCAATCGTAAGTACTCGGGTATTTCCGTGACCTGAGTTACAACATCTACTTCAATCGTAACTACTCGGGTATTTCCGTGACCTGAGTTACGTCCCCCACATCAATTGTAACTCTCGGGTATTTGCGTGACTTGAGTTACACCATCTACATGAATCTTTACGACTCGGGTATTTCCGTGATCTGAGAAATACACTCCAAACATCGGTAGTAACGTTTCGGGCGTTTCCGTAATCTGAAAAATTCTCGTCGTTCATTTATCGTAACTACTCGGGTATTTCCGTGACCTGAGAAATACACCTACATAAATCGTAGCAACTCGGGCATTTCCGTAATCTGAGAAATACACATCGTTCATCTATCGTAACTACTCGGGTATTTCCGTGACCAGAGAAATACACCTACATAAATCGTTACTTCTCGGGTTTTCCGTGACCTGACTTACTTCTTCTGTCATTTTATCGGTAGAAGACAATTCAGTTCAAAAAATTAAAATCCCATCATGTGAGATTGTCCTTTTACCACGATTCCAGACGATGTAATCGTGAAGGGTGCGTAAAGGGGGTGGGGGTTAGATATAGGCTCAACCTATTTTCTGCTTCATTGCATATAGAGCGATATTGCACAATTTTCAGGCCCCTTTAGCTTCGATGGTAATATTCCTCTGTATCGAGAAT
>OX401422.1:882860-1235360 GCA_947846245.1 Cerastoderma edule
CATTTTTCAATTTCATCACATTCGGAAATGTCGTCTGCAAACTCTCCCAATTTGGGACAGTCCAAAATATGGCGTTTGGTAATGGGTTCAACTAACATAAAGTAAACTGCTTTCGTCCGTCTATACCATATCTCTCACCCACACCCATGGGTGATTGTATGTCGGTACCCATTCAGCCGTGAAACACGATCATAAAATAATATGAACTAAGGCATTGCCTCTAGACCGCTCTCTCAACTCAATGGCATGGGTTCTCTGAAAAAACTTGCATACTGAATATGCATTTCAATCTTAATTCATAGTACAACTTTGTGGAAATATAAGAATTGGCTTACTTTGGGGAGCAAATACTCATTTTGTCACAAAGCTGTCATCTTTGTCACATTTATGAAAGGCTCAGTAAAAGGATAAGTCTCCTTGCAGACTCCTGGTAAACTTTTTTGATTGTATATGTTCTATAGATATTAGTTTAGCTTGATTGGGCTGCGTATGAGGGCCTTTAATCAATAAAGAGACATTCGTCATGGAAGGACAAACTGCTCATGCAATGTCAGAACCACCAAACTATGATATTTGAACCACAAGTGTCTCAGCATAAAATCATAGAATTTTCTTCACAAAATCATGTGTTGCAGGTACTGGTTTAAATCATCATGACAACAAACAACAAAATGTCATTTGGTGATGAAGAAGGGTCAGTTGGGTTATTATTACCAAACAATATTTAACAACATACTCATCTGCTTGTACATGGTTAGGGACTAAGTTACATCATTATAGAAAGTCAATCAGGTCTTTGTTTGAATTCCTCTTTATTGTTTAATGTAGATAAGAAAATCCCAAATAGATTGTTTTGCTGATCTCCAAAAGCTCATTCAATTACAAAAATAGCTTTGTTGTAGCCAAAAGGTCTTTTGTTTACCTTTCAAATAAAAGAAAAAGATTTCATAAATTTTCAATAATGTTTTATTAACCTTTGTTCACACATAAAACACTGCTTTTTTATGTGTTTTTCTATTAGAGCACTTAAAAATGAAGTACTGTATGCAATAAATGATTAATGAAATGAAGTTAAAAGACATAAGTGATACTCAGCATACAGCATAGGTTCATGTATCATAATTCTTTCCTATAACACATTGGTTGAAAAATAGTCACAGCTTGATATTGACATTATTTTAATTCTTGACATCAACAGTTCCCTGGTCTTCATAGTTTGAATAGAAAAAAACTCCTGAAAGTTGGAAAAGTATGACAGTAACATTAATTATCAACTTTTTAAATAGAAATTTCAACAAATATTCCTTGACATACATCTTTAAGACTTTCATCAAATTTTTCCAAAATTTTGTTTCAAATTTAAAGCAATAGCAGATATAATTGGAAATTTCTTTAACCAATGAATAAAAGCAATTGTGACAGGGCAAACATGCTCTCAGAGAATGTTTACCTTTGTCATAATTGGTTTTAAAATGTTGAAAATTAAGGTGTTTACAATGCATGTAAACTCTCATGTTTGTTTCCTTGAAACATTTCATTAACATGCAATAGATAGGAAAGATATTTAATAAATGACTCAAGTTACTGTCTTCCACTTGTCTGCTGCAGGCTAACTTAGAAGTTCTAACATAGTATGTGTTTTGTCTCATTAATTGAATTAGTTGAGTCTTTCAAAAAAGGAAAGAAAATGAGGACTATGAAACATGTGTGACATTGTTATCATTATAGAATATTCCATAGTCCATAGACAGTTTTTCTATATTATTGTCCTTTGATATTGTCAGTACCAACTAACACTAAACACTATCCTTTAAATATGGTGTATCACTGTTTAGGTTTATTTTTATCTTCATGAAATTAGTCTTTTGAAGAGAAAACTAAGCTTTTGAACATTTCATTAATCAGGTAGTCAAAGTACATGTGAATCTTCATCTGTTTTTGATTATATCTAATCCATGTAGTCTCCCATTGCTGAACATTTTGTTGTTGTTACCTTTTCCTTACTCTGCCAGATAGTCATCAGATATGGCTGTTAAAAGAGAAAAATAAAAACATAAATCTTTTGCCAAAACTGATCACCTTCATCTGACTGATTATTGGTAACATTGGAAATAATTCATTCCCATAGTTATCAATTGAAGCAGTTATCTGACAGAATGAAAAAGAAATGATTGGTGATAACAATCTATATTTTAAGCTGTGTATCCAGGCAGGTTTATCCCATGATCAATGTTTGCAATATAAAACAGATTGCAATTTTTTTAAGCAGACTACTTCTGGTTTCCACTATTTTATATACGCCATGTTGCGACGATGAATAATCTGCAACCGCCGGTGAATGTTGTTTCAACTTAAGCTGTGCCATCCCCTCCAAGACCATGCAGAGAGTTGCGAGTTGTGGGATGCGAATAACCTTAAAACATCACCCATCGATTGCAATATCTCTACCGAGTGTTAGACATAACGTGATAATAAACAATGGGTTATCATATATCACCAGAACCGTAAAGTTGATGGTCGGAACATGGCATAAATAAAATAGTGCAAAGCAAGAGTAATCTGAGAAAAAGAGTTGTTGCACGGATATCTTGTTCGGACCTTTTATCGTAAACATTGGTCACATGATCACCCCAATCGATACCTGTCTTGATTTTTTTTTGGTTTCATTCTCATTCTAGGTTTTTGTAAAAGATAATAATAATTTCAAATTGTGAGCAACACCAAATTCATCAACATTTGTGGATAATGACTATTTGAAAACAAAGTGATAAAAGGAGGACATGTTAAGGAGTTCCATCTTTGTCAGACTTGCTTGTTTCCTTAAACCTTTGCTGCAGATGTAATTATGCTAAAATTCCATCAGAACTGTTTGAATTAAAGAGAAAACTACATTGACACTCAAAAGATTGTTCCTTGTTACATTACTTTCATAAGTTATATTCTATGATTATGACATTTCTGTTTGTAAAGTTCATATGGGCATGAGAACAATACTTTTACTTACTTGTATCTAAAAAATACAACCAATGTTAATACAGGTCTGCATCATCTTTTCCCTTGAACCTTGTTTAAAACTGACATTCTTCTTCAAGCATCATGCATTCTGTAAAATAAAAAAAACCACAACTAAATCACCCTTAACATTTCGGAAAACTTCTTATTTGCAAGAACATCTCAATGTTTGGGAATCATATCATCACAGTACGAATCCACTAAAATAGAATACTGCCAAACGAAAGGTGACATATTCAACAAACTTAACTATCTCGTTATTTCGTGTTAGTTAGTCGAAATAAAAACTTAATTATCTCATTTCGAGTAAGTAAGTCAAAATAATGACTTAATTATCTTCCTAATTCAAATTAGTAAGTCAAAAAAATGACTTTATTATCTCATTATTTCGAGTTAGTAAGTCGAAATAATGACTTAACTATCTTGTTACTTTCGAGTTAATAAGTCGAAATAATAACTTAATTTTCTCGTTATTTCGACTTACCAAATCGAAAAAAAATCGCATACTTGTCACCTCTATGCCACCGTAAATACTGGCTACATTTTAACTGACTGATTATTCTTAATTGGTAACATTGGAAATATTTCTATCACCATGGTAGTCAATTTAAGCAGTTATCTGACAGGAAGAAAAAGAACTGATTGTTGGTAAAAATCTATATTTCAACCTGTTTTGACTTATTTTGGTTTCATTCTCATTCTTACGAAGGTTTTCGAAAAAAGAAAGAAGAAAAGAAAAAGTCAATCACACATTTTGAGCAACAACAAATTCATCAACATTTATGGATAATGATTTTTTTTTAAACAAAGGAATAAAAGAAGGAAATGTCAAGAAGTCAGACCTTTGTCAAACTTGTTTGTTTCCTGAAAACTTTGCTGCATATGTAATTATTCTATAATAATCTAATCAGAGATGTTTGACATTTGAGAAATTGCTTCTTTGTTATATTGCTTTCAAAAGTTGTCTTCTATGGTTATGACGCTTATGTTTGTAAAGTTCAAAGGAGCATGAGAAAAACTATGTACTTACTTGTATTATAAAACAGAGTCAATGTTTATGCAGGTCTGCATCATCTTTTCTTTTAAAGCTTGTTTGAAATTGTCATATTTCCAACCATCATGAATTCTGTGAAATAAAGAAAAAAACAACTAAGGGATCTATTACCATAAACCTTTGGGCCAAAATTCTCACTTGCAAGAACAATCCAATGTTTGGGCATTATATTATCACTTGAATCAAGTAAAACAAAATACTGCCAACAAATAAGGTGACATATATCCAAATATGGGTCCTGCATGGCTCAGTGGTTAAGATGGTGGCTTCCCGGTCAATTCGTACCCAAACCAATTCGTACCCACCCTTTTTTGGCTAATTCGTACCCACATTTCGGTCAATTCGTACCCATCCTAATTTGTTAGAAGTCAATTCGTAACCAGTCTATAATTTAATACGAATTATAGTACATATTAAATGAAAATTCTTACATATTTTGAAACGAATTATAGTATATAATAGATGGAAGTTTTTTTAAACTTTGAGCTTTGAGGCACGTAAGTTAGCTATCAATAGGCAATTTTCGTAAATAGGCGGCCATATAAATGAACTTCCGAAAGAAACTTTTAATCAAAGAATTAACAATACAACAACATATAAAAAAACATATACTTATAGATTATCAATAAACTTATGATAAACCATTAATGGAGACGCGTGCCGGCAAATTTACCTTTTGTGTTAGCATTCGCGTAGGGACAAATAGAAAGATATTATTTATAAATGAAAATATACCACAAACATTAAGTTTATTTTTATAAGGCATGAGCGCACGTGTTTTATGATGTTATCTATACACTTACGATTAGCCATTAACAACATGTCGGTCTCAATTTGATTTGAAAGTAACTTATCATAAATTAATCAATAACAGTTTGTTTTAATTTGCTATAATTGTGTAATACCCCTTTTGTTGTAACTGGCTTATGATAAGCCTAGTAATTAAGGACACCAATTGATAGAGCAATTAATGACAATTGACGCTGCATCCCCTGCGACCATTCTTCGGTCTGCACGTGATGAAAAGAATCCATATCAGTTAGTTAGAAATCAATTAGTTTAAGGTAAGTGTGAAAAGCAAGAAAACAAATCTGGCTATCAAATGCAGAAAACATATATAACTTAAAGGGAAACTCTACATCATTTTATTTAATTTTTAAACACCATTCTACGTAAAACAAAGCACACATACACCTATTCACAATGCTTCCCTCACAATTAAAGCACAATAGACAAAAACAAAACATGAACAACGTAAAAAAATGATCTTAAAATACTGAAGTATAGGATGGTTACGAATTGACTTGTTAAAAATTAGGATGGGTACGAATTGACCGAAAAGTGGGTACGAATTAGCCAAAAAAGGGTGGGTACGAATTGGTTTGGGTACGAATTGACCTGCTCCCAGATGGTGGACTCAGAACACGGGGGTCCTGGGTTCGAGCCCCACCGAGGCCATTTAGTTTTCGTAGGAGTGGCCTTTGGTAAGATCACTTCAGAGCCCTAGCCTTGTACTGGTGTATCCAGGAAAGCCACTTCAGAACTGAAAAATGTAGGTATGGCCCTGACGAAGAGGACCCATATGGGACATGTGTCGGGTAATGATTCTAAACTAAACTAAATACTTTAGAGGGTATTTCATTTTTTAAAAAGAATATTCACGCTGTTATTGTTATTTAAACTATCGCCCCATAACGCTATTGAATTGTCAAGAAGGTACCTTGTACTTAATTTAAAAGCTCCAACAATAACAAATAATCCATGTCAGCAACTGACGAGTTGACATCGTTGCTTTATCGGTCAGCATAATAGTGTATTCCATATACAACACGATGTGTACCTAATGCTTTCCTTACACACCGCGAAAATGACATAGACCGTCTACATAAACATTAGATTATGCCAAACTGCAGGGTGTAATCACCGAATCGATAGAAGGTGAACACTTATTTCACCGTGGAGTGTTGTGGGCAACACACATTTTCTAGCCTAGTACTGCAGGGAACATGAACTGTAATAATAAAAATGAATGCTGTAGTTCTACTTAAAAGGGAGAAGTTTTTTTCAAATGGATGTTTGTTTAGAGGAAGCATCTTCAGCGAGGCGTGACGAGGGCTCGCCTTCTCGATTTTTCTACGACGAATTTTGGTGAAAATGGTCTATTTAGATATACTGTTTTATAACGAAATGAAAGAGTACAAAAAGTTCTCTTACCTACAACCGGCGATTCGTTTTCCTTTCAAGGAGTTGAACACTGTGTCCAATTTAAAGTTTGAAGCGGTGGCGCCGATCCTGTTGTTCGTGTTTTGTTTTTCGATAGAATGGTTTAGGGTTCATTCGTGATTGGCGGCAATAAACTCAATGAGCGGCAATGAATTTATGTAAAACCAGTCCATTCCATAAAGCCGGAAACACCCGAAGCAAACCCGAGTTTTCTCTTTACAAGGAATGGTTCACTATTGGTAGATAAATTGGTAGATAAAGGTAATGCTTGAAAATAAATTTGGATAGAACCAGTCCATTCCGTAAAGCCGGAAACACCCGAAGCAAACCCGAGTTTTCTCCTTTAGGTAAACCGGAAGCCACCTGTTTTTTTGCTAATGGTATAACCGGTGTTAACATAACTTGTTACTCGTACGTATGTTACCGTTATCCGCTCTCCGAGCGCTTCGCGCTCTGAGAGAGCGGTATTAAAGTGAAAAGATGTTTTGATGAATTTTCGTTTTTGAAGTTTTCAAACGATTTATTATCCAGTGGTGAAAACTGGTAATCCTTTGAAAATAAGTTCGATTTTTTTTCTTTCAGTAAGTTGGGTTTACTCAATAAACATAGGGAGTTGTCGTCAATAAAGGGGGTCGGAGTTCGGTCAAGAGATTGGATCCGCGACTTGTGTTGCTTTACTCCTTGTAGTCAAATACCTTATTCGGTTTTATTCCGAAATTTTAAAGTCATGTCTTATTGGTTTCAATGGTATGTATGTCCGACCAAAAGTTGGTGGAAGCAGACAGTATTTGTACTCGTATTCTGCTGCTGATGATGATGACATTAATGATGATAATGATGAAAATGATGACGAGGATTGTGTTGTTGTTGGTGTTGGTGGTGGTGTTGTTGTTGATGATGATGATGATGATAATGAATATGATAATGAGTTTGAAAATAATAATAATGATGACGATGATGAAGATATTGAGCAGGAGGGGGATGATGGTGACCAAGATAATGATGATAATCAAGATGATGATGATGGTAATGGTGATGGTGATGGTGACGATGTTGATGATGATGATGATGATGATGATGATGACAATATACCAAATACTACTAGACCCCACTAATAGTCTTATAAACTTACAACAGGCTTTCTTCTTCAATGACGAAGCTGGTGAAGGGGGGGAGGGGTAATCTATTTCGTTTTCTGTATGCGCTGTACAATTTTTCCCACTGATCTTAGCGTGTTCAATGGACGGGTAGAAATTACGCTTATTTATGATTTCTAATAGTAATATTAATTCGTTTGAAACCCCCTCCCCGTCAGAACTACTTTATCTCTCAGCGCGCCTTTATACATTGATGGTTCGGTCACGCGCCATTTAGCCTCGTTTTAACGAATTGTGTAATTTGGCGTAACGTCATTAAAATATAGATCCCTTACCCCTTCCGCCCCTTTGTGTGCTTGTCTACTGCCTTAAAATATAAATATATAAGTAGTAATCTTTATTTACATCTCACCATTGTACAGTTATACATACATTTACAACATAAGATAACACTTCATATAAGATACAACGCCACTCCATTATGGAGTTATAAGAGATGAGTCTAAATGCGATAAGATACAAGACAAAAACATCTTAATTAAAGATATAAAGAAATCGACCTATTTCGTTGTTTGTATTGCGAGTTTGTTTGATATTATTTGGATTATTTCATTCCTTGTAATATTACATTTTTAAAAGATTTGCAGCTGAATATTTCAATCACTTTCTCCATACTGTAAATAATTGTAACATCACACCTGTATGTCTTTTATGTTTCAATA
Source organism: Cerastoderma edule (assembly GCA_947846245.1). Classification (NCBI taxonomy): domain Eukaryota; kingdom Metazoa; phylum Mollusca; class Bivalvia; order Cardiida; family Cardiidae; genus Cerastoderma; species Cerastoderma edule. The sequence continues at coordinate 890,969 of OX401422.1, forward strand.
TCTCTTATAATTCTAAATGAATGACCATGTACTTGTTTTATATGTTGACGTTATTTGTATAAATGTATGCCCCTGGACATGAATGAGACACAAAGAAAATACGAAATATATATAACCGAGAAAATAGGGCAATCAAACAGAACAGGTGCGGGGTAGCCATTTCCTACGCCGATCCAGGCCACCTTGTTCGTTTTGTACAGACTCATCCGCGTCGAAAAACATCGCTCCCGATTAGCTTGTTTGTTTCTCGCCGATATAACCCCCCTTCCCCCCTTCCCTCCTTCCCCCTTTATTTTCCCTTCTAAACCCTATGCTGTAGACACCCCTGCGTATCGTCCGTTCGAGCGTGTTCCCATGAAACATGATATAGTTTTAACCCATTACCAAACAATAACGACATTTGACCAGTTTGTTGCAGACGATTCTGGAAAACATTGTGGGAAAAAGGAGAATTGCTCTTAACGGGCAATTTCTCCTTTTCCCGCAATGTTTTCTGCCCTACAAGAAGATTATTTTTCAATTTCATCACAATTTCGAATGTCGTCTGCAAACCCTTTCAATTTGGGACGGTCGAAAATTTGGCGTTTGGTAAAGGGTTAAGGGTTTTGAAATACGTTTATAACGCTTATATTCATCCAACATATTTGAAAGGCCCGTCACATGTCGCGGGTTGTCCGTATGTTGAATTTATGCATTGGTCAAATCTTATGTCTTAAAGAGACTCTCTCACAGATTGAGATTTTAAAGGCACATAAAAGGAGATTAATGCTATATAAAACTATATTAATTGGTAAACTTTTGGTCAGATTCAAATAGCTTTCACCCAAAAAAAACCATCAGCACAACTTACACGTGAAAGCCAACACGAATTAACCAAGATTAACCAGTTTAGTTGTGTGATTCTGCACCCCTGACCTTGACAGTTGATACACACATGTTTGAACCGACCAATCAGAATTCGTTATTTTGAATATGTAAACAAACAGGTTGTTGATAAACATGAATGAATTGGAGACTACTATATTTCAAGCACAAAATAACTTATGTTAAAGGAGTCTTTTTAATAGGGTATCAATGCATTCGTAAATTAATTGCCATGACTCTTATGAAAATAATATAAGAACTCCATATATTTCTCTAGTAATTTATTTCTACTTATCTCCTTTTATGTGCCTTTAATATGTTTTGATAACTTGTCTACTACTGTATAAATAACAACATACATTTCGAAGGTTATATAGAACTAGATAATTGACATCTTCCCAAACCCTGCTCATAGCTGTACAGAAAAGATAAAGAATATTAAATTCGCCGATATTGCAGACCGTTTAAACGGATTTATTTTGTCGAAAAAGTTTTGATTTAGATTTAGAATAATTAAGTTTGAAATGACTTGCGTTTTCCAAAAACTTGTGGCAATTTTCCGATGTTGCGACGCAACTCCCGTTTATAAAGATGTAAAACGAGAAAGTGTTTCTTTTTTATGTGGGCGATCGGTTAAACATCATGCCTTCAAAAGGAAAACTTGAAAAAAGATTCATTCATTTATAATAGCTTAATTAAATATGATTTTGTCGAATATATTTGTCTGTGTCAAAAAACGATTCATCCGTTTGCGTCAGACATGATGAAAGGCGAAAAGGCTTTCCGCCAAAAACAATTATCTAATTACATTTCTTTGGTCTCACATCGACCCCTTCAAAGGAGTTATGATATTGTCGCGATAAAACCTCCCTCGTTTTGTCTCTGTAGTTATTAAAGCCATACTTACGCCTATTTTCACTTAAAAGCATACTAGCGCTCAGAAAAGCTGCAAAACTGGGTAACATGAATTATAATTTATGATAGAAAATGTTGAAACATAGCGAAAAAACACAGGATCATGACAATATAACGTCTGAACTATTTATTATCTATTTTTCAAAGTGCTTTTTTCACAAATTTGGTGCCCACCAATTTAACTTCATTGTTAACATTTGAGTAACATCTTAAATAGCAAGGAGGGCTCGGATTAATGAGTGACGGTCACCTGGTTAGAAAAATTATCCTAAAACTTTCACAATTTAAATGTATATGATCGAAAGTATGGCTTTAAATTATGAAAGTTCTAGAATAATTGAGAATTAACTAAAACGTACTTTGAATTACCTTTTACAGAGGAATTGAGACGGCAACACGTTCTCATGATGCTTTTCAATGAGTGAATACTATAAGGTTTGTTGACAATTAGCAATAAAATAACTTCAGTCGAGAAATGTTGGGAACCAATAAAACCCAAGAAATTCTCCATTTTAAATGTTCACGTTGTTTATATTGGATAAATGACATCGTTTTTATGTGTTTCACGTGAGTTTTCTAACAAGGTGATCACCACTCATTAATCCGAGCCCTCCTTGCTATTTTAGATGTTACTTGAATATAAACAATGAAGTTAAATTGGTGGGCACCAAATTTTTGAAATAGCACTTTGAAAAATAGAAAATAAATATTGCATGCGTTATATTGTCATGATCCTGTGGTTTTTCGCTGTGTTTCAACATATTCTATCATAGTTTATAACTCAAATTAACCAGTTTTGCAGTTTTTCTAAGCGCTAGAATGCTTTTAAATTCTTCATAACAAATCAAATAATCACGCCTTTTCTTAAATTGTGTCTATCATCAAGATCAAAGAGATGATTAGTTAATAAGTTTAAATTGCACAATTTCAGAAATTGTAATCGTTAAACCGATTAGTTAGGTGAAAGTGAAGAACATTAAGTTGTGTTTGAAATCGTGCGAAAATGGTGGGAATTCTGCGCAGTCAAAAATCATACGTCTGTATCTAATTGTCAAAATGGTTTAGATCTGCGTCTTTGATCATAAGCCCTACAAATAAACCATAAACCCATTACCAAACAATAACGACATTTAACCATTTTGTTACAGACGACTATGGAAAACATTGTGCAACGAGGAATTTCTCCTTTTCCCAGAATGTTTTCTGTCCTATCAGAAGGTTGTTTTCCAATTATTTCACAGTTTGATATGTCGTCTGCAAACTCTTTCAATTTGGGACAGTCGAAAAATTGGCGTTTGGTCAAGAGTAAAAACGATATTGAAGGAGTGCATTTTACAGAGAAATATGGTAAAAGGAGAAGTCATTCGTGACGAGCAATAGTTCCCTTTGTCGCAATGGTTCTAGGCAATATCCCATTATGATCTGACTATCTATTACATCTCGTTTTCTCTCTTTTTCATTATCCTAATATGTACTTAGGCCTAAAAAGAAATACCTGTGTTTGTGGTTTCGCTACCGTCCTTTTTTTTTCATTTCTGACCCTTAAAGGCACATCAAAGGAGAGTAGTACAAATGAATTACTAAAAGAAAATATGGAGTTCTTTTATTTTGTCAGTAAAAGTAATGGGAAATGCATTGAGACCCTTTTAAATAGACTCATTCAAAATAAGTTATTTTGCGCTTGAAATATAGTTGTTTCCAATTCAATCATGTTTATCAACAACCTGTTTGTTTAAATATTCAAAATAACGAATTCTGATTGGTCGGTTCAAAAATGTGTGTATCAACTGTCAAGGTCAAAGGTGAAGAATCAGGAAATCTGAATTATAAAACTTGCTAATCTGGGTTATTTCTGGTTTACTTTCACGTTTAAGTTGTGCTGATGGTATTTTCTGGTGATAACTATTTGAATGTGTTCAAAAGTTTACCCAATAATTTTGTTTGATATAGCATCTATAACCAATTTTTAAAAAAAATAAGAAAATAAAATCTTTTTTCTACCGACCTTCCCTAAATTCTGACATTACGAAAATAGAAACACAGGATTTTTAAACCTTATTAAAACCAATTGAACAACTTACTGTTTGCGACAAGTCACCAGTGTCGTATCATTTTCTATTTATTTCAACCTGATTTACTTGCGTTATTGAATCTAGTGCTTAAATCTTTTCCCAGCAAGATACAAAACTTTTAACATCTCTGCATGCGGGAACTGTGTTCCAGTTGTAGTGCGTCGACTTTGGGATCGGAGGGTCCCGGATTCGAACCCCAGCCGGAACGAGCATCGGAATCTTTTTTGATCAAAAATTAAAATTCCACGCTGGTCCTCTCCATCCAGGTGTTTAAATGGGTACCTGTGAGGGAATAAACCAATGTGCTTTAGTTGCAGTTTGTGCCATATGTAAACGGTTTTTTTTCACCCAGTGATCAGGGAGTTCATTATAAACGTCACCGGATTATGCCTAACAAATATATGAGACTAAGAAACCCAACCTTAACGGTATATTCTCTTGTTCTCTTTTTCAGATTGTTTGAACACTTTAGTTCGCGAACTGCCTCATGGCAAGCGGAAGGAGATAGAAAAAGTTTTCACGGCTAATCAACCGGACTGTTGGAAAAAGCTTGCTAAGGAACTAGGTAGGGTTGCATTGTTTTGAATTTTGAAAATTTGACATCATTGGCCTTTCAGAACGAACTTGGACCCATTTGGCAGGGTAGATTGTCGTTTGTATAAGTTTTTCTCAAAAGTGAGAGAAAGAATTAGCTTCAGGAAATCTGGGGGAATTGGTGTGTCTTCGTCATAGAATATATCTCAATTACAAAGACAATAGTTTATAAGATAGTTTAGGCCTCTGGCCCATAATACACACATTAACAATCTCTCTGGTAATACATAAAAACATATTATTACTGGAAGTGTGTTGAAAGGGCATTTAATTAATTATATAGGATTTTTCCAAACAAAATGTCCACTAAATGGATCTTTATTTTTGAACTAAGGATGCAGAGCTTCCTAAGACATTCCTATTACATTTTGAAGCCTGCTAGATTATCTATAAATCTATAAATAAACTTGATCAGAAACCCAATTACTCATCATTCATCCACCTCACTGAGCGTACTAACACGTCCCTAGGAACTAGGCAAGAAAATAGTCCGTATTAACTCGCTTTGTTTGCACTCTATTAAACTATTCTTGTCGTTGCAGGCTATAATAGCAGACGGATAGCCGAGTTTGGTCCACGTGCCAAGAGCGATACCTTGTCTCCATATAAACGTATACTTCACGATTGGGAAAGACGTGACATCGCAACGTGCGGGAAATTAATACAGTGTCTTCGTAACATTGGGCGCGAGGACGTCGCTAAAATTCTATTTATAGACACAACAGAGGGACGAACACAGTTACTGACTAAACAGAGTAGCGTTGTTTAACGGAGTGAAAAATCACAGAGTTCAAAGTTGTTTAACGGAGGGAAAATCTCAAAGATCAAAGCCTCGTTTTAGTGTGTTTGTCTTGTCATGAAAGTGGAAATCCAGATTGGTGCGAAATCCGAAGAGTTAGAATTTTTAGGACTATTATTTTTAGCCATGTTTAGTTACTAAAATAGAAGTTCGACGATGATCTCTTGAATGTGACGTCATGAAATATGAAAACGAGGTAATGTGATAGCTATAAATAGAACGAGTAAAGCGTTGATATTTTGACGTAACACTGTTGAGTGATTCGGATGTTATTGGTTAGGTGTGATAATTTCGATGGTGCAATGTGTTGTTCTAACAGAAAATTCCGTTTCTTGACGACCATATTAATAGGCCATATTTACAGTGTGCGGAATTATGTCGTTTTCGGTCATTTTCAGTCATTTTCTAGCATTGTCTAAGTTAAAAGAAAGATGGCAGTGTATGAGAAAATGATAATTCTTTGAAGTTTTTGCCAGTAGGCTATACAATAAATTAACATTTCCATTGCATATGGGAAAATCATTAACGAACATCCCAAAATGGCCGCCAATTATACGGATTATGATTCTCTTGGAACGTGGTATTTTAGAAATAGCTACTTGAAAAGAACGCTGCCAATCTTTTCCGTTATGCACAGAGGTTCTGCAAACAAAGCAAACAAAGGACCGACGGAATGTTGATAGTTTGTTCAAGTATTAATGAAAGGATATATATAAAAACTTGTTTACGCCGTGCTTTCAACTAAAGTGACCGGAAATACTGATGACGTCAAAGTGACGTAACGGACATTGGGCCTTTCACCACGCGTTCATGACGTCATATGGAAATATATAGAGAGAGAGATTAATGATAAACAACACAAACTGATTACGACATGTGAACAGCTATTAAAAAAATAGCACATTATTATATTGGTGATGACTTTATTTGGAAAGATGTTACGTATGACGTATATATGACGTGTATCACAAATTGATGACGTCATACACATGCTACGTTTTTCTATTTATAGACATTTCTCTGGCGTTACAGAGGCCTCAGAAAAATGAACATCAGCGATTTTCTGAAGATTACATGTATACGTAATACGTTTAGGTCTGCGTCGCTGGCAAATGACATTGTACTGTTTTTAACTTACACATGAAATGTCCGATCCCTAAGTTATCTATGTCACGGCCAACTCCATTGAAAGTTGCGTTAACCAACCAATGTCGGGACGTTCCAGAAAGGATAATTCTGGTAAAGACTGAATGTTATTTCTACAAGTAAAAAAGTGACAAAGTCACTCACTCATTGTTTATGTTTATAGCTCAGTGTTTAAGCAATCATTTCATTCGGTTTAATCATAAATAAATACGCATTTGAACCCATTTTCTCATGTGACTTTTTTGTGGTATAAAGTGTGGAAAAACATTGTGAAGAAAAGGAGAAATTGTTCATCATAATGAGCTGCTTTTCTTTTTATTACAATCGTTCTTTGTTGTCTCAATTTGCCACAAAGTTTTAAAAGTGTTTTCTTTCAATAGGGTCTGTTTTAGCCCTTATAGCGCTGGGACGGACTTCATAGTAATGCAAACAGGTTTGATCCGGGCTAACCGCAAAGTAAATTGACGACTGGCCTGTAATCTAACCTGTTTGCTACTCTGAGTATTTTTCCTCGACAGAATTAAGCAGATATTAAATGTTTTGGAAAGCAGACGATACAAATATCTATTTTTAGAAAATTACCCAGCATTCTAAGGGTTAGGGAGTGGGTTAGTTATAATGTCATCCATGTTTGCTTGAGATATCTCAGTTCTTTTTGTTTTGATAAATTATATTAATAAATGTACTTTTCAATATCTACGATGTTATGTTGTATAAATTAAATGAGTAGGAATGGTAATTAACGAGTTACCACATAACGCCACAGTTTTGCGTCTTGCAGCAGACGACTTTCAAAAATCATTGTGGCAAAAGAAGAAATTGCTTGTCCCAAGCAATTTCTTCTTTTGGCACAATGCTATTTTTTATCTATTCAAATATCACAACTGCAGAACTGAAAAAAATATCACATTTTTACAAAGCATTTCTAAAGTCGTCTGCTTAACCCATTTCCAAACAATAACGACATTAACCACTTTGTTGAAGACAACTTTGGAAAACATTCTGAGAAAAGGAGAAATCGCTTGTAACAAGCAATTTTTCCTTTTCCAACAATGCTTTCGAATTTCATCACATTTTGAAATGTCGTCTACAAACTTTTTCAACTTGGGACAGTAGAAAATTTGGTGTTTGGTAAAGGGTTAAGTACAAGATGTTGTCTGCAGGTGGTTAAAATTCAACAGAAGCAATACTTGCCTAAGAGCAATAAACAATAACGCTGTGATACATGTAACCATCCAACCACTCAGTAAAGCAGGCTCCCTCGATCGCGTTATTTAGGTTATTTTATCAAAGTATCACCCCTATTGAAAGAGCCAGCCAGTTTTGGCTTATGAGACACTTCACTGATCATACCAAGTACCTTCCAACTTCATTAAAAAGCGCTTGTCTACTGCAAGATTTACGTCATTGTAATAACGCAAAATTAGGACAGTGTTGTTGTAAGACCACCGTAGTACAATAGAAATAAAGCGACAGTACAATAATCCAAGTCGCTTGTACGATGAAGATAGTGCAACAAAACAACGAAAAGATACTGTATTGCGACAATAAGCCGATGAAGCTGATGATGTTGTTGTTGATGATGGTGATCGTGATGATGATGATGGTGATGATGATGTTGTTCTTGATGATGATGATGGTGGTTATGATGATGATGTTGTTGTTGTTGATGATGATGATGATGGTTATGATGATGATGTTGTTGTTCTTGATGATGATGGTGGTGGTTATGATGATGATGATGATGGTTATGATGATGATGATGTTGTTGTTGATGATGATGATGGTGGTTATGATGATGATGATGTTGTTCTTGATGATGATGATGGTGGTTATGATGATGATGTTGTTGTTGTTGATGATGATGATGATGATGGTGGTTATGATGATGATGATGATGATGTTGTTGTTGTTGATGATGATCACAATAATGATCGTAATGATGATTTTTTATATGGGTTTTTACATCACATCAACATTATTTCAGTTGTGTAGCGATGCCCGACTCTTAATAATGGGGGAAGACCCCATAATCAACTGCCTATAAGGGCTGGTCAAGTTGGGGAGAACCATCGGCATTCCGTAAGTCAGTCGGGAGACTGCCTATCATAAAAGTCCATATCCCTCGCAGGATTTGATAACACAACGGTATAATACAATGGTATAATACAATGATGATAACAAAATGGTATAATACAATGGTGATAACACAATGGTATAATATAGTGATAATAACACAATGGTATAATACAATGATGATAACAAAATGGTATAATACAATGGTGATAACACAATGGTATAATACAATGATGATAACAAAATGGTATAATACAATGGTGATAACACAATGGTATAATACAATGATAATAACACAATGGTATAATACAATGATGATAACACAATGGTATAATAAAATGATGATAACCTAATGGTATAATACAATAACGATAACACAATGGTATAATACAATGATAATAACACAATGGTATTATACAATAACGATAACACAATGGTATAATACAATGATGATAACACAATGGTATAATACAATAATAATAACACAATGGTATAATACAATGATGATAACACAATGGTATAATACAATAATAATAACACAATGGTATTATACAATAACGATAACACAATGGTATAATACAATGATGATAACCTAATGGTATAATACAATAACGATAACACAATGGTATAATACAATGATGATAACAAAATGGTATAATACAATGGTGATAACACAATGGTATAATACAATGATGATAACACAATGGTATGATACAATGATGATTACACAATGGAATAATACAATGGTGATAACACAATGGTATAATACACTGGTGATAACACAATGGTATAGTACAATGATGATTACACAATGCTATAATACAATGATGATCACACAATGGTATAATATAATGATCATAACCTAATGGTATAATACAATAATGATAACACAATGGTATGATACAATGATGATCACACAATGGTAAAATACAATAATGATCACACAATGGTATAGTACAATGATGATCACACAATGGTATAATATAATGATGATAACCTAATGGTATAATACAATAATGATAACACAATGGTATGATACAATGATGATTACACAATGGTATAATACAATGGTGATAACACAATGGTATAATACACTGGTGATAACACAATGGTATAGTACAATGATGATTACACAATGGTATAATACAATGATGATAACTTAATGGTATAATACAATAACGATAAGACAATGGTATAATACAATAATAATAACACAATGGTATTATACAATAACGATAACAAAATGGTATAATACAATGGTATAATACAATGATGATAACAAAATGGAATAATACAATGGTGATAACACAATGGTATGATACAACAATGATAACACAATGGTATAATACAATGATGATAACACAGTGGTATAACACAATGGTGATAACACAATGGTATGATACAATGATGATTACACAATGGTATAATACAATGGTGATAACACAATGGTATAATACACTGGTGATAACACAATGGTATAGTACAATAATGATAACACAATGGTATAATACAATGATGATAACACAATGGTATAATACAATGGTGATAACACAATGGTATAATACACTGGTGATAACACAATGGTATAGTACAATAATGATAATACAATGGTATAATACAATGATGATAACACAATGGTATAATACAATGGTGATAACACAATGGTATAATACAATGGTGATAACACAGTGTAATAATACAATAATGATAACACAATGGTATAATACACTGATGATAAAACAATGGTATAATACAATGGTGATAACACAATGCTATACTACAATGGTGATAACACAATGGTATAATACACTGATGATAAAACAATGGTATAATACACTGATGATAAAACAATGGTATAATACAATGGTGATAACACAATGGTATAATACACTGATGATAACACAATGGTATAATACAATGATAATAACACAATGGTATAATACAATGATGTTAACTCAATGGTATAATACAATGATGATAACCTAATGGAATAATACAATGATGATAACACAATGGTATAATACAATGGTGATAACACAATGGTATAATACAATGGTGATAACACAATGGTATAATACAATGGTGATAACACAGTGTTATAACACAATGGTGATAACACAATGGTATAATACACTGATGATAAAACAATGGTATAATACAATGATAATAACACAATGGTATAATACACTGATGATCACACAATGGTATAATACAATGATAATAACACAATGGTATAATACAATGATGATAACACAATGGTATAATACAATGATGTTAACACATTGGTATAATACAATGATGATAACACAATGGTATAATACAATGATAATAACACAATGGTATAACACAATGATGATAACACAATGGTATAATAAAATGATAATAACACAATGGTATAATACAATGATAATAACACAATGGTATAATACAATGATGTTAACTCAATGGTATAATACAATGATGATAACAAAATGGTATAATACAATGGTGATAGCACAATGTTATTATACAATAATGATAACACAATAGTATGATACAATGATGTTAACACAATGGTATAATACAAAGATAATAACAAAATGGTATAATACAATGATGAAAACACAATGGTATAACACAATGGTATAACACAATGGCATATTACAATGATGATAACACATAGGCACATTACAATGATAATATCATAATGGTATAATACAATGGTGATAACACAATGGTATAATACAATGATGATAACACAATGGTATAATACAATGATGATAACACAATGGTATAATACAATGATAATAACACAATGGTATAACACAATGATGATAACACAATGGTATAATACAATGATAATAACACAATGGTATAATACAATGATAATAACACAATGGTATAATACAATGATGATAACACAATGGTATAATACAATGATGTTAACACATTGGTATAATACAATGATGATAACACAATGGTATAATACAATGATAATATTACAATGGTATAACACAATGATGATAACACAATGGTATAATACAATGATAATAACACAATGGTATAATGCAATGATAATAACACAATGGTATAACACAATGATAATAACACAATGGTATAATACAATGATGTTAACTCAATGGTATAATACAATGATAATATTACAATGGTATAACACAATGATGATAACACAATGGTATAATACAATGATAATAACACAATGGTATAATACAATGATAATAACACAATGGTATAATACAATGATAATAACACAATGGTATAATACAATGATGTTAACTCAATGGTATAATACAATGATGATAACACAATGGTATAATACAATGGTGATAACACAATAGTATAATACAATGATGATAACACAATGGTATAATACAATGATAATAACACAATGGTATAACACAATGATGATAACACAATGGTATAATACAATGATAATAACACAATGGTATAATACAATGATAATTACACAATGGTATAATACAATGATAATAACACAATGGTATAATACAATGATGTTAACTCAATGGTATAATACAATGATGATAACACAATGGTATATTACAATGGTGATAACACAATGGTATAATACAATGATGATAACTCAATGGTATAATACAATGGTGATAACACAATGTTATAATACAATGATGATAACACAATGGTATAATACAATGATAATAACACAATGCTATAATACATTGATGATAACACAATGGTATAATACAACGATGATAACACAGTAGTATAATACAAAGATAATAACAAAATGGTATAATACAATGATAATAACAAAATAGTAAAATACAATGATGATAACACAATGGTATAATACAATGATAATAACACAATGCTATAATACATTGATGATAACACAATGGTATAACACAATGATGATAACACAATGGTATAATACAATGATAATAACACAATGGTATAATACAATGATAATAACACAATGGTATAATACAATGATAATAACACAATGGTATAATACAATGATGTTAACTCAATGGTATAATACAATGATGATAACACAATGGTATAATACAATGATAATAACACAATGCTATAATACATTGATGATAACACAATGGTATAACACAATGATAATAACACAATGGTATAATACAATGATAATATCACAATGGTATAATACAATGATAATAACACAATGGTATAATACAATGATGTTAACTCAATGGTATAATACAATGATGATAACACAATGGTATAATACAATGGTGATAACACAATGGTATAATACAATGATGATAAATCAATGGTATAATACAATGGTGATAACACAATGGTATAATACAATGATGATAACACAATGGTATAATACAATGATAATAACACAATGCTATAATACATTGATGATAACACAATGGTATAATACAACGATGATGACACAGTAGTATAATACAAAGATAATAACACAATGGTATAATACAATGATAATAACACAATGGTATAATACAATGATGTTAACTCAATGGTATAATATAATGATGATAACACAATGGTATAATACAATGATGATAACACAACGGTATAATACAAAGGTGATGACACAATGGTATAATACAATGATGATAACACAATGGTATAATACAATGATAATAACACAATGGTATAATACAATGATGTTAACTCAATGGTATAATACAATGATAATATTACAATGGTATAACACAATGATGATAACACAATGGTATAATACAATGATAATAACACAATGGTATAATACAATGATAATAACACAATGGTATAATACAATGATAATAACACAATGGTATAATACAATGATGTTAACTCAATGGTATAATACAATGATGATAACACAATGGTATAATACAATGGTGATAACACAATGGTATAATACAATGATGATAACACAATGGTATAATACAATGATAATAACACAATGGTATAACACAATGATGATAACACAGTAGTATAATACAAAGATAATAACAAAATGGTATAATACAATGATAATAACAAAATAGTAAAATACAATGATGATAACACAATGGTATAATACAATGATAATAACACAATGCTATAATACATTGATGATAACACAATGGTATAACACAATGATGATAACACAATGGTATAATACAATGATAATAACACAATGGTATAATACAATGATAATAACACAATGGTATAATACAATGATAATAACACAATGGTATAATACAATGATGTTAACTCAATGGTATAATACAATGATGATAACACAATGGTATAATACAATGATAATAACACAATGCTATAATACATTGATGATAACACAAAGGTATAACACAATGATAATAACACAATGGTTTAATACAATGATAATAACACAATGGTATAATACAATGATAATAACACAATGGTATAATACAATGATGTTAACTCAATGGTATAATACAATGATGATAACACAATGGTATAATACAATGGTGATAACACAATGGTATAATACAATGATGATAACTCAATGGTATAATACAATGGTGATAACACAATGGTATAATACAATGATGATAACACAATGGTATAATACAATGATAATAACACAATGCTATAATACATTGATGATAACACAATGGTATAATACAACGATGATGACACAGTAGTATAATACAAAGATAATAACAAAATGGTATAATACAATGATAATAACAAAATAGTAAAATACAATGATGATAACACAATGGTATAATACAATGATAATAACACAATGCTATAATACATTGATGATAACACAATGGTATAACACAATGATGATAACACAATGGTATAATACAATGATAATAACACAATGGTATAATACAATGATAATAACACAATGGTATAATACAATGATAATAACACAATGGTATAATACAATGATGTTAACTCAATGGTATAATACAATGATGATAACACAATGGTATAATACAATGATGATAACACAATGGTATAATACAATGATGATAACACAACGGTATAATACAAAGGTGATGACACAATGGTATAATACAATGTTGATAGCACAACATGGTATAATACAATGATGATAACGCAATGGTATTTACGTAATAATGATGATGATGATGATGATGGTGTTTAAGACCCGAATGGATAAGGTTTGTAACATAATCGAACTTCTTCATCAGTCGATTGGGAATTTGCCACCAACTTGTATCTGTTTATAACCGTATAGGGGATAAATGAGATGAACACACCCTTGTCATTGGGCCCTTATTTCGAGTCAATTTTTGAATAAAAACCATTATTGTGATCGCTATAAGTAAGGCGCTGAGGTTGTTTATTTGAAAAAAAAAAGAAATTTGCATTATTCTTTTGATAACTGAAAGAATTGCGTTGATATTTCGTTTATTGTTGTAGTAGCAGACGACTTTGTACGGGTGGTACTGTGAATTTTGCATTTGAGAGTCGTTTCTCTTGTTAATATATAACATAGTACTGTTCTAAGGATAACTATAGACCCCTGTGGTTCAATCTGGCATATAATAGGAATTAAGCCAAACAAAGTTGCAGAAGTTCTGATATTTACGTAGTATGATACCCTATTACCTATAGTTTAACATTTTAAATGTTTCACTGGGAAAGTATACTGTAGAAAGGGCCATTAAATATAAATACACGAAAAATATGTGTTTTGTTGGTGAGTACGCTATGAATATGTGTGTTTTTTTTAGTAAATACACTATAAATATGTGTCTTTTTGGATAAATTCACCAGAAAAGCATGTCTTATGGGTAAAACACTATAGATATACTTCTTTATTGGATAATACACTATCCACTATCAATAACCACATGTATGGGTAAATGCACAATAAGATAGTGTTTTGTTGGTAAATGCACTATAAATATGTACCTTTTTGGGTAAATACACAAAAATATGCATATGTAAATGGGTAAATACAATATAGATAGGGAAATTTAGAAATTCAAGATGGCCGCCAAGATGGCTACCAATTATGAAAATAAACACCCGTGTAGCAGCAATTACTGCAAAATCAATATGACATGTTATCTAAAGGTCATTATTGTGAGTTTTTTATATACAGTGTATAAGTACTGATTTATTGTGATTTCTGTTATATACAGTGTATACGTACTGATTTATTGTGATTTCTGTTATATACAGTGTATACGTACTGATTTATTGTGATTTCTGTTATATACAGTGTATAAGTACTGATTTATTGTGATTTCTGTTATATACAGTGTATAAGTACTGATTTATTGTGATTTCTGTTATATACAGTTTATAAGTACTGATTTATTGTGATTTGCAACAGTACTATGCTAGGGCTCTGAAGTAACTTGAAAAAGGTAACTCCCACGAAATCAGAGATCTCAGAGAATAGTGCAGGCGTTATGTTGTCATGATCCTGTGATTTTCGCTATGTTTCAACAAAATCTCTCATTATTTATAACACATATTACCCAATCTTGTAGTTTTTTCAGCGCTAGTATGCTTTAAACCACCGAGCAACGCAGGACATTCGCACGGAAGAGAATTTATTTTCCACAACAACCTGCTCACCCATGACTCAGCACATTTTAGCCTTTAAACCAGTCGGATCAAATCGGCTACAAAAGCCTACAAAGTAACATTAACCCTTAAAGCGCAGGAGCCAACTTCATGCTCATGCAAACGGGTTAGATCCAGGCCAGCCGCCAAGTAAATTGGCGGCCGGCCTGTGATCTAACCTGTTTGCTACTCTGAGTATCATTCCTCAACAAAATTAAGCAGATATTTTAAGTTTTTGCAAAGCAGACGACACAAAAATCTATTTTTAGAAAACTACCCAGCATTCTAAGGGTTGAGCCTTTTATTCCTCATTGGTCTTGCGGTTGCTATGGTAACAGCTCAGATGCAAGGGTTTTCCCCGCGGAGTGGTACAAACGCAGTTGAAGTAAAAAAAAAAGCCCCCTTTGAAATGGATGCTCTTACCGAGCATTTTTTCCTTTTACCACAAGGTCTTCTGCTCTATCTGAAGTACATTTTTCATTTTCATCACATTTTGAAATGTCGTCTCTTTCAATTTGGGACAGTCAAAAATTTGTTGTTTGGGAAAGGGTTAATGTGACCTGATGCTGTTTTCAACAAAGTTTCAGTTATAAACGTGGTGCGATAAAAAAAAGAATTATCCTGTCACCATGGCAATTAACGGACCTATAACAGGGTGCCGTATAACATTTTTGATATTTGTCATTAGATCACGTGATCGCTGCGCGCGACGCTCAGTATTGATTTTCCGTTTTGTTTCACTTTTGTCGTGTTTTAGCTTCATTTTGTGTTTGTTTATTTGAATCAATATAGGTAACAGGATACATAAAATATATTGTTGGTGTATTTGAATAGGAAATGTTAACGGGCTCAGCGTCGGATTGTTATCCGATTTGCCCTCGGCTCACCGGATAACATTCCCACGCCTTGTCCGATAACATTTCCGATTCGCGAAAACAACCATATACATGTATTCTCTGTATAGTGGGCAATTATAGATTTTAGGAGCAAAGCAAAGAGACCTCTCAGAGACACAATTACATCCGATCAATGAAAAATAACATCATTGCCGATTGGCTGTGGTGTCCGTTTAAGTGACGAGCGCTTGAGAGAGCGCTTGGTGTTTTGAACACACCACTGTACAAAGGTTACTTTCGCTTTTGAAACAGTAAGTGTAAAGCCATTCGGATAAAAAATAGGCCTTTGAGCTTTTCGTTTGGAGTTTGCGGTTCAAATGGTTTCTATGCAAACGAGGGCGGTAGAAAATTCTTCCGACCCTTTAAAGTATCCTGAATTGCTTTGAGCCTTTACCAAACGCCAAGTGTTCGACTGTCCCAAATTGAAAGAGATTGCAGACTGCATTTTGAAACGTGATGAAATTGAAAAATAAATTTCTAAGATGGCAGAAAGTATTTTGGGAAAAGGAGAAATTACCCACAATGTTTTCAAGGGTCGTCTGGAACAAAATGTTCAAATGTTATGTTGTTATTGTTTGGTAATGGGTTTAGTCCTTTTCCTAGACAATAAAACATTGTGACTACAAGACAATCAATTTTATGTTTAAGTGTTTCATCCCTAGATTTCTGATTGGTCGGTTCACGAACTTGTGTATCACCTGACCAGGTCGGAGGTGAAGAATCAGGCATTCTGAATTATTAAACTGGCTTATCTCATTTCGTGAGCCTTTAAACACTGAGTCACGAAGGTCCATGCATAGAATGGAAGGAAAATATCAAAATGGGTCTTTTAAAATATGGCCACCAAATCAGCATGCATGGTCCGCATAGGTTGATCGGGTACGACACTTTATATGTCATTCACGAAAAAGGTGTATTAATTGTCTTATAAAACAACAAAAACCCCGAGATAGACATTTCTAGATTATTGGCAGCTTTCCGACCCCGTTTATAACTGTACAAAATAGAACATTTGTATTGCAGATAATGCAAACCGTTTAAACGGGTTTATTCCGTAAACAACGAGCTAAACTATTTTATCCTGTCACTAGTGTCATTTTGGGACGTATAACTAGGCGCCGTATAACATTTGTGATATCCGGCACTAACCATATAATACATCCACGCGACAAATCATGACGTCATAAGAACGAAATGATGTCATGTTTACATCATTCTCTACATATTTTTCATTCTTTCTCGTGTTTATTTGTATATTATTTGTTTGAAAGAATACATAAAGGTAACAGGATAAATAGAATATATGGTTGGTGTCTTTGAATGGGAAAAGTTATCGGGCTCGGCATCGGAATATTATCTGTTTCGCCTTCGGCTCACCAGATAATATTCCTAAGCCTTGCCCGATAACATTTCCGATTCACGACACCAACCATCTATTCTATATTTCTTTAGATACTAGCGTCATATGGGTCTTCGGAAACATTTATGGTATTTCAGAAAACTGGTAGTAAATAAATTGAAACTGGTCTTTGGTTAAGTAACAATGATTATTTCAAATATAATATTCATTTATTACGGCCTTTAAGCCATAAGAAACTGTTAACATTTGACTAATCCGCAATATTAGACTAATCTGTAATTAAGTTCACAAAGTATTACATTGGTTCTTCCGATCAACCATATACCCAAAAATAAAATAAAAAAATTGTCACCTGAATATTTTTTTCAATAAGTATTTTTCATAACATGTTATACAACATAAAAACTGCATTGTTTTAATGACATTTTATTTTGTCTTTCAAATTGTCTTCTATGTGAACAACAAGCTTTAATATCTCTACAAAAAATATATATATTTGACATCATTTCATTGCAATGTCATGGGCTAATAGGAAAAATTGTAAACCATTTACTTTGTAATGGTGAAGACTTTGTTGTAGTATTTCATTTTCTTCTTGTATACCCTTAGAATTCTGGGTAATTTTCTAAACAAACATTTTTGTTTGGTCTGTTTTCCAAAACCTTTAAATATCTCCTTGATTTTCATGAGGACTGATACCCATAGTAGCAAACAGGAAAGATCAAAGGCTGGCTTAGATCTAACCTGTTTGCATTAGCATGAAGTCAGTCCCAGCACTATATGGGTGGGGGAGTGCCTGGCCCTCTTTTGAAGATACGAACCAATGCTAGGCGGGTCCAGATTTCTTTTCACCCTATAAACAACGAAGATGAGTTTAAGAGGGTTCTTGGAACCAAAATACTTCTAAAATTAATTACAGACAATACGAGTTACAATGTGAAATCATCTATTTCTAATGCAACGATTTTTATTGTAATTTTAGCATTTTTAATTTTTCGATTTTCGAAATCACCTATATGCATGTGCGTTAAGTGCATAACACTAGACACGCCCGTGATGGGTTAATACCAAGACAGCAGCTTTACAGTCACACAATGGCTTTCCTGGGGTTTACCAGTAGTAGGCTAAAGTTCTGTGGCGTCTTGCCAAAGCAGGCACTCATGGGGAAACACCCCCCATACATGGAGCTTTCTTTTGTACAAATCTGAATGAGTTGTAAAATTGTACAAATCTAACAAGCTGTGAATTGTACAAATCCAACTGAATTGTCATTTTGTACAAATATAACCAAGTTGTTAAACTGTAAAAACCTTTGTTTGTTAATGAGGTCTAGCGCTGTGAACAGTATTTCAGTTATTTCACCACTTTCCTGGATTTCGCCAGTACTAGGAAGGGCTCTGTGGTTGGATACACCCATAAATGTACAAATCTAACAGAACAGACACATTTCTACAAATCAGACGAACAGTCAAATTGTACAAATCTAATTGAGCTGTCAAATTGTACAAATCTAAACTGTCAAATTTAACAAAGCCGAACTGTCAAATTGTTAAAATCTATGAAGCTGTCAAATTGAAAAAATCTAACAAGCTGTCAAATTGTACAAATCTTATCAAACAATCAAATTGTACAAATCTGACAAACTGTATAACTGAGCTTTCAAATTGTACAAATCTAACCAAGCCGTCAAACTGTACAAATCTTGTTGAGCTGTCAAATTCTACAAATCTATACAAGCTGTCAAATTGTATAACTGAGCTGTAAAATTCTACAAATCTTGCTGAACAATCAATTTGTACAAATCTATCAGAGTCACAAACTTTCATCACCAGTGCTATTACTTGTATCTGAGTACAATTCCTGATTTCTCCGTCGAAACTTTTTCGAGGCTGGAGTTTCGTTTGTTTTCTCCGCATCCCCTCGTTTCATACCCAGGTGCGATGGCGATAAATCCTGCTGCCCAACACTTTGGGCGACCCGATCCTCGTTACTAACCAACGGGCTCGATTGATAGGTTGGTCGCAAGTTTACAAAGTCTTTCTGTATCTCATGTATTGACCCGGAATCAATTTTGGTGTCTCGCTGAGACTTCATGATCTCTTTAAACTCCACATCCTCCGATTCCAACGACAACTCCATCACACGCTTGTTATCTCCCTTGCGTGATTCTTGCTGGGCTTGCATCATTTCCCGAAACTCCGCATCTTCATCGCTGTTTTCCAGCTTTTTAAAGTCCAGACTCGAATCGGAACACGAAGCATTTTTACCATTCGACCCTTGCAAGTCTTTTTTCGCTTTTTGTGCGGACATGATGGCTTGAAATTCCAGATCATCTTCTTCCGAAGTCGTTGACGACGCCGAGTTTGATTTGTTTAATTCAGCACATTGGGCAAGGCGCTCGGCTATACTCATTCTTTTACCCCTCCTATTATTCAGACTCTGTGCCGCATTGGTTCCGTTGCCAAGTTTATCGGTTAATAAAACTTTCTTATCTTTTTTATCATCATCATCATCATCGTTATCATCAATATCATCTTCTTGTTCATTATCGATTGAGATCTCATCCGGATTTCCGAGGGAACTTGAACTCTCATTCACGGCTGAAAGAAAACTCTCGTTACAGCCCGACTGAAAACTGTCGTTTCCCGCTGAGAGAAAACTGTCATTACTTGCCGACAACAGACTGTAGCTTCTGTCACTTTCGGACATGATGAAACTCGGCTCACTCTCTTCATCTTCGACATCGTCTGGTTTGTCTTCATCGTCATCATCGTCGTCTAACTCTTGTGTGTCGTTTTCATCATCTCCGAGCTTGTAAGTGGAATCTCGCCCTAATAACGAGAAGAATATTAAGGATTACTAAGTTAGATTACTTAATTATTAAGAACACCTTATATGATGCACTATAACATGGTCATCCTAACCTTACCACCATACAAAATAAAGTGATTTTCAATGCTGTACATACATTTATTGTAAATAGTTAAAGGTTTATAACTGATTGATCGTACAATCAATGCGCATTGTTAACTGGCATTTGTTATTGCCTCCCCCACACCTATCTCTTTCCCTGTGTCTACCCCCCCTCTCTCTTTATGTCTATCTCTCCTTCTCTCTCTTTATGTCTATCTCTCCTTCTCTCTCTTTATGTCTATCTCTCCTTCTCTCTCTTTATGTCTATCTCTCCTTCTCTCTCTCTATGTCTATCTCTCCTGCTCTCTTTTTATGTCTATCTCTCCTTCTCTCTCTTTATGTCTATCTCTCCTTCTCTCTCTTTATGTCTATCTCTCCTCTCTCTTTATGTCTATCTCTCCTTCTCTCTCTTTATGTCTATCTCTCCTTCTCTCTCTTTATGTCTATCTCTCCTTCTCTCTCTTTATGTCTATCTCTCCTTCTCTCTCTTTATGTCTATCTCTCCTGCTCTCTTTTTATGTCTATCTCTCCTTCTCTCTCTTTATATCTATCTCTCCTTCTCTCTCTTTATATCTATCTCTCCTTCTCTCTCTTTATGTCTATCTCTCCTTCTCTCTCTGTATGTCTATCTCTCCTCTCTCTTTATGTCTATCTCTTCTCTCTCTTTATGTCTATCTCTCCTTCTCTCTCTTTATGTCTATCTCTTCTCTCTCTTTATGTCTATCTCTCCTTCTCTCTCTTTATATCTATCTCACATTTTCTCCATTTCCCCTTCCATCTTTGGAATTTAATGTTCTAATAGGTTTTATTTTGTTTAAACAACATGCACAGCTTCAACCTTTACAAAAAGCAACAACACCTGTGTTATACCACATTATTTCATGTTGGAAATGACTTTTAATAAGCTTTAAGCGTTCAATCCGATCCATTTCTCTTATTGTTAAAACCTTCTCTTGTATGGTATACTATGTCATAACTAAGAAACAAAATTTAATATGTTTAAACTAGAAAGAAGAATAAGGCAAGATTTTGCATTATATGTCAAAAGCGTATAAGGGTCATGGGCTTGACCCTGATAAAAACCTGTAATTCAAAAACTATTTACTTTAACCCATTAGCAAACAATATTGACATTAGACAAGTTGGTTGCAGACAACTCTGGAAAACATTGTGGGTAAAGTAGAAATTGCTCTTAACGAGCAACAATGTTTTCTACCCTATCAGAAGATTATATTTCAATCTCAATACATTTTGAATTATCGTCTGCAAACTCTTAATTTGGGAGAGTGGAATATTTGGCAAAATTCGAAGAGTCTGCAGACCACAATTCAATCTGTGATGAAATTGAATAACAATCTTCTGAAAAGGTAGAAAACATTGTTGGAAAAGGAGAAATTGCTCGTTAAGAGCAATTTCTACTTTTCCCACAATATTTTCCAGAGTTGTCTGCAACAAACTAGTCAAATGTCGTTTTTGTTTGGTAATGGGTTAATTGAAGGCTTTCTTACCTAGAAAGACAGCGTTTGGATCCGTGAGATCAAGCATGGGTTAATTGAAGGCCACCTTACCTAGAAAGACAGCGTTTGGATCTGTGAGATCAAGCATGGGTTAATTGAAGGCCACCTTACCTAGAAAGACAGCGTTTGGATCCGTGAGATCAAGCATGGGTTAATTGAAGGCCACCTTACCTAGAAAGACGGCGTTTGGATCTGTGAGATCAAGCATGCTACAAATCAGGGTTGTTTGAGGATTGACCTCTGTTTGTGCGGGACCAAGGTTTGTCTGTTGTTGTTGTTTCTTCGAGAGGTCAGGATTGTACGCGGCCACCGTCTTTTCAAAGTTTTCCGGAATGCTGAAATCTCCCCCAAATTCTGCTTTCACATGCTTCAGATCTTCTTCAGTCGGCTTAAAACTGGTTCTGAAATTGGAGATGGTCTGTCATCGGTAATTCTGTTACATCATTGCGGGCAGTGCATCTATCTATGCAGGAATGTGACGTCATCAATAATTGATGTGGGTTCTTTTTCATAACAATGAATCAAATTTTGATATTTTTTTACACAGATTATTTAGATCATCTTTTAAAAAGATGAAGGATAGAATGAATATTATCTAAAATCAGTTTTTCTGTACTCCTGTGTTTATGTTTAATTGGGTTTTACAATGTGTCAGCATTATATCAGATATGTTGTGATGCCCGAATCTTTACCTTTTCACTACCAGACCTTGTAACTCTCTGGTATACAAATGGAAAATGTGGCAAAGATGGGAAAAAGACAGAACTTACCCCTGCAACACCTGTAACAAACGCTCAAATGACGTAACTGATTCATAAAAATTGATATTGAGTTTCACAGTACACTATATACCAACCTTCTATACTCTTACACATACCCAGAGCTTCTATGCAAACCACCACATTACGCTGTTTATTAACGGCGGATATGGTATATAAGGTGCTTAAGTATAAACATAAACAAACCTGCCGCCTGGTGAAGGCCCCGGGTAGTTATTACGCTGAGTGAGATCTAGCAGATGATTGGTCAGTTTTAAAATAACCAACCATTCGGGATCCAGCTGAAGGACGGACGGTTTATCCGGATCATGCTGTACATCAAGAACCTGAAAATGAGAACAGTTTAAAGTTTAAAGTCACTATGTCACACATTGAGTTTAAAGTGACTATGTCACAGATTATGTTTAAAGTGACTATGACACACATTAAGTTTTACACATTACCAAACGCCAAATTAACGACTGTCCCAAATTAAGAGTTTGCAGACGACATTTTAAAATGTGATGAAATTGAAAAATAATCTTCCAATAGGGCAGAAAACATTGTGGGAAAAGGAGAAATTGCTTAAAAGCAATTTCTTCTTTTCCCACTTTGTTTTCCAGAGTCGTCTGCAACAAACTGTTCAAATGCCTTTATTGTTTGGTAATGGGTTAAAGTGTTTGGGTCACACATTAAGTTTAAAGAGACTATGTCACACATTGACTTTAAAGTGACTAGGTCACACATTGAGTTTAAAGTGACTATGTCACACATTGAGTTTAAAGCGACTTTTTCACACATTGAGTTTAAAGTGACTTCCTCACAGATTGTTTATTTTGCTGAATATCAAGCACAAAAGATTACAGGAATGGCAAAATTTGATTTACTTGTCCGTAAATGACAAATGTTTTTCTGCAGTTGTCCGTAAATTTCAGTAAAATTTCGCTTGTCCTTTGAGGCTTTTTGGACAAGCTTGACAAATTATTTAGTATAGAGTGCCTATCTCCATCATTAAGATTAAAGGTTTCAGCATAATTTGTCTTTCATTTAGTGATGATGATAGCAAAGACCTTGTTTTACACATTTGATAATCACAGAATAAGTCTGTGAGATAGTCATTTTAAATTGATCTATTCCACATGGTCTATGTGTCTATAAACACTGGGCTTTCTCAAATTTATTAGTAACAATGCCACCATATTCGATTCCTATGTTCAATTTTCACTGACCTCTAGACCTTGTTTACAGTTAACGGACTGTTGTTTTGTCAAACGGTTTGTTAAATCTGACTGTTAAGCTCGAACAATAGGATTCAATTCGCTTGTTATATTTAACAGCCTGTTAGGGTATCTAACCCATAGAATGCTGGGTAATTTTCTAAAAATAGATTTTGTGCCATCTGCTTTCCTAAATCTTAAATATCTGCTTAATTTTGATGAGGAAAGATTCTCAGAGAATCAAACAGTTTAGATCACAGGCCAGCTGCCAATGGGCTTGGCGGCTGGCCTGGATCTAACCTGTTTGCATAAGCATGAAGTTGATTCCAGCACTATAACTTTTAAATTTAGAACGCGTGAGAACAACTGGGTTCTTACAATTTAGTTAATTTGACACCGTAATGAAATTACCTGTAAAAACTGCCTCCTTGGTAGACATTTGTCTAAGGCTAAAAACTTTGTTACTTTAGACTCATCCTCTGCCTACAAATGAAAAAGGATTTAGTTAAGTTTATACAGATTTAATGGTTTACCATCTTTTCAAGTGTTTGTATTTGCTTCAAGTTGCATAAGTAGATATGTATCTTGTGGTATATCACAGTAAAACATTAAATCATTAAGCTCAATATTATTTCAATTATGTTGCGTATCATAGAAATATCTACTAACTCATTTTCAATCTTCACTAAATTTCTAATTTTCTTCAAACCCTTTCTATGTACATGCTGTGTATGTACAAGAGGGCCCTGAGTCGCTCACCTGATAAAAATTGCTCTCACATTCAATAATATTGACTTTTGCAATGTGTTGCTTTTCATAACACGAACAAGGTGATCTAGAAAGCCAATAATTCAGTACAAAGATCTAAACATAAAATACCAAGTGTTGAACGAGAGCCGGGAATTTCACGTGGAGGTGAGCCGCGAACCAGAACGAGGGTTGCAAGGCGTAGAGCAACTCAGCCGCCACCGGGCTACCCAAGATTCCCTGTTCCACTTCGTCTTTGAAATACTTCTTCTTGTTGACGAGGGCGACGGCATTCCCGTAACTATGGATACCTCTCGGCCAATCATGTGACAGGAAAATGTCTATATGGTTCTGTATCTGTGAAAATAAATAGGAAGTTGGTCTTTTCTGTCATATCTATATGTCCTTGTGCACCTGGGACATATCACTAAAGACACTTTTTTAGATTTATTTAAATTTAAATGCTTTACCTTTTCTCAAAGAGGGCAAAGGATGATGGTTCAAGATGGGGGGCATCATTACTTTACAAAAAGGAGCATAATTAATACATTTTGTTGACGATGCTGTGATAAAAAACAATGAGAAAAAAGGATAAAATGCTCCTTAATACACGACCTACCTGTTTTAACCTGAACACCTCGATATTGCGGACATGGTATGCTGATCTTTTAGTATCCTCCGTATAAGGGGGATGCTCAAAATGTCCTGAAAATGGAGTCAGACCTTGTAATTGTATTAGGGGGATGCTCAAAATGTCCTGAAAATGGAGTCGGACCTTGTAATTGTATTAGGGGGGTGCTCAAAATGTCCTGAAAATGGAGTCAGACCTTGTAATTGTATTAGGGGGGGTGTTCAAAATGTCCTGAAAATGGAGTCCGATCTAACTATCAAACATAATTATTACCCAACGCCTTTTATGAATGTTAATTCCTTTTTTCTTGCCGTTTTATTGAGAGAAAAGTTGAAAACTGTCATGATTTGGTAATCTTAACTGCACTACAAGCTGTTGACCAGTTAACACTTTGAACTGTTTACCGCCTGCACATTGGGTGTTTCCAGTTGTTCGGCATTAGTCGGTATTTTTCGACCAATGCTGAATGTACAGATTTCTGTTCGGTAAACAATATGCCAACATTATTCATGGTGTGGCAAAGTCTTTTAGCATTTTGAACATTTACATGATCTTGATCAATATAAACAAATAATTATTTGACACAAATGTTATAATAATTAAGGGAGCTGTTACCATTTCTCCAAATAAACATTTATATATGGGTTTGGGATCGAAACAGTTATTTCATGGGCATTTATGGAAAAGTCAAAACTGTGGCCCCTCGGTGTCGTGGATGACATGTTGAACTGTTGAGGGATGAAAAATTATTGTAAGTGACATATCCCGAGTTGGGACTACCATTACTAAAATTGTTTCCCGAGTAGACAGGGTCCTTGCAATTCCGTGTTAATTCCTCTAACCAATAGGCCACTTACCTTTCATATAGTCCTTCCCTTTATAGATACCAGAGAGGCCTCCAATCCTTACTCCCCTGTACTGAACCACGCCTGCATACCCTGTAAAGTGTTGAAAATTAAATTTGGTGTCACCCTTGCAGAAACATTAAGAGAAGAAATTTGCCCCCTTTTTGGTATAAAGTGGGATACTATGCAGCCCCCTTGCTGAAATGTAAAGGGGAGATATATTTTTTGCCTCACATACATTTGCCCCCTTTTTGGTATAAGGAGTATTATTTATCCCCCTGTGCTTTAAATTTACCCACAGGGCTTTATATTTATCACACAGCTGATCAACATGCTTGTAACACTATTTGTTACATTTGACTTGGTTTGAAAACAGTACTTTTTGTCATTGAATTCCAAAAATACATCTAAAAATTCATTATTTAAATTTTAAGGATGTATTTGTAAAAGAAACAAAAATAAACAGGCAAATTTCCTCCTGTGCCAATCCCTCTACCGCAGCTCCACGCATCATCTATCCCAGCACCTGAAAAAGAAATCTGGGGGAGATCCTGCCTGAACTCTTTCATAACTCATGAAAACGCACCCAGGTAGAATATTTTTTGCGGTCAGGTACCGTCAGGTTTTCCTTTTAAACCAAATCAAATGTATCAAACAATTTCAAAAGCAAGTAGACTGGCTCTGTACGAATTAAAGATGCTTGTTCACAGAAGACAAAATTTGAAATCAAATTATACCCATAACAAGGCTATGTGTCTTGCCAAAGGACACTTCCTCATAAAGAAGGGCGCTGGAAGGGATCAAACCTGGGACCCCTGTAGAAAAGGTCCATCATCTTAACCACATGGCCAGACAGACCCCAAAGGAAGCAAGAAAATCCTTGTGAAAAAGAGAAATTAGATTATACCGAGAACTCTTCCATAACTCATTAGAACTCACCAAGGTAGAATATTTTTGGCGCCACCCAGCCTCCATAAGGTAGCTCTTGGAGATAATTGGACGCTTCGTGATTTCCACCGATAAATATTGTGAGAACAGGCGCGACTTTCTCCCCCGAATAGTACCTGAAAAAAATGATGAATATACATGTAGGATGTACTGAACCAATGAAAATCTTGCATTGAACCCTCGATTTAAAGTCTTGAAAAACAATGATAAATGTACATGTAGAACTGAGCCCATAAAACAGATAAACACTTGGTCTTGGTCAGTTACTGGCAGGATGTTCCTTTTAACCCTTTACCAAACGTCAAATTTTCTACAGTCCCAAATTAAGAGTTTGCCGACACAATTTCAAAATGTGATGAACTTGAAAAATAATCATCTGATAGGGCAGAAAACATTGTGGGAAAAGGAGAAATTGCAACAAACTGGTCAAATGTCATTATTGTTTGGAGAAGGGTAAAACCAATTCAAATGTATCAAACAATTTCAAAAGCAAGTAGACTGACTGTGGACAAACCAGACGCCTTTTCACAGAAGAGAAAATTTAAAAGCCAAAAGAAAATATACAATTAAAAGTAGCTATTGAAAGCCTAATTTGTTAAGGAAGCCTCAATTCATCTTGGTATGTACAGTTTATATGCAGTAATACTCAAAAGCAATGGCAAGTCCTTGTTATTTCACTGTATACAGAACTTTAAGAATTCAATCTGAAGTGTCTTGCTAAAGGACACTCCCATAAAAACCAACCGTATCAGTGGGGCTCAAATTCAGGCCCTTCTAGTTCTGAGCTGCCACCTTAACCACTTAGCCACACATTACCCATTAAAGTATACTGTTAACTAACTGCCTTACTTTCCCTCAATGGTACAAAACATGAATTTCTTGCTATGCTGGGTAAAAATGCACTATCTCCTTCTTTCATAGGTTTCTTAACTGCTTATTTTGTCAATTATACCCCTATTAACTGCATCAACAGGAGATGACTTAAGAAACCATTGTGTCAATAGGATGCATTTCAAGCAGCAATCTATCCTTTAGTTTCAAATTAAAGATAACATCTTAAATCATACTTATAAAATGTGTTCATTTTCCTGTGGCGCGGGGGCACGGCCATACATTCCATATCGGCGGTGTTTCTGACAGACTGGAAATCCCCGCATATCAACAGCAGGTCCACCTTAATGTTGTTTTTCTTCTCCAGAAGGCCGAGCGTCTCGTATATCGTGTCCAGTTCCCCGTGACAGCAACCTTCCACGGCAATCTTCATTATGCTGGAAACCAACATATTCAATTTTTTTTTTTATGGGTTTTACATCACATCAACATTATTTCAGTTATGTAGTGATGCCCGACTATTAATGATGGAGGAAGACCCCATACTCAACTGCCCATAAGGGCTGGTCAAGGTGGGTAGAACCATCGGCATTCCGTAAGTCAGTCGGGAGACTGCCTCTCATGAAAATCCATATCCCTCTCAGGATTTGAACCCACGCGGAGGGGTCATGTGATTTCAGGTTCTGTACTCTAACCACTAGGCCACGAAGGCCCCAACATATTCAAGTCATTTGGTATCTTTCTTGGGTTAACAGGGCTTTTACGCATTGTATAACAGGGGCATGTTTGTAAGCCCAATGTTAAGTAATGTAAAAAGGACCTCAGTATGACGCATTGTGGTGTAGTCAAGCTAATTTGACGCGATCTGGAATAATATTGAGAACTATACATTGGGCAATATCTCCCGTCATGTCAAACTTTTGAACAATTCATTTTACAGTGGACAGATGAAACAAAAATTTTGTCGCAACTTTAAACACCCAACTTTTCATTATTACTTTAAAATATCAGATGATCATTACTAACAGATGTAAATGAATACTTCTTTAATCAATACATACACATAACATGTATGTATTCCGCATATTCACTTTGTAAGAACAATTCAATATACACTAGGTGACCATTTTCTGCACTTGTCTCGCTTCCTATTAAAACAACAACATGCGAAAACTGAATATATTTGACACTTTTTAGCAGTTTTTAATTGTTCAATAGCAATTGATGCCATTATTTGGTGATATGTAACTTCATTTTACATTTCTTGTCTAATCAAATGACTTTTGTGCTTTAAATCTGAAAATGTGAATATGAAAAAGTCCACCACGCGTTTTCGAGGTTAAGATTGCTCCTTCCAAAAAGTAAAGGCAATCTTCACGTTGAATTTTTTTGACAAGAGAAATTCCATACTAGAAATTGCCAACTTATCTAATCATCCAGTTCTTCATTATAACTCAATGCAAAACGAGATCAAAGAACACAGTCGCTGGTTCGATTCTCGGTAGCAACTTATCTTTTCACTGTGAAGTGTCCTTTGGCAAGGCACTGCCTCAAAATCTAGTCACGATCGAGGAATTGGGGGACTTGTAATATTTATAGAATAAGCGCTGTACAATATGCGAAGAAAAGATAGAATCAGTTGCATGCAGATTTTCAATTTGAAGCAAGCGGTAACGCGAAAACACATGACTATTTAAAATATACCTCACCAAACTGATGAAAATTTCATGCATAATGCAAAATAGCACTTAAAAATACCTTTGTGCTGTGATCTTCAATCGTTGTTGTAGATTGGGATTAGTTATAATGGGAAATGCGTGTCATTTTCGTTTCGTACAAATTTGGTCTAAATGTTATGGTTAGTTTCACGAATTACTGTCATTCGCCGGTTTTTATAGACGTAAACCGCATCGCACCGAATGCAGTGCAATAATCATGATTATATTTAGATTTCTTACACTGTGGGTTTTCGAGGCGGTTCGTGTTTGTTCCATCATATAGTAAGTCCATAACAACGCGTGATTATGCTATAGATACAATAATGGCAACTATTTAAGTTAACAAATCGGTGAAAGATGGAAGAACATTGTCTCAGCTTTCACACACGAAAGCATCAAACTTTTGACCGAGCTCCATTCTGTAACTGGAAGTATTCTCATATTGTTGACTGGAAAGGTATCCAAATTAAAAAACAAAAGAAAGTTATAACTATGATAATTGATATAAACTGTTCTCTTATGACCCACATGACGTTATAGCATTCATCCTTAAAGCAGCAACCATTGAAATACCCCCTACACTTGTCCAAACTGTACCAACTGTAACGTGTATCGGGTCCGTCTGGGAGTAAAGCCATCGTGTGTTACCCATCCAGGTACTAACCACTTAGTACGATGCTTAACTACGAGAGAAAGCCAACCACTCTACCGATTCACCCATAAAAGACGGCTTCTGCAGCGAGACTGTAGAAGTAGTATTTATACATAAACCCTATTTCTGTCACATTTCTCCCACCTTTCTCTTGACTGCGTCGAAGTCACAAATGTCACAAAGACATACATGGGCAGTTACCGACTTTTATACATTTCAAGAAGGTACTATTGCCACTATAAACACTGCATCAAAGCAGAAACAAGGATCGAGAACATGCGACAAACAATTAAGGGTACGGGAATGATGGTGATATCAAACCAAATCCAACTGCTGCCACCAATTCTGTAATGTGTATAGGGTCCCTCTCGGAGTAAAGCCATCGCGGATCACCTATCCAGGTACTAACTACTAAGTACGTTGCTTAACTACGAGAGAAAGCCAACCACTCTACCGAATCACCCATAAAAGCCGGCTTCTACAGCGAGACTGTAGAAGTAGTATTTATACATAAACCCTATTTCTGTCACACACCTATCTATTCATAAGATGGTTATAACGTAAAAGAAGCACCCCTGGATTGGGGCAACGCTTCGATAATTCCTTATCCAAGAAGACAGACAGACAGACACCAAATGTTTAGAATAATAGACCAGTACCATTTACATCAATAACACTGGGCGACAGATCGTCGGGCTTCTGTACCGAGGGTACCGGGTTCGAATCCCCGTTAGGCGAGGCGAAAATTGCCGGGACTAGCCCCGGGTCAAACCGGCGCGATTACTGGTGTATTCTCCAGGAAGCAGTCATCGAGAGTGACTCGATGGGCTTTATTAAGCCTCCTTTACAATCGATGTAAAACAAATCAAACAAACAATAACCTGCAAGCGTCCGTGGTGCATAGGTAGAGCGTCGGTCTGTTGTACCGAGGGTCCCGGGTTTGAAGTGGAAAACGCCGGGACTAACCCACAAAACGGCGTGATTACTGGTTAGGTATCCAGGAAACAGTCGTCGAGAGTGGCTTTGAACAAGCTTTAAGCTTCCTTCACAATCGATGTAAAACAAATTAAGTAAATAAAACATACTGTAATTATGCAAATATGGAAATCTATATATGCACTAGATCATTGTAACAGATAACAAGCGGGTATACAAAAGTTATGAACTAATTTACTTTCAATAAAAATCTTAATTGTATATCTTACAACAATACAAGAATTGTACTTTTTCAATGGAATTTTATTTTCACTTTTAAATGTTCTTATATGTGAGAATTCCTACGGATGACCATGTTTCGAACAACCCCTATATTAACAAATGACATGAACACCTTCGTAAAACAAGAGCTGTCCATAAGGCAAAACGCTCGACTGTTCTAGATACGGTTTTAAACTTTTCAAGCACGTGAACAACTAACTAGATTCTGCGCAAACTGTTACACCCAAAGCTTTCACCTGATATTTTATAACGAGCACATACTCACAAAGGTGAAATTTTGAAGGAAAATATTACTTTCTTGTGTTTTATCAAAGTGTGATAAATTGAAAAGCAATCTCCTGATATGGCAGAAAACATTGTGGGGAAAAGGAGAAATCGCTCGTTAAGAGCAATTTTTCCTTTTCTCACAATGTTTTCCAGAGTCGTCTGCAACAAACTGGTCAAATGTCGTTATTGTTTGGTAACGGATTAAGGTAGAATACCCATAATCCGCCATTGTCAAACGCATTCTTCAATCGGAATGCTTCGGTCGTTCTCGGCATTATCTAAATACATAACAGGGAAGATAACTGTGGGTTAAACGGAACGCAACTTTTAAAGGTGCTTGCCCACAAAAAAACACAACATGCAAGTCCAACTAAAACGTCGTTGATGCAATACAATTTTTGTATTGCGGTGTGATATGAAATAAAAAAAAATAGTTACTGAACGCATACTTGATTAAGAATGTGTCGATATATTTAAGTTTGCACAGTATGCGATGGATTTTAAAAGCGTTGCAGTGCTTTTAGATCTAAATACATATCTATTCACTGTATACATGCAGACTGTAAATACTTTAAAGGTGCTTGTTCGCTGAAAAGAAAATTCAAGACTCAAAATAAAGTGTCATTGAAACAATACAGTTTTTATATTATTGTTTGGTATACAATCAAAAGTAGGTTTTGAAAGCGTAATTAACTCAGGAACCGTCAATTTCCCTGAGTATGTACAATTGATATGTGGTAGATCTAGAAGGAGATGTCACGCTTTTGGTTTAAAAATACATATTAATTCACTGTATACATACTTTAAAGAATAAATAAGGAACACACGATATTAGTTTGCTATTTACGACTTTTCATCGGGGCCTCCGTGGCCTAGTGGTTAGAGTACAGAACTTGAAATCACATGGCCCCTCTCCGCGTGGGTTCAAATCCTGAGAGGGATATGGATTTTCATGAGAGGCAGTCTCCCGGCTGACTTACGGAATGCCGATGGTTCTACCCACCTTGACCAGCCCCTATGGGCAGTTGAGTATGGGGTCTTCCTCCATCATTAAGAGTCGGACATCGCTACATAACTGAAATAATGTTGATGTGATGTAAAACCCATATAAAAGAAAAAAAAGAAAAAAAAAGTGAGTATCATATACTAGTACAGCTGTTTTACAATAAAAAAAATAATTTCTAAATTTCCTCAATTCTGTGAAGAAGTATCTTTAATAAGAACAAGTTTTGCTTCAAAAGACTTTTCTCCAGCATGGCTCATAACACAGCTGGTAACAGTTTTGAAGAAATCAAATGTTAAAATCCAACTTTTAGTCCATTACCAAGCAAAAACGACATTTGACCAGTTTGTCGCAGACAACTCTGGAAAACATTGTTGAAAAAGGAGAAATGTCTCTTGACGGGCAATTGCTCCTTTTCCTAAAATTGTTTTCTGCCCTATCAGAAGAGTAATTTTCAATTTCATCACATTTGAAATGTCGACTTCAAACTTTTTTTGAATTTGGGACAGTCGAGAATTTGGCTTTTGGCAAAGGGTTATGAAATCTGTGAATAAGTACCTCTAAACCTCCTCCAATGAAAAAACGATACACGCATAGTTTGCACGGGATTGTTGTGTTTTTTTCTTTTTTCGGCTGGTCGTGTTACGGACACGTGTAAGTATTTTACAGTGATACACGGAAAAGGTAGGACAGTACATGTTTTTAGAGCTTTTACCCGCTTTTCTACTCGATTGAAAAAGCAATTTATTGCTTTGTCATCTTTTATCGTTTGTTCAATGAACATTCATTTCACTGCGTTTACGATGTTGTATTTATTAATGTATTTTAATTCATCCTCGCCTATTTTGAGACTTTGCATGTGTTTTCCATGCCGAAATGAAATTGCCATACTCCATTAGCCTATTGTTTTCTTTTTTCATTTTCACTCTAATTATACTTAGTGGTTAGCCTACAAAGTAACAGCACATGTTATGTTTATAGTAATGAGATATAACTATAATTATAAAAGAGAAAAAAAATATTTGTGATATTAGATAGAAAACATAGTGACAAAGAGAGAAATTGCTCGTGACGAGCAATTTCTCTCTTTTGTCACTGTGTTTTTATTAATTCTCTTATCACATGTACTTTGGTTAGGACTTCGTATGATGTAATAATTTCATTTTATTTTTTTACAATGTATGATTATGCTGTAACGCGAAGAGAATATAGAATTAACCTTAAAGGCACATAAAAGGAGATGAGTACATATAAATTACTGAAAAGTATATGGAGTTCTTTTATCATGTTCTTTAAAGTCATGAGAATTTATTTACGAATGCATTGAGACCCTATTAAATTCAATCATGGTTATCAACAACCTGTTTGTTTACATATTCAAATTAACGAATTCTTATTGGTCGGTTCAAACATTTGTGTATCAACTGTCAAGGTCAGGGGTGAAAAAAATCACACAATCTGAATTATTAAACTAGCCAATATGGGTTGTTTCTGGTTGATGTTTACGTTTTAATTGTACTGATGGGGTTTTCTGGAGATAACTATTTGAATCTGACCAAAAGTTTACTAAATAGTATAGTTTGATATAGCATTAGTCTCCTTTTATGTGCCTTTAACCCCCACCAAAAGAAAATGTGAATTTTAGGGACTGGTCCTGAATGGCTTTTCTAGAGCAGAGTACCTATATCATATGAGCTGGAACGGACTTTTGATGAAATAATGGATTAAAAACGTTTTCGAAAGATGACTTTACTCATAATAGGATTTAAATTAGAGCTTAGAGAATGTATCTTAACTCTCATCCATATACATGTATGTGAATTTTAGGGACTAGTCCTGAATGACATTTCTAGAGCAAAGCACCTACATCATATACGTTAGAACGGACTTTTATGATGTAATAAGTTAAAGATGCTTTCGAAAGATGACTTTACTCATAATAGGATGTTAACTCGAGCTTTGTCGCGTAGAAAACATAGCTTACACCCCCCCATTAATGTCAATTTTAGGGACATGTCCTGGATGACATTTCTAGAGCAGAGTACCTACACCATATACGTTGGAACGGACTTTTAAAGATGTAATAAGTTGAAAAACGTTTCCAGTAGGCGGCTTTACCCATACTAGCATGTATATTCGAGCTTTACCGCGTAGAGAAAATATCTCACCCCACTCGTATATGTGAATCTGTGACCAAATAGATTTTCATAGAGCAGAATACCTTCACCGTTTGAATTAGAACGGGCTTTCCTTGGTGGCCTTTAGTTATTTCATCATATCAATTCTTGCTTTACCGCGTAGAAACATATATTT
This sequence comes from Cerastoderma edule, assembly GCA_947846245.1. Lineage (NCBI taxonomy): Eukaryota > Metazoa > Mollusca > Bivalvia > Cardiida > Cardiidae > Cerastoderma > Cerastoderma edule. The sequence continues at coordinate 926,814 of OX401422.1, forward strand.
GTGAATTTGTGATAGGTCCTAAATGATTTCCGAGAGTAGAGTACCTACAACCATAGGCTTTGGAACGGACTTTTAATAATTAGGTTATAAGCTGAAAACGGTTATATATCTAAACCCCCACCAATATATGTGAATTTTAGGGACATGTTCTGGATGACTTTTCTAGAACAGAGTACCTACATCATATACGTTGAAACGAACTTTTTAAGATGTAATAAGTTGAAAAACGTTTCTAGAAGGTGGCTCTATTCATGATGGCATACATATATATTCGAGTTTTACCGCGTAGAGAAAATATCTCACACCACTCGTATATGTGAATTTGTGACCAAACAGATTTTCATAGAGCAGAATATCTTCACCATGTGAATTGGAACGGGCTTTCCTTGGAAGAAAAAATTATGTTCAAAGCGTTTTCAATAAGTGGCCTCTGGTTATTATACCATGTTTGATCGCGCTTTACCGCGTAGATTATATATCTTAACCCTTTACCAAACTCCAATTTTGTCGACTGTCCGAAATTGAAAGAGTTTGCAGACGGCATTTCAAAATGGGATGAAATTGAAAAATAATCTTCGGATAGGGCAGAAAACATTATGGGAAAAGGAGAAATTAATCGTTCAGAGAGTTGTCTGCTTTTCCCACAATGTTTTCAAGAGTCGTACGCAACAGACTGGTCAAATGTCGTTATTGTTTGGTAACGGATTAAGGTAGAATACCCATAATCTGCCATTGTCAAACTCATTCTTCATCGGAATGCTTCGGTCGTTCTCGGTATACATCGTATTGGGCCGGAAATATTCGATGATTTTCCCCTAATTTCCCAATTTTAATGTAGAAAATGATATCGATTATTGCCCTCATAGTGAAAAAAGGCCTTCATAACAAATGCCACTATTTTCATTGTAATATATTTTTTCACATGTTAAATTGGGCTAAACTGCTATGGTTCTAATAAACTCCAGTTCTGTTCGGCTCTGTTCAGACATTGACAGTAAAGTCACATGAAAGGAGATTAATGCTATTTCAAACTAAATCAATCGGTAACCTTTTGGTCAGATTCAAATGGTGATCACCAAAAAAATCATCAGCACAACTTAAACGTGAAAGCCTGAGAGAAATAACTCAGATTAGCCAGTCTGATTATTCAGATTCCCCGATTTATCGCCTCTGACCTGTTCGAGTGATACACAAACTTTTGAATCGGCCAATCAGAACTCTTTATTTAAGATATGTAAACAGATCGTTGCTGAACATTATTAATTTGGAGACAACTATATTTCAAGCACGAAACACTAATGTTGAAGAAGTTTAATAAACAGGGTCTCAATGCATTCATAGATTAATTGCTATGACTTTTATGAACATAATCAAAGAACTCTATATATTTTTTAGTAATTCATTTGTATTCATATCCTTTCATGTGCCTTTAAAGCTGATCTGATATTTCAATGTTTTCGACTTGTCCTAGTTGGTAGCAACTCTTTCGCAGGGGGTCCTTCACGGGGGCAAGACTCTACAGATCACCGAGAAAGCCGTACAATTCGTGAAATACTTGTTGATACGGCGTTAAACCCCATGTAAACAAACAAGTTGAAACAAGTTGACACATTAATATGTCTTTGATTATATACATTTTAATTAGGGAACTGAAAATAAAATCAGCTACTCTCGAATATTCGGCTAGTCCTTTTCAAATGTATTCGAATATTCGATTTTAAAACGGTAATATTGACTTGATAAAAAACGAATATTCGAATAGAAAATAACGAGTCGAATATTTTGGGAAAAGACAAATATTCTTATGTTCATTCGTTCAATCGTTTCTTTCCCTAAATTTAACCCATAAACTCCATGATTTGTGGGTTTTAGACTATGCAATCCAAGTGAATTTGTAATAACTATATAGTACAGAACAAAACAGAAGTTTATTTCAAAAGTAATAAAAATGACATTCTCCTTTTTTCTTTTTTTATTCAGACAAAAAGCATGTGGATATATTTTACGTTGATGATGTGCTGTTGGTACCTGCCAATCGGATCTGAGACGACCCCGGACTCATTTCTATACGGTAATATCCCATTTGTTGGTAAGACCTGGGTAATAAAGAAGTCAGAATAACAAAATTTAAGATTAAGCAGAGCAGTCGCCATTTTAAAATCAAGTTTCATACTATAAGAATCTTTCCTGGATTAGAATTTGTATTTGCCAAGTTCATTTATGAAATTTTGATTTTAATGTGAAAATTGAAAATTAAAGGGAGGTAATTAATATGAAATAAATAACAAAATCGTTGATATTCATTTAGTAAATATAAACTCAAAATCAGACACCTTTGAAAATTGGCTCGGTGAATGTCTTCGAAGCAATGCATATTTCATGAATTACATTTAAATCTATTCTTTAACCAAAACAATAACCAGTTTTCTATTACCCAGGTCTTCCCTTAAGTCAGTACAAATTTAAACATTTTGAAATAAAAGGTAACCATGTGATCACGTTTCATTCTATCGTTTTGCAATAACATATATCCAATGTGATTGTTTACAATAAATCATTATGAAATAATTCGTTTTCAGTGTGATCGTATACATAACACCATTATGAACAAATATACACGTATATCCAATGTGATCGTATACATTATACCTTTATGAACAAATATACGTGTATACCCAATGTGATCGTATACATTACACCATTATGAACAAATATACACGTATACCCAATGTGATCGTATACATTATACCTTTATGAACAAATATACGTGTATACCCAATGTGATCGTATACATTACACCATTATGAACAAATATACACGTATATCCAATGTGATCGTATACATTACACCTTTATGAACAAATATACACATATACCCAATGTGATCGTATACATAAAACCATTATGAACAAATATACACGTATACCCAATCAGATCGTATACATTACACCATTATGAACAAATATACATGTATATCCAATGTGATTGTATACATTACACCTTTATGAACAAGTATACACGTATATCCAATGTGATCGTATACATAACACCATTATGAACAAATATACACATATACCCAATGTGATCGTATACATTACACCATTATGCACAAGTATACTTGTTTATCCAATGTGATCGTATACATTACACCATTATGAACAAATATACACATATATCCAATGTGATCGTATACATTACACCATCATGAACAAATATACACGTATATCCAATGTGATCGTATACATTACACCTTTATGAACAAATATACACGTATATCCAATGTGATCGTATACATTACACCATTATGAACAAATATATACGTATATCCAATGTGATCGTATACATAACACCATTATGAACAAATATACACATATACCCAATGTGATCGTATACATTACACCATTATGCACAAGTATACTTGTTTATCCAATGTGATCGTATACATTACACCATTATGAACAAATATACACATATATCCAATGTGATCGTATACATTACACCATCATGAACAAATATACACGTATATCCAATGTGATCGTATACATTACACCTTTATGAACAAATATACACGTATATCCAATGTGATCGTATACATTACACCATTATGAACAAATATACACGTATATCCAATGTGATCGTATACATAACACCATTATGAACAAGTATACTTGTTTATCCAATGTGATCGTATACATTACACCTTTATGAACAAATATACATGTATATCCAATGTGATTGTATACATTACACCATTATGAACAAATATACACGTATACCCAATGTGATCGTATACATTACACCTTTATGAACAAATATACATGTATATCCAATGTGATCGTATACATTACACCATTATGAACAAATATACACGTATATCCAATGTGATCATATACATAACACCATTATGAACAAGTATACTTGTTTATCCAATGTGATCGTATACATTACACCATCATGAACAAGTATACACGTATACCCAATGTGATCGTATACATAACACCATTATGAACAAGTATACTTGTTTATCCAATGTGATCGTATACATTACACCTTTATGAACAAATATACACGCATACCCAATGTGATCATATACATAACACCATTATGAACAAGTATACTTGTTTATCCAATGTGATCGTATACATAACACCATTATAAACAAGTATACTTGTTTATCCAATGTGATCGTATACATTACACCTTTATGAACAAATATACACGTATATCCAATGTGATCGTTTACATTACACCATTATGAACAAATATACACGTATACCCAATGTGATCGTATACATTACACCTTTATGAACAAATATACACGTATATCCAATGTGATCGTATACATTACACCATTATGAACAAATATACACGTATATCCAATGTGATCGTATACATTACACCATTATGAACAAATATACACATATACCCAATGTGATCGTATACATAACACCATTAGGAACAAATATACACGTATATCCAATGTGATCGTATACATTACACCATTATGAACAAATATACATGTATATCCAATGTGATCGTATACATTACACCATTATAAACAAATATACACGTATATCCAATGTGATCGTATACATTACACCATTATGAACAAATATACTTGTTAATCCAATGTGATCGTATACATTACACCTTTATGAACAAATATACACATATACCCAATGTGATCATATACATAACACCATTATGGACAAATATACACGTATACCCAATGTGATCGTATACGTTACACCTTTATGAACATTTATACACGTATATCCAATGTGATCGTATACATTACACCTTTATGAACAAATATACACGTATACCCAATGTGATCGTATACATTACACCTTTATGAACAAGTATACTTGTTTATCCAATGTGATCGTATACATTACACCATTATGAACAAATATACATGTATACCCAATGTAATCGTATACCTTACACCATCATGAACAAATAATCAACTGTAGATTGTAGGTTTCAGATCGCCTCATTTTAACCCTTTACCAAACGCAGAATTTTCGACTGTCTCAAATTGAAAGAGTTCGCAGACATTTCCAAATGTGATGAAATTTGAAAGTCATTGTCTGATAGAGTAGAAAACATTGTGAGAAAAGGAGACATTGCTTGTAACGTTCTGCGGCCATTTTTTTTCTCATATTTGACCACGTCATTATCCCCTTTGGTTTAACCCTGTATAAGAATGACCGAACGAAACAAGCATTCATTCTTGATAAGCTTGGCGTTGCGAATTAATGGAACAGTTGTTGAGATGATGTTAAAATCCAATTTAAGAACAGACCAACACAAATATACTTTTCAAGATCAAATCGATCAACCAAGAACTCTTAATTGACTTAAACTACACAGCTTCTCGTCAAACAAACACCTATAGAATAACAACAAGAACAAATAAATAAACGAATTAAACATACTATACATATGTTCGTGTGATGGTTAAGATATCATAGCAGTCCCTTAACAGAGTAGCGTTTTTTAATGTTTTTGATAAAGATAGCAAAGGAACCTAGCAGTAAACAGTTTATCTAACGATGCACCCACTGCGTGGCTACGTTGCTATCGGTCGAATTTTGGTCTTAACTGTTAGACGGTATTTGTATACTACAAACATTGACACAAGGCCTTTTTATAAAAAGAAAGAAAAAAACTATACTTTACATATTCCAGCCTGTAAAGCTAATGGGGACATTTCCGCCATCAATATCGACTCGAAGTTTTACCGGTCAGCGCTGGCCTTTACGGACGCCGGACAATGTGAAACGGACATGGTCAAGAACAACAGTGTTGTCAAGGTTACCAACTGTCCAAAGGTATGTTACAACCAAAAAGTGTTGTCATGGTTACCAACTACCCAAAGGTATGTAACAACCTAAAAGTGTCGTAATGGTTACCAACTGTCAAAAGGTATGTAACAACCGAAAAGTGTCGTCATGGTTACCAACTTTCCAAAGGAATGTAACAACCGAAAAGTGCTGATATGGTTACCAATACCCGAAGGTATGAAACAACCTATAAGTGTCGTCATGATAACCAACTGTCCAAAAGTATGTAACAACCGAAAAGTGTTGTCATGGTTACCAACTTTCCAAAGGAATATAACAACCGAAAAGTGTTGATATGGTTACCAACTACCCAAAGGAATGTAACAACCGTAAAAGTGTCGTCATGGTTACCAAGTGACTGAAGGTATGTAACAACCTATAAGTGTCGTCATGGTTACCAACTGTCTAAAGGTAAGTAACAACCGAAAAGTGTTGTCATGGTTATCAACTGTCTGAAGGTGTGGCACAACAATAAAGTGTTGTTATGGTTACAAAATGTCGGAAGGTAATAGTATATAACAACCAAAAATTGTTGTCATGGTTACCAACTTTCAAAAGGTATATAATTACCGAAAAGTGTTGTAATGGTTACAAACTGTCCGAAAGTTAGTAACAACCAAAAGTGTTGTCATGGTTACCAATAGACTTAAGGTATGTTACAACCGAAATTGTCAAAATGGTGTCCAACTGTACGTAGGTATGTAAACATAATCGAAAGACGCTTTATGTAATCGTTAATTATTAACACATTATAATGAAAAATGGTAATCTTCTTCATGTATATTATTATTGGCCTTGGTTACGGTTTAGCAGTTGAAATCAAAGGTCTTTCTCGGCTTGGATTCAAATATCCGACTGACTAACTGAATACCGATGGTTCTTTCCGGCTTGACCAGCCTTATGGGTCAGTTGAGTAATTGGGTCTCCCTCCATCATTGAGAGCCGGGCATCGCTACATAACTGAATATGGGTAAACGTGTTCAGGATCATTCATGATTTTCCTGTTTTTGAGACCTTTTGTCCCTATATAATGCTATAGCAAACATGCCTTTACATGATGATGAACTACAGATTTCAGGTTTTTGAAATTCTTCAAATTGCACCCATGTTAAAAAAAGACAGAAATAATGTTGCAGCGATGTAAAATCAATATTTATTAATACATATAAATACAATTTTTTCTAGTATTAACACACATTCATATGACTTTGTTTTTTTACGTTGTAGGGAAACGATTTGAACATCGTTAGAATAGTGTTTATCCGGGGGGAGGGAAATACCCTCTATATTGGTGGACTCGATGCCGTGACGTTGTTTGCAAGGTGCTCGGCCCTGCCTAAACACTTTCAATCATTGGTGGAATGGGATTTCAAGGTCAAAGGGTAAGTGCATTACAATGTCAAGGTCAATGTTGATATCGCGGTAAATGTTGATATCAAGGTTAAAGTGGGACTTCAAGGTTAAAGTGGGACTTCAAGGTTAAAGGGTAAATATGATTATGATGTCAAGGTTAATGTAGATGCCAAGGTCAATATCAAGGTCAAACAGGGTTTCAGCAACTAAGAAGTAAATAAATTGAATATGGTCTTTAGTGACAAATATTGATAACATCAAATGTTAAACGTTTATTACTCCCAAACCACAAATCTCCGAGTTAGTCCAAGAACTATCAATTTAACGTATAGATCTATTACTCACAGACCACAAATCTATTAATGATTTTTATTATTTTACAAGGTTATTCCGTCAAATAGACGGGTTTGCAGACGGTTTCTTTGGGCGCGAAGCCCGTGTGGACGTGGAGTTATTCGACATAGCTGGTGAACCAGGTTACTCGAAGTTTTCCCTCGGTTACCCAATCGGCGTTGTCATGACCGGACCAGGTATGTATAAAAAAACAGTGATCTCCCTTTATAGAATTGATCACTGCCACTTAACTCGGATGATCCAAGTGTTACAGCTTGGTGGAACTATTCGATAAAAACGCGTCCGCTCACTCGTGCGTTTTGATATCTAGGTCAATGCCACACAGCTTTTCAAAATTCTAACATAACTTTGTTTAAGACTCCTTTCATGTCAATTACTTATAAATTTATTATCAAGCATAACTCTTTATTGAATTATTCAAAGAACAAGACAGTTTGACAAAGAAAAAACGAGTTGGCTAAATAATGTTAAAGATACAAATTTCTACGATTTGACCCTGGTACGAGTGAAAATGGTACGAATTGACACGAGTACGACTTAAAAAATAATTTTATCAGAAACTTTCTTTGATGGTTTATTGAATAAACAACTCATTATTGATCATGGCTGAATGATTTTTAACAGTTTTGACGGTAGAAATAGTGTCTGAAACACAGAGAACAATTTAGTTTATTTTTAATGGTCAAAGGGAAACAACTCCCATAAGGAAAAAGGTAGTCATTATTTTTATATGTATTACCTCCCTTTGACCATAAAGTTTGTTCATATCAAAACTTTGGGTTTTTTCACCATATGTTTCTTAAAAACAACAGTTTTGCTCTTATAAATCTTGTTTTTCATGATATTGGGGCATTTTGCAATTAAACAGATAAGAACAGAAAACATCGATCGAAACTGTTAAACAAGGCAAATATCTGTGTTAAAGTATTAGGCCAAATTGAAGCAACATGGTTGGTGGTGTTTGCAATTGTAGGATGTACTAGTTGTGAAAAAAGTAGTTTTACCACTATAAGCAGCAGCAGCAGGAGTGTTATAAGTAGTTTGTTTATATTTAAAAGTATACAAGCGCTCAGAAAAAAATGCAAAACTGGGTAATGTTAATTTAAGTTATGATAGAATATGTTGAAACTTAGCAAAAACCACAGGATCATGACAATCTAACGCCTACACTATTGAATGTCTATTTTTGCCATTTTCGTAATTTTGATGCCCACCAATTGTCTACGTAACATGTATGATCCCGATTTATGTCAAAAGTTCCTGAAAATCGCAAATGTTGAAGCTACTGTTAAGAAATATACCCTTAGTCTCCTAAATATTCTAGATTATTGTTGTCGGTTCCGTATAAGGAGATGGATGCTCGCTAATGGTGTTTTAACTTGTGACCAAATCCAACTGCAATTCTTGGTTTGCTTTTTTTTCACATCTCTTTAACCGTTTAACGTAACGCAAATTTTCGGATGTCCCAATTTGAAAGAGTTTGCAGACGACATTTCAAAATGTGATGAAATTACAAAATACTCTTCTGATAGGGCATAAAACATTGCGGGAAAAGGAGAAATTACTTGTTACTAGCAATTTCTCCTTTTCCTGCAATGTTTTCCATGTCGTTTGCAACAAACTGGTCAAATGTCGTTATTGTTTGGTATTGTGTTAAATACATGTGTATCTGTTGTTGTAAATATGCCATGTATCTCATATATAACAAATGCAATCATAAATGATTAAACTAATCCAGTAAATATGTGAAATCAGGATTCACAGCATATCATGCCATTCATAATCGCTAAATTATTCTCCAAAATGAAAACTGGTTTTGTAATACAAAATTTTTCAATTTATGTAACATACCTTCTAGAGGCAGTATGAGGCACATCGTATGTTATTTCTTTTATATCGTTTATGATTTTTCACAATTGTGTTGTTGGTCAGAGGCCTCTTTATAACAATTTTTTTGTTATATACAGCTGGATCGGACATTTTGCCTGAAACTTGTACCGCCTACTCTTCTAGGAATATCAACACGGGCTTATCAAAAACGATACTAAGGAACGGGTAAGGCTCGAATTTGGTTATAGTTTTTAAGCGTTTTCAACAGTATTTCAGTTATTTCGTAAGGGAACGTAGGCCTATACCAAGATCTTTGTGTGGTTTAATCCGAATAGATCAAACGATTGTGTTATTTAATCATTCGGAACACCTCGGTCATTTCTTAGAATAACCTCCGAGATATGGGGAGCCATTTTGAAAGTAGCCCTGCAAACATGGCGGCGACGAAGGGCCAATCTGAACACATCGGGTTTATCCAATGAAAACGCCTCTGAAATAATAGGGATGACCTCATATTGGTTCCCAGTGGAATGACGTCACTTCACTTTCGTGTTTAAAAATAGATCTTAAATGTGAAACCTAAAAAGTCGTTAGATTTGATTGATAGAACAACTATACATGTCACAACAACAATTTCGCCATTTGGTATGAGTTACTGATAAAAAAATGATTAAAATGGATGTCCAACACTTTCCATACACATTGAACTACTTAACGTGCACGCTTAGAAAATATGTTAATTGCCGGATGCCGATTTACCCGAAAAATTGTAACCCTACACTTATATCCGAGGTGTATTTCACAGCTCACGGAAATACCCGAGTAGTTCGGATTGAGGGCATGTCCGTTTGAAATCGTATCTACTCGGTAATCCCCGGCACAAGCATGAGTATGGGTTATTTCACCATCAATTTAGATCAATCACTCTCGATTCTGCTTCCTGGATACGTAAACAGTACTCGCGCCTAGTGTGGATTGATGAAAGGTCGCAAGGCAGATCCCGCTACTCACGGCATTCGAACCGATGACCCTCGTGCCCAGAAGGCGACGCTCTAGCCCTGGACCATTGGACTCCATCCACATTATCTTTTGTGATTATTATGTTTTTATATTTGTCTAAGGCCGTTCATAGGTCAATTCCCCCAATCGTTCCTGTTAAGATATGTAAATGTAATTAATTCTTACATGTAATTTTTAGGTGTTCGTTGTCTGACAATATAATGTTCAACTTTACGAAATCCCAAGTCCAATGGATCGACAGGGGCGATACAGAGTTACCCCGCTTTGTACCGGTCCCCAGCACATCTAATGACGTCATAATGGAGGAGGAGCGACAAGGGGAACCATCGCCTACCATTTATGCAAAAGCTTTTGCTTTCAGGTAATGATTATCGAGCATTTTGCTACCTAGACCACCATGGGGTCTTTCTCTCTTTTCTCTTTTTTTCTCTCATTTTTTAGCTCGACTATTCGAAGAATAAAGAGCCATACTATTTACCCGGGCGTCGGGGTTGGCGTCGGCGTCGCTATCGGCGTCGGCGTTGCTGTCGGCGTCACACCATGGTTAAGTTTTACGTGCAAGTTTGTATCTCATTCACTTTTGTATGGCATGGGTTGATACTTCATACATGCGTTCAGGGTCAGAATTTAAGGTCCCTGACCAATTTTCATATCTCCAATTTTGAATTTAAGCAAATTATGCAGCATTTTGTACTAATAAAATCTTGGTTAAGTTTTTACATGCAAGTTTGTATCACATGAACTACTGGATTTAATGGGTTGATACTTCACACATGTGTTCAGTCTAATAATTCTTAATACTTATTTTAGATCCCAGGCCTAGTTTCAAATTTCGTGTATTAAATATAAGCAAATTATGCGGCCTTTTGTACTTAAACAAATCTTGGTTAAGTTTTTGCGTGCAAGTTTGTATCTCATGAACTACTATAGTGAATGGGTTGATATTTTACACATATGCTCAAGTTCATAATTTAAGGCCCCAGACCAAACCTCTAGTTTTAAATTTAAGCAACTTTTGCGGCTTTTTGAAGTTAAGAAACCATGGTTAAGTTTTTACGTGCACGTTTGTATCTCATGAACTACATTAGTAAATGGGTTGATACTTCACACATGTGTTCAGGGTCAAAATTTATTGTGCCTGAACAAGTTTCAAAACTCTTGTATCCAATTTAATCAAATTACTCAGCCTTTTGTGCTTAGAATTATCTAAGGTCCTGACCAAGTTTCAAATCTCTTGTCTTGAATTTAAGCTAATTGTGCGGTTCTTTCTACTTAAAATCTATTGGTTAAAACTGTGCATGCATGTTTCTCTCTCAACAGCTATTGTAAGGAATCATTGTTTGCACCCTCATATTTCAGAAACAATAATAGTTCACTGACCTATACCCCTCTCCGACATTATCGAATAGTCGAGCAAGCTGTCTTACGGACAGCTCTTGTTTTATTTATATTTTCCTTGGGTGGGAAGGGGGTCCCGCGCTTTGTTACATGGTAAGTTTGGTTTTAACTCATTTGCTTTACTTAAGGGGACAAAAAGAGCGCGTACCTGGTTAGAAAGTTACGCGATACACATAAACGTTTTGCCATTTATCCAAGAACAACAACGCGAATATGCAAAAAGGAGATTTTCTCAGATTTCATAAGTCCTCGACGTTTTTACGGAATTCACCCCTTCAATTCTCGGCTGACCTCGTCTTAACGATTATTGTAAACAAAGCCTATCATCTTAACTCTTTTTAAAAGATCATACAACATGTTACAGTCCTCAAAAGGGAACAAAAAGTATCTTTTTGTTAATTGTCGATTATTCTAAAATTTACACAATTTTCCTGAAAGTAAGCGCTATTCTGGCTTTAACCCGTACAGTGCTGGAACTGACTTCATTTCTATGCAAACAGGTTAGATCCAGTTGGAACTAACCTGCTTGCTTCTCTGAGTATCTTTCCTCAATAAAATTAAGCAGGTATTTAAGGGTTTGAAAAGCAGACGACACAGAAATCATTGTTTTTAGAAAATTACTTGGCATTCTAAAGGTTAATAATAAAATGCTTTAGTCAACCCGACAGTCTTAGACAAAAATGATGTAAAGTCCAATTTTCATCAAACCCTGTAACAGCGTCCTTTGATCAGTACCGGGCTTGCTCATCATTGTGTTCGGTATTAGATAGAGACAATGGGTTATCAAACCTGCATGAACTTTCTCGCTTTCTTTCATTGCGAAAAGTATGTACAACAACGTAATTCATATCTCTACAATTGGTATCACGGAAATGATGCTGAAGAAAATTGTTATAGCCTCCTCAGAACAGAAAATGAAGTCCAAATACGAAAAATAGCCTTATATGTTTTTATGATAATGAAACAATCTTAGATGCGCAAACTGGTTAAGAATCCAGGAACAATGGTTTAATCTCAAAAACACATTTGTATATTTGAACATGTAAATTGTATTATGGGCCAGAGGCCTTTGACTGAATAAACATATTGTATTGTATAAACGTTCCACCAATGTAACCATTATATAACCCAATACATATTTCAGATTCTATCTGTCCCACTACGTACGCATCCAGTGTGAGGTTCGAATCTGTCCGCGTGAATCAACGAACTGTATTTTGGTGAGTAAAATATTAAAGCTTCTTGTTCACAGATCTGAGGAAACTTAATTTATAAAACAAAACTGTACCATAGTTACACTGTTGCATAATAAACACTGGACAAAATTTAATGGAAGCAAAATTAGTTTGTGTTTAAATCTTTAGCGCCAATAAACGCTGAATTAGTATTTAACCCTTTCCCAAAACAATAACGACATTTGAGGACTTTGTTGCAGACGACTTTGTAACGAGCAATTTATCCTTTTGCCGCAAGGTTGTCTACTCTATCTGAAGAACGTTTTTCAATTTCATCACATTTTGAAATGTCGTCTGCAAACTCTTTCAATTTGGGACAGTCCAAAATTTGTTGTTTGGGAAAGGGTTTATATAACGATTCGTTACAATATTTATACCCAGGGTCCCCGTGGACTGGTGGTTGGAGTACTGGGCTTGGAATCACACTGCCTCTCTACCAATCTGTAAGGGTAACGAGCAATTTATCCTTTTCCCGCAAGGTTTTCTACTCTATCTGAAGAACGTTTTTCAATTTCATCACATTTTGAAATGTCGTCTGCAAACTCTTTCAATTTAGGACAGTCGAAAATTTGTTGTTTGGGAAAGGGTTTATACTCGCGATTCGTTACATTATTTATACACAGGGTCCTCGTGGCCTGGTGGTTGGAGTACAGGACTTGGAACCACACTGTCTCTCTACCAATCTGTGTGGGTTCGAACCAACGACAGCGCTTGATAAGGTTTTTTTCTTTCATAAAGGTTTATCCTTCATTAATTCCGTCCTTTCTCAAAGAGATTGGAATTTACAATAAATCGATTCCTTACTCTTTTGAAATATTCATACATGTATATCAATATCATTAACTCATTACAAATTATCTACCTTCTAGCGTTAACTAGCGTTAACTAACTACAAACCTTTAATATATTATCATTCATTCATTGCAAATTCTTAGCCATTTTTCTTAAACCATCTTAGCCTGTAAATAATTCAATACGCGTTTATCCTCATCATTATATTGCGCACTGAATGACCTAGGCTGTCGATGTGCCTTAAAACACATCGCATTCAATCGTAAACAGTTTTCATAGAAGAAAGTGTCATGGCTTACTATCGCCAATGGCTTTATCGGTCTTGACCAGCCGTTATTTACAAATAAAAATACATTTATGCAATAAATGGGGGATATTCCTTTATCTTTGATGTACACGGAATCACATTATAAATGAAAAGTTGCTAGTGCGACGTTAGCAGCAAAGATAGACACATAGGGGATAGTCAACTCTTCTGTTGATATCAAAAATATGTCACGAGAATGGGTTTTTCTGGTTAAAAAAACGAGTTTGAATGACGTGAATGACGTCATGGGCGTGGCGTGGTTAACTGCTTCGCTCCTCTCATTTTATGTTCCATTTGGCGTTTATGGAGATGATTTGGCAAATAAGTTTATGTAGTGGAATAAAATTAATAGAATAATCAACTCCATTCGATCATTATAATCATCATCAATCATATATCACTTGAATGGGTTGTTATCACATAGAAAAACTCGTTCTTCGAATTCGAAAAGAGTTGATTATGCTCTATATTTCCAAAAACCGATTTTATATTTTCTAGCCGGGCGACACTGCGGAATATACAGAAACAAACGTTGAAAGGGAAATAAATCCGACAACAAGAGCGGCTATAAGTAAAGCTACATTAACAACACCATTACCGAAATCGACTGATCCTGTGCACCAATACACGACTACATCTGGCGCAGTACAATCCTTGGACCCCGGACACCAATATAAGATAACAGGCACTAAAGCACACACAGAGGACCCAAACACCGAAGATAAAACCACGAATCCTGTACAAGAGCATACAAGTCCAAGCGTTGCATCCAACACCGTTGAGCAACTGCATGATTATACAAGAGCTATGGAAGTTACTGGTAAGCCAGTCCATGCGTATTTTGGTTCAACTGATCGGGCAAAAACTAGAAGCCCTGAACGGCAGCACACAAGCACTGTGGCTCATGTAGAAACAACTAGTGAACAATTAAAAGGGTATAATGGTACAACTTTGGTCGCAGAATCGGTCCCGCCAGGTTATGATTATACAACAGAAGCAAGTGTATTAGAAACTGTACATCAAGGGCAAGGATATACAGACTCGACTAGTGTTGGAAATACTGAAAAGCCAGTTAAGGAATATACAACTGAAATATCTGAAGCAACAACTGTGCATCAAGGACAAACGTATACAAGCACAGCAGTTGAGGCAAATACTAGAAAGCCAGTTGAGGAATATACAACTGAAATATCTGAAGCAACAACTGTGCAACACGGACAAGAGTATACCAGTGCAGCTGTTGAGGCAAATACTGAAAAGCCAGTTGACGAATATACAACTGAAATATCTGAAGCAACAACTGTGCAACAGAGTCCAGAATATACAAGCACAGCAGTTGGGGAAAATACTGTGAAGCCAGTTGATGAATATACAACTGAAATATCTGAAGCAACAACTGTGCAACACAGACAAGAATATACCAGTGCAGCTGTTGAGGCATTAACTGAAACGCCAGTTCATGAATATACAACTGAAATAGCTGATGCAACAACTGAGCAACAGAGTTCAGAATATACAAGCTCAGCAGTTGGGGAAACTACTGTAAAGCCAGTTGATGAATATACAACTGTAATATCTGATGCAACAACTGTGCAACACGGACAAGAGTATACCAGTGCAGCTGTTGAGGCAAATACTGGAAAGCCGGTTGATGAATATACAACTGAAATATCTGAAGGAACAACTGTGCAACAAAAGCCAGAATATACAAGCACAGCAGTTGGGGCAAATACTGAAAAGCCAGTTGACGAATATACAACTGAAATATCTGATACAACAACTGTGCAAAACGGACAAGAGTATAACAGTGCAGCTGTTGAGGCAAATACTGGAAAGCCAGTTGACGAATATACAACTGAAATATCTGAAGCAACAACTGTGCAACAGAGTCCAGAATATACAAGCACAGCAGTTGGGGCAAATACTGAAAAGCCAGTTGACGAATATACAACTGAAATAGCTGATGCAACAACTGTGCAACAGAGTCCAGAATATACAAGCACAGCAGTTGGGGCAAATACTGAAAAGCCAGTTGATGAATATACAACTGAAATATCTGAAGCAACAACTGTGCAACAGAGTCCAGAATATACAAGCACAGCAGTTGGGGCAAATACTGAAAAGCCGGTTGATGAATATACAACTGAAATATCTGAAGCAACAACTGTGCAACACGGACAAGAGTATACCAGTACAGCTGTTGAGGCATTAACTGAAAAACCAGTATTCGAAAGTACTACGACTGGGACGTTTGTAACAGAAACTGTTCAGAGTGGTCAACAATATACAGAAACAGATGTTGATTCAAGAACTGATATTCCAGTATACGAACATACAGATGAAACGTTTCTAACAGAGACGGTTGGATACGGACAAACGTTATCAATTACAACAGTAAAAGAAGAGACTTTGAAGCCAGTTCATGAACATACAACGGAGCTATTTGTAACAGAGTCCATGCAAACTGAAAACGAAAATACAAGAACTACTATAAATGCAAAACCTGAAAAGCTAATATACGAAAATACAACTGAACTAAATGTAACAGAAACCATACAAACTGGAAGTGTAACTACGGAAACAACTGTCACGCCAGAGGGTTTGCAGCCAGGACAGGAAAACACAAAAATTGATGAAGATGACGACGATAAAAGTATTGTCGTTTCTTATTCAGGAGAGAGTGGAGAAGTTGATAATTCAACAACAGACTTTTCTATATCAGGCGAAGGTGGACATGCTAAGATTGAAACGATAAACTTGTCTATGTCAGGAGAAAGTGGAGATGAAAACCCATACATATCTATGTCAGGAGAAAGCGGAGAAGGTCAAAGTGGAGAGGATTCAGATGAAAACACGTACATATCTATGTCAGGAGAAAGCGGAGATGAAAACACAAACATATCTATGTCAGGAGAAGGTGGAGAAGGTCAAAGTGGCGAAGATTTAGATGAAAACACAAATATATCTACCGCAGGAGAGAGCGGAGAAGGTCAAAGCGACGAAGATTTATATGAAAACACATACATATCTATGTCAGGAGAAAGCGGAGAAGGTCAAAGTGGAGAGGATTTAGATGAAAACACAATCATATCAACCGCAGGAGAGAGCGAAGAAGGTCAAAGTAGAGAAGATTTAGATGAAAACACAAACATATCTATGTCAGGAGAGAGCGGAGAAGGTCAAAGTAGAGAAGATTTAGATGAAAACACAAACATATCTATGTCAGGAGAGAGCGGAGAAGGTCAAAGTGGCGAAGATTTATATGAAAACACATACATATCTATGTCAGGAGAGAGCGGAGAAGGTCAAAGTGGCGAAGATTTAGATGAAAACACAAACATATCTACCGCAGGAGAGAGCGGAGAAGGTCAAAGTGGCGAAGATTTAGATGAAAACACAATCATATCTACCGCAGGAGCGAGCGGAGAAGGTCAAAGTGGCGAAGATTTAGATGAAAGCACAAACATATCTACCGCAGGAGAGAGCGGAGAAGGTCAAAGTGGCGAAGATTCAGATGAAAACACAAACATATCTATGTCAGGAGAAAGTGAAGATGAAAACACAAACATATATATGTCAGGAGAAAGCGGAGAAGGTCAAAGTGGCAAAGATTTAGATGAAAACACATACATATCTTTGTCAGGAGAAAGCGGAGAGGGTCAAAGTGACGAAGATTTAGATGAAAACACATACATATCTATGTCAGGAGAAAGCGGAGAAGGTCAAAGTGGCGAAGATTTAGATGAAAGCACTCACATATATATGTCTGGCGAAAGCGGCGAAAGTAATGATGAAGTAAAATACTTTTTAATGTCAGGAGAAAGCGGAGAAAGCATTAATGATGTCACAGACATATCTATGTCAGTGGAAAGCAGTGAAAATATTGATGAAATCACAGACTTATCCTTATCAGAAGAAAGCGGCGAAGGTATTGATGAAATCACAGATATATCTATGTCAGGAGAAAGCGGCGAAAGTATTGATGACGTTACAGACTTATACATGTCAGAAGAAAGCGGTGAAAGTATTGATGAAATAACAGACTTATCTATGTCAGGAGAAAGCGGCAAAGGTTTCGGTGGAATCACAGACATATCTTTATCAGGAGAAAGCGGCGAAGGTATTGATGAAGTTACAGACTTATCTGTATCCGGAGAAAGCGGCGAATGTATTGATGAAGTCACAGACATATCTATGTCAGGAGAAAGCGGCGAAGGTATTGATGAAGTCACGAACCTATTTATGCCAGGAGAAAGCGGTGAAGGTATTGATGAAGTTACAGACTTATCTGTATCAGGAGAAAGCGGCGAAAGAATTGATGACGTTACACACTTATCTGTGTCAGGAGAAAGCGGTGAAGGTATTAATGAAGTCACAGACATATCTATGTCAGGAGAAAGCGGCGAAGGTATTGATAAAGTCACGAACCTATTTATGTCAGAAGAAAGCGACGAAAGTATTGATGAAGTCACAGACATATCTATGTCAGGGGAAAGCGGCGACGGTATTGATGACGTCACAGACTTGTCTATGTCAAGAGAAAGCGGCGAAAGAATTGATGAAGTCACAAACCTATTTATGTCAGGAGAAAGCGGCGAAGGTTTCGACGACGTCACCGACATATCTATGTCAGGAAAAAGCGGTGAAGGTTTTGATGAAATGACAGACATATCTATGTCAGGAGAAAGTGGCGAAGGTATAGATGACGTCACCGACATATCTATGTCAGGAGAAAGTCGAGAAAGTTTTGATGAAGTCACAGACTTGTCTATGTCAGGAGAAAGCGGCGAAAGTATTGATGACGTCACATATTTGTCTATGTCAGGAGAAAGCGGCGAAAGTATTGATGACGTCACAGATTTGTCTATGTCAGGAGAAAGCAGAGAAGGTATTGATGAAGTTAAAGACTTGTCTTTGTCAGGAGAAAGCGGCGACAAATCATATCCACAATTGCCAATTAATCGCAGAAAACGCTCAGTTCTAAGTTTAAACAGTTTAATTGATTTATACAAACGACAGACGTACAAAACCAATAGGTCTCAACAGATAAACCAAAGGCAGGCTCTGGACGGCCATTCGTCAATTTTGCGCGTTAAAACGGTCGCAAAACGCGAACGCTTCGACAAACAGATTAACACTACAACAGCCTTTTCCAGTGGAACCAATGGCAAACATGATAGTATGGTTTTGTTCTTTCTGAAACGAATTCGAAGTTTGATTTCAAAATAGGCACGATTTGCAAGTCCCTTCATTTATTATGTTTTAAAATCTATTCGGTGTCTTATGTTAAAGGTGTGCTTCTAATTCCATCTAAATTAGAGACTTTCGTTATTGTCGTAGAAGTTTCGACCCAATATCGGGAATTAACGCGTGTTATATCTTGCCACTTTTGTCGTTTGTTGATGCATTGAATGTGGACAATACACAATATTTCCAAAATGGGGGTTCGATAAACTCCTTTTATCTTGTTGAAAACGCGTGTAGAAAATACAGTTTCTGTATAAATATATGATTCTGTTTAAAATATCTTGTGGATATTGTTTCGGGATGTCTTGTCTTTGTTATTTTACTTTAATGTATCGAAGCAATTCAGTTTTTAGAGCCGAATCAGCCTTTATTTTAACTCCGTTTTAATGCTGTACAATTGAAACGGCAGACTCGCACTTTTTCGGACTTACAATCGTTCACGAATATTGCAGAGGTGTCCGAATGAATTTCGGACCCCTCTGCAATCATCGTGGGCGATTTAACGTTCAAAATGTTGCGGAACCATTTATATGGGTACTGTATTTGAGGGACTGTGAAACACACGTGTTATTGTTTCTGTGCTTGTTGTTAATTATATTGTTATTGTTGTTCTTTGCTTTTTTATAGATGACAAGATTTGAAAAATAACAAAATTCCTCGGAAACATAACGATCTTTTGTATCGATTAATAATATAAATCTTTAAAAAACAACTGTTGAAAGCAAATTAAAATCAAAAGGCGTCATAATATCTAAATGTGTAAACCCGATATGCAGCAGACTTCAAAACCGGTACAATACTTTTGAACAAAAATAGATATCATATCAATTCACTGTAATTTCGCTTCAAATTGCTTTTCTCCACTACGTATTATACATCAGTAAGGCTGTTGTTCAACTTTAAAGAGACTAACATTTAGCTTCAAAATTTTCTCACATGTGTGAAAAATCAGTTTCAATGCTATTATACAGCTTTAAATATATCGATATTCAACTTCAAAATGTTCTCACACGTGTGAACAAATAGCTTTAATGATATTGTTATAATTATTATTGGTTGGCCATGGAGAATGACGCAATTTATTGTTTAATCATGATTTATGCATTTATTTGATGTATAAATGTGAACTCGTTATAAAATGTTGTATCTCTTACATGAAACATTACCTGCAAAGTTGTTAAGGTTTAGGTAGAATACCCATAAACCGCCATTTTGAAACATTCTATTTTCGTCGGATAACCTCGTTTGTTCTCGGTCATAAGTTAAAGACTTTCACGTTGTCTACCAAGACAATCTCATAGGTTCATTTGGATTACTTGGATATCATCGCTCATAACATTGATGAGATCAAGAGGTAGAGGAATTCGTACAATCATTGTGTATATTTTATTGGGTTTTTAATGTCTTTGTTTTAAGTGGTTCGTGTATCATAAGATTGGTTTAATTGGTTTGTTAAAACTTTGTTTTATATACATTTTTATGTATTTTATTTGATTTAAACGAGGCTATGCTCTAAAATATTACGCCGTGTCTGTTCTTATTTCCGACATCCCAACAATATAGTACCAAGAATGTAGTCCCAGGAAAGTAATCACAAGAAAGTAGTCCCAAGAATTTAGTTCCAAGAAAGTAGTTCAAAGAAAGGAGTCCCAAGAATGTTGTTCCAAGACAGAAGCTCCAAAGAAAGTAGTCCAAAAATAGAGTCCAAAGAAAGTAGTCCCAAGAAAGTAGACCCAAGAAGGTAGTCCCAAGAAGGTAGTCCCAAGAAAGCAGTCTCAAGAAAGTAGTCCCAAGAAAGTAGTCCAAAGAAAGTAGTCCCAAGAATGTAGTCCCAAGAAAGCAATTTCAAGAAAGTAGTCCCAAGAATGTAGTCCCAAGAATGTAGTCCCAAGAAAGCAGTAACAAGAAAGTAGTCCCAAGAAAGCAGTCTCAAGAAAGAAGTCCGAAGAAAGTAGTCCCAAGAAAGTAGTCCCAAGAAAGTAGTCCCAAGAATGTAGTCCCAAGAAAGTAGTCCCAAGAAAGCAGTCTCAAGAAAGTAGTACCAAGAATGCAGTTCTAAGAAGGTAGTCCCAAGAATGTAGTCCCAAGAAGGAAGCCCTAAGTATGTAGTCCATAGAATAGACTGGAAACCGGTCTCTCATCTATCTAATAGACAATGCAAACCCATCGGGTTTATCCAATGAAAACGCCTCGGACATAACATAGAAGCCGCCCTATTAGTTGCTTCTTGCAAGACTACTTTTGATGTACTTTCGTTTTCAAATCAAAATCACAAAATCTAAACATTCATCTTATTTGATTAAGGAAACACAAATACATTGCAACTTAAAGCTTCACTATAACATATGGGTAACCAACCAAAAATAATGGTTTTAAATGACGTTCAACATTTCCATAAATATTGAACTTCATAAGGTGGACGGTCATAGGAAATGTGTTATTTGCCGGGACGTTTATCACAAAATGTGTAACCCTTCACTTACATACGAGGTGTATTTCGCAGTCGACGGGCGCACATGTCCAAAACAGTCGGTCGTCGACTGCGATTTCTCCACCGAGTGTTAGACGTAACGCCATTATAAAGCATTGGTTGTCATATACCATCAGAAACGGGAAGTTGATGGTTAACCCATACGGGATACACAATGTGACTATCAAAAGTAGGAAAAAGGCAAGAGTGCTTGGGCGCGGCCATCTTGTTCCGACATAAGGTATTAAGATTGTAAACATTGGTCACCTGTAAGAGGAAACCAGAAAAAAAATATGCACATACTGAAAAAAGCATAGCTTCATGGTGTAACGAACCAGACAAATGAACCTCTCAAAGAGACAAACACATCCGATCAGTGAAAAACACTGTCGTACACTGAGCGGTTGTGTTGTCTAAATGTACCAGCTTGTTCTCTCAAACAATGCATTAGGTCCCTAATTTGCATAAACGTTCAACGCACGTTACATAACTCCCACTTCCGGGAAGACTCGTCCCGAGTCTTAGCCCTTGGGAAACACGTGGGGAAGGCAACTCCGACAGAAGGAGAAGTCTTTATCCCATTGCTGCAACCAATGTAACGAACCGAGCAAAAACCTCTCAAAGAAATATATTCATCCGATCAGTGAAAAACACTGTCGTACACTGAGCGGTTGTGTTGTCTATATGTATACCAGCATGTTCTCTCAAACAATGTATTAGGTCCCTAATTTGCATAAACGTTCAACGAACGGTTAGAACGACCACTATATTAAATAATCTCCCAGATTCTGTAGCCAATGCTAAAACTATCAACACTGTAAAAGGAAAATAAATTCTGGTCAAACCAAGATCTTTGGCTCTATATAACTTCTGCAACGTTCGTTGAACGTTTATGCAAATTAGGGAACCTCATGCATTGTTGTAGAGAACATGCTGGTAAATAAATAGACAACACAACTCCTCAGTGTACAACAGTGTTTTCACTGATCGGATGTGTTTATGTGTTTGAGGTTCATTTGCTCGGTTATTTACATTGGTGGCAGAGGTGGAATTAATTCTTCTCCTACTATGGGAGTTGCCTTCCCCACGTGTTTCCCAAGGGCTAAGACTCGGGACGAGTCTTCTCGGAAGTGGGAATTATGTAACGTTCGTTGAACGTATATATGCAAATTAGGAACCTAATGCATTGTTTGAGAGAACATGATGGTATATATATAGACAACACAACCGCTCAGTGAACGACAGTGTTTTTCACTGATCGGATGTGTTTGTGTCTTTGAGAGGTTCATTTGCTCGGTTCTTTACAGAGGAAACCAGAAAAGAAATATGCACAGACTGAAAAAAGCATAGCTTCACGGTTAGAACGACCACTATATCAAATAATCTCCCAGATTCTGTAGCCAATGCTAAAACTATTAACATTGTAAAAGGAAAATAAATTCTGGTCAAACCAAGATCTTTGGTTCCTGTAACGTTCGTTGAACGTTTATGCAAATAAACCTCATGAATTGTTGAAGAGAACAAGCTGGTATACATATAAATTGACATCACAACTGCTCAGTGTACGACAGTGTTTTTCACTGATCGGGTGTGTTTGTGTCTTAAGAGGTGCATTTTGCTCGGTTCGTTATAGAAGTAATGTTCCTACCGTGTCTGTCTGGGACACGGTAGTAATTCCGCCCTCTTAGCTCTTTGGAGCATGCCGGTTGTGTATATCACAACCGCTACGATAATTGAATAATGGGGCAACAGAATGAGACAAAACTTTACATGATTAAACATAAACATATAATTTCATACCTCGGAGTCTAAAAATTAATTTTTTTCCATTATTTTAAGAGAATAGTAGCATTTTTCGTAATCCTTAAACATTTCAATTCTGAAATATATCACTCCTGGTTTTCATGCGGATTTCGCGCTATCCCGCAAAAAGTGACAATCAAATTGGGCGGAGCTTAACCTGTATTTGGAAGTTGTTGTTAAGTTGCAAAAAAAGGCGGGAAGAAACATGTGTTTTCATTGGATGAGCCCTACGTGTTCAGTGGGTAATTACCATATTTTGAAAGCAGAAAAAGCGAGAAGTTGCAAAAAATCAAAATGGCCACTTACGGTTTGTTTATCACTGAATTTTACCAAAAAGTAGGAAATACAACTTAATTAAGAAATTTTAGCTTATATCAAGCTGTTTGGTTTGATATTTTAAACAATATTATGCTAGGGTTATCATTAAAGGGTTATCTATCATGTGGTTGTTGAAATTGATTATGCTCCAACAAGTGATGAACGTGGAATCGTAACGTCGGTGGCAACCAGATCTATCAGCCACAAGACGTTACGACATCGTATCTAGGTTCGTTACACTACAAAAGCACATTTTAACTGCCCAGAAGTCCTGCAAAGGACCTGTGTCGGAAGGAATCATTAAGTATCATTAAGTTAGTAAGCGTCAAACATTCAGACAATCAATTGTCCGGTAAGTCACGTAAAAAACATTTAACTCGTCTAAACACGATGGACAGTTGTGTTTATTTAAATTCCATTACAAAATCCGAATTAAACTCGGGATTGTCAGTGCTTTGAAAAGGGAGACTACATCATCGTGAGTCATCATCAAGGGAGATAATCGATCTAACCGGAAAGAAAGTTGATGATTTCTAGTATCCATCCTTTCATTGGATGAATTATTGAAAGAAAAACTGTCACAGCCAATGAAATCCGTTTTCACGTTTGCACTTTCACATCAATCATCAAAGATGGCCGACTTGTGATAAAAAGTCGAAGAAGTTTTCTTATATGACTGTCAAAACATTAACAAGTCTTCCAAAAACGTGTTTATTTGGGTATTTGTTGTGTGAAAGAGTTATTCAATGTGTATCAGGTCGTGGATTTTGTGAAATACTTTCAAGTGATTGATTTTCGATGGGATATCTTTAAAGGTCACCCCATCTCTCACAGTGTTTGAAAGGAATAAAACCTCCTATGACAAAGCGCTGCTAAGACAAGTTAATGGTAAGTCATGCATTTGATGAATTTTGATCACATCAGGGCTTTTTCTTTGATAGGGAAGAGGCCCAAGCCTGTTGTATTTGGAAAGAGTATTGGCTGAAATCCCTGAATATGGGAAACCAAAAAGCTGATTTAAAGTTCTAACCCTTTCCCCAAAAACAATAATAGACTGGAACAATCTGGAGGAAAGTGTTGTGCGTTCCCAATCACTTATCAGCTGCAGATCAGCTGTCTTATCTAACTTAGTCTAAATAATTCGACCTGAAGATCGCTATTTATTTTCTGATGGGGTAGTCCAACGTCCAAATTTCGAACGATCCAAACAGTGGAGGAAAAAATCGAAATCAGATTTTCGGTTTTAAAGCACAAAATGGTCATTCAAAGTCAATTGATAAGTCAAGATATGTAAAATAAACTAAATTAGGTTTTTCACACTCTAGTGCGCATGCGCAATGGAATTTTATCAGAGCAGAGAAATCGTCACCTAGTGTCAACTAAACCGTTCTTACAAAGTAAATATGAGAAATACCAACAATTTTCATGTTTTGATTGATTGAAAAGGGATTAATACATAACTGTTTGATTGATTGAAAAGGGATTAATACATAACTGTGAGTAATGTCTTTTGATATTTTACTATATAATAATGGAAATATCGGT
Organism: Cerastoderma edule; assembly: GCA_947846245.1. Classification (NCBI taxonomy): domain Eukaryota; kingdom Metazoa; phylum Mollusca; class Bivalvia; order Cardiida; family Cardiidae; genus Cerastoderma; species Cerastoderma edule. Next base: position 952,334 of record OX401422.1, read on the forward strand.
AAATTTTGTTGCACCGTCATCCATAAATTAAATGAATGCTTCGAAAGTTCGACATGACAGGAGATATTGCCTGATACAAAATTGTCTCAATATTTCCAGATCGCGTCAAATTAGTTTGACTACATCTAACTACACTGCAGCCTCATTATAACACGGTCGTCGGGAGCCATGATGCTAGATCCGTGTTAATAGTGGGGTTGACAAATATAACGCGGGGTCCCTTACGCGCTATATGCCAGACCATAACCACTTAAGAAACAATCAGATTCAAGAAGTAGTCTATTCATATTTCAAGATTGTGTTGAGTTACGGACTTATCATTGAATTTATTGTGAATAAAAGAAAAGCAAATAAAAAACATAATCAAAACTTACATGTTTAACTATATATTCCTTTTTATTTGTTTCATTACGATTCAAGTTAAGGATCATTGATAGAGGCACGTGCAGTTTAAATACACTACAAAAAAAGGGGGGTGGATTCAGTTAACCGTTGTTCTATTTATAGATTTAAACTCCAAGTAAGGAGTGAGTAAATTTTATCGATAGTTCTCCCAGCATGTGTACCTAATGCTTTACCATTTAAACTAGGTGGGTGTATACATATGATGGAAACAAAGAAGTTAAAACTTCATGTGTTAGTGATATTTGTTTAAAGAGTGTGCATACGGTTGGACGCCCTAAGTTTGGGGAAAAGCATGGGTGCACGAGCGGATTTATGCATCTGTGTCTAAAAACCTGTAGTTGCTCTAAGTTTTGAGTCAATCAGGCATAAAACACTCCCCTGAATAAGCGTGTACAAACTAATGATATTATGTAATTTATCAACACTATGTACACATAGATTTAAATCTTCCCTCGGGTCACGGATTGTGTACGTATAAAGGCCACGCGCTTTGTTTAAAAGACCGTGACAAACAATGGGGATTACCCAGGGAGTTATTGATTTTCACGCCTTCGGAGTGCAATTTGTAGGTAGACTTTCTATTTAGGATGCCGACCGCGTCATTTTGCAGAAAGGGGGAGATTTAGGCTATTGGTATAACCCTAATGTGCTTGAAATTTTGGGAGCCATAGGAGACCCGCGTTATAATGAATATCGCGATATAACGGGTCGCGGTATAATGAGTCTGCAGTGTATAATGCTTTCTCTCTTCCATTGCATCCATGCTGTCATTAAGGCCCAGCAATGTACAGATACAGACAGACTGATACAGCTGGTGTGACTTTGAACTGCATGATTTTAAAGGAATTTCCAAATTTGGAAGTTGCCTCTGATAGGCCCCTGTTGTATAACGGGAAAAGGTCCTGAATTTGCAAGCGATTTTCATCGATAACAATCTTTATGTTATTGTACACTAAAGTAAACATGAGAGGGAAAGTGCACCAAGTGTGGGGTTTGAACCCAAACCACCTCAAAACTAGAACATTGCTCAACTTATTGAGGTTACCGGATGGCTGTTTTGGGCCCTTAATCAATAAAGTTTACATGAAGATTGCCTTTTCTTTTATAACGCATGACTGGAAAGATCTTGCAATTTGGAGAGCCTAATAGAAGAAGTTATACTTGTCAAAATAGTTTGACATGATGATTGCCTTTTATACTTTTCTCATGGAACAATCTAATGTCAAGCATTTGAAGGACCAAATTTTTCCATATTCACATTTTCGGATTTAAAGCACAATGTTATTTGATAAAACAAGAAATGTTAAATAAAGTTACTTACCACCAAATAATGGCATCATTTGACGTTATACAGTTAATAACCGCTAAAGAGTGTCAAAGATATACATGTTTTTTCACGTCAATTTGTGTCCTTTTTAGAGTACCGGTAACTAAAAACTGCTAAAATTGAGAAATTTTTGTATCAGGCAATACCCCGTCACATCAAACTTTCGAACCATTCATTTATTGGTGGCCACTTGCGACAAAAATTTTGTCGCACTGTTTGAATACCCATATTTCCATTGTTATTGAAAAATATTGAATTATTTTACTCACGGTTGTAAATTATTTCTTTTTTAATCAATCCAGGAACTCAACATGTCGTAATTCCGCATATTAACTTTGTAAGAATGGTTTAATTAATGTTAGTTGACGATTTTTTGCTCCCAATAATTTTTCCTTTTCCCATAATATTTTACAGAGACGTCTGCAACAAACTTGTCAAATGTCGTTATTGTTTAGTAATGGTTAAGTTCAGTAACTCATGGTTCCTTGAACATAAATACTGGCTCTGATTACCTCCCCTGGATCATCATTATGAAGGTTGCGTAACTGAATGAGAATCAATATTTTGCGATACAGGATGTGAGGTGATTGATAATTCTATTTACATGGGAAAAAGGGTAAACACTGTTAGTAATTAAACATGTGTATTGACAAAGGGTTGGTGAAATAATAGTTTGGCTTAATAATGCCTTGCTCCATAATATGTACACCTCTTTCTACTTTTTTTACTCTTTATTTGATAATTAAATATTGCATTGTACTTACATGTTATATTAATATTTAAAGCAATACTTTTAAAGTCATTTTGAAATGTCTTCTGTAAACTCTTTCAATTTGGGACAGTAAAAAATTTGGCATTTGGTAAAGGGTTAAGATCATAGAAAAACAGGGCCCTGATCCAAATATTCTTGGTATTTTTTTTATACTTTCAGCATCCCTGTTTGTTAACCCTTACAGTGCTAGAAGGAACTTCATGCTTATGCAACAATGTTTGATTCAGGCCAGCCGCCAATTTACGTGATATAACCTGTTTGCTACTCTGAGTAACTTGCCTTATCAAAATTAAGCAGATATTTAACAAAAATATCTTTTCAGAAAATTACCCAGCATTCTCATTTTTAACATTCTTGGTATTTTCTATAATTTCAGAAACCTGTCTGTTGACCACCAAGTACATCCGCTGACCAATCAAAAGTCTGACCATGCCCGGGTCAGACAGTTTCTAGCTTTTTGTCGTTTTTGATCAGCAAACTGGAGACGTATGGCGATGTAGTGTTTTCTAGCGAAGATGCCACCACCTTTGAAAATGGCGGGAAAACGTCTCAAAGCTCGATAATAGATTTCACCCCACCCACTAAAGCATCCACAGGAACTGTGACAGGTTAGTTGCTTTCTTCCTTTTCTCCAATTCCATATTAATTTCATTTTCTCGTTCCTCTTCTTCTATTTCATATTCATATATAAATTGATTTTATTTTCTCATTCCTGTTTTAACCCATTACCAAAACAATAACGACATTTGACCACTTTGTTGCAGATGACTCTGGAAAACAATGTGGGATAAGGTAAAAATTACTCGTAACAAGCAATTTCTCCTTTTCCAACATTGTTTTTTACTCTATCAAAAGATTGTTTATCAATTTCATCACATTTTGAAATGTTGTCTGCAAACTCTTTCAATTTGGGACAGGCATTTGGTAAAGGGTTAAAATCAATCTTTGCAGAGCCAAAATATGTCGCTGGATATCTACAAATGCATACGGTAGCTTCTATCCAAGACTATTGCAGGAGAGTTAGTCTCATGACTGGCTTATGGAATGCCTATGGTCGTATCTAACTTAGATAATCTAAGAATTGGGCCTTCCCTGGGCTAAATGACCTAAGCTGTCGATGTGCCTGAAAACACTGGTCATTCATTTATGGAGACACACCATTAAAAGTCAGGCATCGCAACATAACTAAAATTAGGTTGATGCGATGTAAAACCCATGTAAACAAACAAAAATCTGTTAGTAATACTCACATAAACATGATTATGGTAAAACGTGCAATCACCTTGTACATATTCTCTTTGTACATTTTCAGATCTTTGTAATGAGGCGGAACTTCCTGAGGTTGAAATCCTCAGTCTAATTGAGGAGCAGATTCCGCGGTACCGGCTACGCGCCGACGACATCACCAGTTTCCAGGGTTACGAGAACCAAGACTGGATTCAAACCCCTGTCCTACCACCCATCGACGACGCGGACCTGACACCAGAGCTGGTGGAAGAGACGCTGAAGTACTTCAGTAAGTCAACTGTGTTAGTTTTAGTACTTCAGTAAGTAAACTGTTTAAGTACTTCAGTAAGTCAACTGTTTAAGTACTTCAGTAAGTCAACTGTTTAAGTACTTCAGTATGTCAACTGTTTTAGTTTTAGTACTTTAGTAAATCATTTTAGTATATTCAGTAAGTCAATTATTTAAGTACTTCAGTAAGTCAACTGTTTTAATACTTCAGTAAGTCAACTGTTTTAGTACTTCAGTAAGTCAACTGTTTTAGTACTTCAGTAAGTCAATTATTTAAGTACTTCAGTAATCAACTGTTTTAGTTTTAGTACTTCAGGTAGTCAACTGTTTTGGTTTTAGAGGGACTCTCAGAGATTTAGATTTTAACCTCTTAAATGAATTGTCTTCTGCGATAAAGATAACAAGGATTTTTAAGTTACAAAGAACTAGATTTCTAACAGCATCCCAACCCTACTCATAACAGTACAGAAAAGATAAAAGATATTATAATTAAATTTATAGATACTGTAGACAGTTTAACAGGTTTATTTTGTTTGGCAGTTGAGTATGCAGTGATAATTTTACCTCTGCGTCCCGCGTCATATACACATAAACATTGCTGTGGACACATCATTTCAAAAGATATGTGTCCAGCTGAAAACATTCTCATCAGCACAAGTAATGTTTACAATGTAGTAAACATCGTAAAGCATGCTGTCTCATGCTTTCTTTCTATCAAATCTGCATTGTTTTGAGTCATTTTAGCTAAGATTATCATTAATAACAAGTGTTAAACTATTTGACATGATCTTATAGCTTGGATCATTTGTACTCGGTCGCATAGTTTTACCCTTGGACACATAGTTTTACCCTTGGACACAAAGTTTTACCCTTGGACACATAGTTTTACCCTTGGACACATAGTTTTACCCTTGGACTCATAGTTTTACCCTTGGACACATAGTTTTACCCTTGGACACAAAGTTTTACCCTTGGACACATAGTTTTACCCTTGGACACATAGTTTTACCCTTGGACACATAGTTTTACCCTTGGACTCATAGTTTTACCCTTGGACGCATAGTTTTACCCTTGGACACATAGTTTTACCCTTGGACACATAGTTTTACCCTTGGACGCATAGTTTTACCCTTGGACTCATAGTTTTACCCTTGGACGCATAGTTTTACCCTTTGCATAGTTTTACCCTTGGACGCATAGTTTTACCCTTGGACGCATAGTTTTACCCTTGGACGCATAGTTTTACCCTTGGACGCATAGTTTTACCCTTGGACGCATAGTTTTACCCTTGGACACATAGTTTTACCCTTGGACACATAGTTTTACCTTTGGACACATAGTTTTAAAAGATGTGTATCATGATAACAGGACATGATAACTTTCATTTCTAAAACTAACACTGCAGTATGGAAACTGCTTTCTTCATTTGGAGTCAGGCATCGCAATATAACTGAAATAAAGTTGATGCAATGTTAAACCCCATATAGATAATTGAAAAATCTGACTTGTACATCAACATGGGTAATGCTCTTGGAAAAGGGTGTGGAGCTTTTATAATCCAATAAGGTCAGGTATTGATCAAAGTGCAGATTTAGGTCAAATTGGCTTACGACCAGGATCTATGGATTAGACATTGTTTGTGTTTGAGAAGTTATTTTATTACCCTGTTTGATTAGGACCTAACACCTTTTTTTTTAAATTTATTTTATTTGAGGTCAAGTTAAAGGGACTAACTGTCTTGCGATGTTTTATTATCCACATTTTGTCCTCCTCATGGGACCCGACCCCCTTTCCCCCAAAACTGAAAAAAAAACCAAACAACTCTGTCTTGCCACAAACAGGAATCGAACCCGGTACCAGAGGCAGAGACTTCCACTGCACCACTGTCACACATAACTTGTTAGTACTGGTGAATCCAAGAAAAACTGTAATATAACTGAACAACTTTTGATAAGGCAACAAATCCATGCTAAAAGAAGTTAACAATTTTTTTTTAAATTTGGGAATGGGTCCCATACAGAACATTTGAGAACAATCATGGCATTTTGGGCTGAAATTGGGAATTTTTTAAGAATAACTAATTTCAAACATAAGCTTTATTAGGAGATGGGAAAGAAAGTCAGTTAATTTAATTGGGAATGGGTCTGTTTTATGGTGCCAGATATAAGGAAAAAATTACTGGAAGTTCATATGATGTTACATCCCAAATATATTTAAGAATTGTTGAAATCGTTGTAAATTGTTGTTAAACTTCAAAATGGTACAAGATCCATACAGGCATTTTGGCTTGCAAACAAGATCAATGGATTAACCCTTTACCAAATGCCAAATTTTCAACTGTCCCAAATTGAAAGAGTTTTTAGACCACATTTCAAAATGTGATAAAATTGGAAAGTAATCATCTGATAGAGTAGAAAACATTGTGGGGAAAGGAGAAATTGCTTTTTACGAGCAATTTCTCTTTATCCCACAGTTTTTCCCAGAGTCGTCTGCAATAAAGTTTTGCCAGAGTCGTCTGCAATAAAGTGGTTATATGTCGTTATTGTTTAGTAATGGGTTAAACTTGCTTATGTCTGAAAGATTAACTTTATATCCATATGTAAAATTGGCCACCTATATATATCTTTGATATAAAATTCAAGAGTCTTTATTGACTTTACCTCTATGGCCTTGTAAGTAAAGTACAGAGCTTGAAATCACCTGGCCCCTGTCCACTTGGGTTTAACCCATTACTAAACAATAACAACATTTGCCCAGTTTTGTGCAGACAACTCTGGAAAACATGGGCGGAAAAGGAGGAATTGCTCTTAACGAGCAATTCCTCCTTTTCCCACAGTGTTTTCTGGCCTATCACTGAGGGTAGTTTTTCAACTTCATCACATTTTGAAATGTCGTCTGCAAACTCTTTCAATTTGGGACGGTCCAAAATTTGGTTTGGTAAAGGTTAAATCCCTGTGACGGCATTTAATTTGATTTTCATGAGAGTCAGTCTCCCAACTGGCTGACAGAATGCCGACGGTTCTACCCGGCGTAAAGCACCCTTATTGGCAGTCAAGTTTCGGGTCTTCCTCAATTATAACTGGAGTTTGGCAAGGTGAAGTAAAAACTCACAGAAATAAATATTGACTTATGCTATGTAAAATACATGTATCTTGAGGTTTTAATGCAAGACTATTGTAAATGCTCAACAAACATGAAGCATGGGGATCCCGAGTTCAAGCCGCTCATACGCCTCTGATTTCATTGGAGTGACCTTTGGCAAGTCAATTCAGAGCCCTAGCCTAGTACTGGTGGGGGGCCTCCGTGGCCTAGCGGTTAGAGTACAGAACTTGAAATCACATGGCCCCTCTCCGCGTGGGTTCAAATCCTGAGAGGGATATGGATTTTCATGAGAGGCAGTCTCCCGACTGACTTACGGAATGCCGATGGTTCTACCCGCCTTGACCAGCCCCTACGGGTAGTTGAGTATGGGGTCTTCCTCCATCATTAAGAGTCGGGCATTGCTAAATAACTGAAATAATGTTGTTGTGATGTAAAACCCATATATATATAAAAAAAAAAAGTACTGGTGGATCCAGAAAAACTCTTAACATAACTGAAAGATTGTTAGCACTGCATTAAACAACATTAAAAAAAAAAAAATCTTCTGGGTTATAAATTCCTAAGCTTACCACCTGCACTTACATAACAACTCTCTTTATATTTGAACTTGTATCTTTGAGCAATTTCTGCTTTTCCCTCAACGTTTTCTATCCTTTCAGAACACTATTTTTCATTTTCATCTCATTTTGAAATTACGTCTACAAACTCTTTCAATTTGGCACTATCGAAAATTTTGTGTGGTTAAGGTTTGTTAAGGAAATTATTTCGCCAAAAATACCTTTGCCTTGGTGTAGAATGTATTATTGCTTAGCTGAACAAATTTCCATATAGAACAATAACAAACAAGTCTATCGGAAATTCGAAGTTTAAAAGTTGTGTACAATATGTACAATATGTTTAGAGTTACAACTCCTTTAATAGGGTGTGGGATTTAAATGGTGGTTGTTTATTCATATTTGGTCTCTGAAGCGTAAATTGGTAATTATTTGAACATTTTACAGACATCTAGTGTTTATTGAGAAATTTGATATCAAGGAAATGGACGTTAACATTAGTGAGATTAGTGTAATGGCTAAAATGCACTTATTAAAAATGCTTGTTTACATTCAATTTGTCAAAATGTCGTTCAAACAAGACAGTATTTGATATTGTTTGATGTACAACTGAGAGTTGCTATTGAAAGTAAGTGATTGATTCAGGAAGTGTCGATATATCAAAGAATTAAGTCAATATGCAGGTTAGGTTGATTTCAAAATGTTTGCAGCACTTTTGGATTTAAATCCTTATTGATTTGGTGTATAATGCTCTAAAAATAAATACAGACTAATTTTACTTCAAACGGCTTTTCTCTGGTACATAACATACTGTTTCAACCATACAGCTGCTGTTCAGTTGTGAAGGAATTTAGTTTTAACTTCCATATTTCCTCACATCAGTGAACAAGCAGTGAGTCCTCCTAATGCAAAGGGTAGATAAGATGTAAGTTGTGCCAAATCGTTTGGATAAAGTGCATTATGGGTTTAGGCAAGGGGATAGGTCTCTGTTTATGAAGTAAGTAAAATTTCTGCTTTTTACAAGATCTTTATTATATTTAGCTGGAAGAATTATGGTAAAATTTCAGCATTATTATCCATTTCTCCTCTTCATTAATTAGGCAAGGGGATTATCAGGTCTCAGTTTATGAAGTAAGTAAAATTTCTGCTTTTTACAAGATCTTTATTGTATTTAGCTGGAAGAATTATGGTAAAATTTCAGAATTATTATCCATTTCTCCTCTTCATTAATTAGGCAAGGGGATAAGTCTCTGTTTATGAAGTAAGTAAAATTTCTGCTTTTTACAAGATCTTTATTATATTTAGCTTGAAGAATTGTGGTAAAATTTCAGAATTATTATCCATTTCTCCTCTTCATTAATTAGGCAAGGGGATAGGTCTCTGTTTATGAAGTAAGTAAAATTTCTGCTTTTTACAAGATCTTTATTGTATTTTGCTTGAAGAATTATGGTAAAATTTCAGCATTACTATCCATTTCTCTTCTTCATTAATGAATACAATTTAAACCATATTTAGCATGTCATTGGTTAATTTAACATTTATAGAATGTGTGACTGGTCTGTATTGAAACCATAGCAGATTAAAAAAGTATCATGAAAATAAAATCCCAAAACTTCAGAATGCTATTGGGTAGAAACCTTGGTGAGTGCAAGAGAAATTTCCCATTATGAACAAATTTTCCTTTTGTCTTAGTAGTTTCTAAAGTCTGATGTAGCAGATGTATTAACCCATTACCAAACAATAAGGATATTTGACCACTTTGTTGCAGACGACTTTAGAAAGCACCTAGGGAAAAGGAGAAATTGCTCGCCACGAGCAATTTCTCCTTTTCCCACAATGTTTTATGCCCTATCAGAAGATTACTTTCGCATTTCATCACATTTCGAAATGGCGACTGCAAACTCTTTCAATTTGGGACAGTCATAAATTTGGCGTTTTGTAAAGGGATAAGGTATTGTGGAGTAAAGGGTACATCTAACTTATTCCATATTCAGCATAATAGCAGAGGGCTGTTACACGAAGGTTTTCCACCCCTAATAGAGAAAAGTCAGAATAACATAGTCACAGATTTAACAGAACTAATTCTGTTATGCTATATTAAGTTTAATATCATAAGAATTTTGTATGGATTGAAATTGTTATTTGCCATCTTTCATTCATGTGAATTTAATTTCAATGTAAAAGTTTATTATTAATGGGAAGTATTAATTATGGGATTAAAACATAATTCATTGATATTTATTTCGTAAATATAGATTCAAAATTGACAAATTTGGAAAGTTGGCTTGGTGAATGCCTTCGAAATGATAAATACTTGCATGATTTACATTTCACTTTATTCTTTAACTTAAGCAAATACAAGTCTTTCATCAGTGGTGGATTATCTTAAATTTATGAACGTTATTTACAACATAATCATGCAAATCAATTGATATTAATCTGACTTCCAAAAATAGTGTTATCAAGTGAAAAATGGGAGATTTACTGAGTTTATGCAAGCATGCTCCCCACATCAAAGTTTCCCAAAGAGTTTTAGGAGATGAAGAAATCATCAATCAAAACATGTGAAAGCTTGTTTTACACTTATTCTGAATGAAACGTAAGTTTTCAGCATCTTTTAAAATAAGAAATTTGAAAGGGTCATAGTTGTTTTGTGACCAGGATTGTTTATTTCACCTTTTCAATGTTTGTTTATCACAATCTGTGAGATAGTCCCTTTAACCCTTTACCAAACAATAACAACATTTAACCAGTTAGTTGCAGATGACTCTGGAAACATTGTGGTAAAAGGAGAAATTGCTCTTAACCCACAACGTTTTCTGCCCTATCAGAAGATAATGTTTCAATTTTGCTACATTTTGAACTGTCATCTGCAAACTCTTGCAATTTGGGACAGTCAAAAATTGGACATTTGGTAAAGGATTAAACAAGAAACTGTCAAAGCCCTAGCCATTATAAATTACTTGTGACTCCCTGGATAAATAAATTAAATGGACTTCGGTTACTACGCACATTTAGTCAAAAAACCATTATATAACTGAAAAACTGTTGTCCATCGTATAATCCAATAAAATAATGAAGACATGGGTAGAAAGCACTTAAAATACCTGGTAAATATTGATCAATCCACCTACCTCATGATATTGAATGAGAAAACTCAGACAATTACAGATGAATTTCAATTTACAATTGAATAAAGAGCAAACTGCTTGGGACAAGTTATTTGTTCTTATGTAGAAATGATCCTTCCCAATTCCAAATCAAAAATACAATTTTTGATACTTTATGATTGTTGCGTAATCCGCGTGCCTTAAAACTGAGATGAACCATATGGTTCATATAATATTAAAAGCAAGACAAGGCAGCAATGAAAAATAATTACATGAAATGTCTTATTTGCTTTAAGGAATAGTGTATATAAAAACTGCTTTGACAAAATGAAAAGTTGCTCTTCACTAGCCTCATGATATTTTCACAGCGGTTTATATAGACATTTGCAGTAGGTGTAATGTCTGTTTTAGAGAGTTGTTTTGGAATGAGCACAGGGAGAAATATCATAAAAGACCTTTATTAACACTATATATACACAAGGGAAACAACTTCAAAGAGAAACCAGTTCTGACGTTCCACGCTTATCAGTCCGTAATTTTTTATACGATGGCTAGTCTGTCAATTCTCTATATGTCCCGCATAGCCAAATGATTTCTGCGTCCAACGATACCTCTCTCAATAAGATCGGTCCAGTCAACCCGGAGAAATCTGCGACGACACGCGATATTTTTCTTCGAATTTTGTTAATTGGGAATAGATCGTTTATATATAATAGTGTCTATTATGATATTTCTCCCTGTGGGAATGAGGGGTTATATTGCCTGATCAATATGGTTATTATAGTCAATTCTATGGTTCCATTATCTAGGTCACCTGAACAAATCAATTATAAATAACATGGTTAACCCTTTCCCAAACAATAACGACGTTTGACCACTTTGTTGCAGACGACTTTAGAAAACATTGTGGGGAAAGGAGAAATTGCTCGTGACGAGCAATTTCTCCTTTTCCCACAATGTTTTCTTCTCTATCAGAAGATCACTTTCCAATTGCATCACATTTTGAAATGTTGTCTGCAAACTCTTTCAATTTGGGACAGTCGAAAAAATTTTGTTTGGGAAAGGGTTAAAGGGACTCGCAGACATAACTCTGAAGGGAACAGGCATCATAGATAGAGGATTCTTAGAACTCGGAGGGGTCCAGGGTCCCAGGATTCCTGGGTTCGAGCCCACTGGTACCTCCAGTTTCTTGAGGATTTCCTTTGGCAAGATACGTCAGAGCCCAGTATTACCGAATAATCCAGGAAAGCCATAATACAACTGAAAAATTGTATTTCAATGATAAGTTATTGTTTGGTTAAGTTGACATGTCTTTTGGCAAGATACTTCCGAGCCCTAGCCTAGTACTGAATTATCAAGGAAAGCCATAACATAAATGAAAAATTGTTGATATGGCGTTAGTTGAAACTTATTTATCTTACATCAATTTTGACAGAAGCTTGAAGCTTATTAAATTCACTCTGCTTCCTGGATACAACACCAGTACTCGCGCCAATTTGTGGGTTAGTCCCGGCAAAAATGTTCACCTTGCCCAACGTGGATTCGAACCATGGACCCTTGGTAGAAGAGGACGACGCTCTACCACTGCACCACTTTTGCCCACATTATGTTAAACCTTCATAAAGTATTTCATTGATAGATAATTATTAGTTAAAGTTGACAGGTCTTTTGGAAAGATACTTCAAAGCCCTAGATGTACTGACGAATCCAGGAAAGACGTAACCAACAGAAAACTGTTGAAACATTGTTAAAGGCACATATAAGCAAAAGTGAATCAGTGATAGATTAACCCTTATAGATCTCAGAACAGGCTTTATCTTATGAAAACATGTTGGATCCAGGCCTAGTAAACTGCCATGGAGGTTTGCCTGTGATCTAACCTGTTTGCTACCTTCGAGTATCTTTCTTCATCAAAACTAAGCAGGTATTTAAGGTTTTGGAAAGCAGACGACACAAAAATCTATTTGTAGGAAATTACCCAGCATTCTTAGGGTTATTATTTCGGTAGAGTTGAGATGACACAGGTTAAACATTATCTATAGAGAATTGAATGATGATCAATTATGTTTACTTAGTTTACTAGCTGTCACATGAGCAAGAGCTTGCGATCTGCTATGGAAACGACTAATTAATTAAACCCCAAAGATAAACAAACAATTTTCCCTTATAACTCCCTCGTGCTCTCGTGCGATGTTTATGTTTCAATCGAACAATACCATACCTGAGATAAGGGGTGATTGGAATATCCGTTTATATACCTAACATTGCATTTAGCTTTTATCACCTACAGGTTAACATTTTTCGACTGACATGGAATGCTGATGGTAAAAATCTACCCAGCTTGACCAGCCATTGATTGTGGGGTCTAATCCTCCATCAGGAGATTGGCATCGTAACATAATGGAATAATGTGGATGTGATGTAAAACCATATATATGTAGATAAAAAAGTATTTGATTATTGTCATTTGTATTGCTATCTGATTTGCTTTGGATTTGGGCTCAACACACACTTTTGTATGAGGTAAATTTGTTTAAATTTGTTTGTTGTCATTTTTTGTCATCTGATTTGTTTTCAATTTAGAACATGCAAACTTTCGTCTGAGGTAATTTTTTAGTAAAAGAGAGCTTTGTTAATTGCCATTTTTTGCCATCTAATTCGTTTTCAATTCGGAACATGCAAACTTTCGTCCGAGGTAATTTATAAGTTAAAGAGAGCTTTGTTTATTGTCATTATTTTGCTCTCTGATTTTTGCCTTCAATTTGGACTTGATGCCAACTTTTGTATGAGGTAATTTTTCAATAAAAAAGGCTTATTTATTGTCATTATTTTGCCATCTGATTTCCTCTCAATTTGGACTTGATGCAAACTTTTGTATGAGGTTATTTTTCAGTTAAATAGTCTTGTTTATTGCCATTATTTTGCCATCTAACTTTCTCTCAATTTGGACTCGATGCAAACTTTTGTATGAGATAATTTATTAGTTTAAGAGCTTTGATTATTGTCATTTTTTTGCCACCTGTTTTGCATTCAATTTGGACTCGACGCAAACCCTCGTATGAGTTAATCAGTTAAAGAGCTTTTCTCGGCTCAATCAATAGGGTAATCAGCCATGTTACCAGGTGTTTATGTGGTCTTGTATAACCCTTAGAATTCTGGGTAATTTTCTAAAAATAGATCTTTGTGTGGTCCGCTTTCCAAAACCTTAAATGTCTGCTTAATTTTGATGATGAAAGATTCACAGAGGAGCAAACAGGTTAGATCACAGGCCAGCCGGCAATTTACTTGGTTGCTGACCTGGATCTTACCTGTTTGTATAAGTATGAAGTCGGTTCCAGCACTATAAGGGTAAACGGGGACAGAGTAAAAAATCAATTAGAGCTCTAGTTTGTGTCGCATTCCTCAATACATGTTCATTATCGGGAACTTTTGTATCAAACCGGAGATTGGCAGGAAATAAAAGTGAAACAGTAATATTTCAAACGGGGATGTTTTTGTCAACAGTTGAGCATTATAGTGCGAAATTAAGGGGAACAGGGATGTTTCAAATGGGAATATTTTGAATCATTGAGATAAGTGAGGAATTTAAATGAAACAGGGATATTTCAAAGGGGGATAAATTGAATCTTTGAGCTAAGTGAGGAATTTAAATGAAACAGGGATGTTTCACATTGGTTTATTTTGAATCAATGAGCTAAGTGAGTAATTTAAATGAAACAGTAATATTTCAAATGGGGATGTTTTATCCAACAGTTGAATATAGTGCGAAATTTAAGTGGAACAGGGATGTTACAATTGAGAATATTTTCAATCTTTGAGCTAAGTGAGGAATTTGAATGAAACAGGGATGTTTCACATTGGTTTATTTTGAATCAATGAGCTAAGTGAGTAATTTAAATGAAACAGTAATATTTCAAATGGGGATATTTTATCCAACAGTTGAATATAGTGCGAAATTTAAGTGGAACAGGGATGTTACAATTGAGAATATTTTCAATCTTTGAGCTAAGTGAGGAATTTGAATGAAACAGGGATGTTTCACATTGGTTTATTTTGAATCAATGAGCTAAGTGAGGAATTTAAATGAAATGTGGATGTTTTAAATGAGGATGTTTAGAAGCATTGGGCTAAGTGGGGAATTCAAGTGAAACAATAATATTTCAAACCGGATGATTTTTTTTTAAAATAAAAAGTGGAGCATAGTGCAAAATTTAAGTGAAACAGGGATATTTCAAACAGGGACGTTTTGAACTGTTGAACTTAATGGGAAATTGCTGAAAAAACAGTGGTCTGTGTTCTTTAATCTGTGTAATTCGGTTTTAAGTATTTTGATTGTTTCGTTTAACAAAGCACTTAATGATATATGCATACTTGTTTAAATGCACCTTAAACCCAATATTGGGCTGTGACAATAACAGTCATAGAAAGGTTAACGACAGTACATAATTCAATTTATTTGGAAAAAAGGCCTCTGTGAACTTGATTCAAATGATCCGTTTTCCTGTGTGTTTAAATCCGAGTAACAGCATTCGGATTTATGATCACAGTCATTGATTCAGTCATTGATTCAGTCATTGATTCAGTTATTGATTCAGTCATTGATTAAGTCATTGATTCAGTCATTGATTCAGTCATTGATTCAGTCATTGATTCAGTCATTGATTCAGTCATTGATTCAGTCATTGATTCAGTTATTGATTCAGTCATTGATTAAGTCATTGATTCGGTCATTGATTCAGTCATTGATTCAGTCATTGATTCTGTCATTGGTTTAGTCATTGATACAGTCATTTATTCAGTCATTGATTCAGTCATTGATTCCGTCATTGATTAAGTCATTGATTCAGTCATTTATTCAGTCATTGATACAGTCATTGATTCAGTCATTGATTCAGTCATTGATTCCATCATTGATTCCGTCATTGATTAAGTAATTGATTCCGTCATTGATTAAGTCATTGATTCTGTCATTGATTCTGTCATTGATTCTGTCATTGTTTCTGTCATTGATTAAGTCAATGATTCAGCCATTGATTAAGTCATTGATTAAGTCATTGATTAAGTCATTAATAAAGGCATTGATTCAGTCATTGATTCAGTCATTGATAAAGTGATTCAGTCAGTCATTGATTCAGTCATTGATTCAGTCATTGATTCAGTCATTGATTCAGTCATTGATTTAGTCATTGATTCAGTCATTGATTCAGTCATTGATTAAGTCATTGATTAAGTCATTGATAAAGTCATTGATTCAGCCATTGATTCAGTCATTGATTCCGTCATTGATTCAGACAATGATTCAGTCATTGATTCAGTCATTGATTCAGTCATGTATTCAGTCATTGATTCAGTCATGTATTCAGCCATTGATTCAGTCATTGATTCCGTCATTGATTCAGACAATGATTCAGTCATTGATTCAGTCATTGATTCCGTCATTGATTCAGACAATGATTCAGTCATTGATTCAGTCATTGATTCAGTCATGTATTCAGTCATTGATTCAGTCATGTATTCAGTCATTGATTTAGTCATGTATTCAGTCATTGATTCAGTCATTGATTCAGTCATGTATTCAGTCATTGATTCAGACAATGATTCATTGATTCAGTCTTTCAGCCAGTCTTTCGGTCGGTCGGTCAGTAGGTCGGTAGGTCAGTCAGTGACAAACAGTCATTTGTTAAACTCTGTCCAATCAAAGTAATCGGTTGATAGAATATTGATTGGGTATCGTGTTGAAATCATTATTGATGGGCTAACGCAGAATAACACCATCAGGCATGTAACTACCTGTACGCAAGAAATACAAGTTGTAAAACAAATACTCATTGTCCAGGAAAATGAATAGAATAATAAGTCCAGAAAGTATATTACATAGAGAATAGATGGTTGGTGTCGTGAATCGGAAATGTTATCTGGCAAGGCTTAGGAATATTATCCGGTGAGCCGAAGGCGAAACGGATAATAATCCGAAGCGGAGCCCGATAACTTTTCCTATTCAAAGACACCAACCATCTATTCTATTTATCCTGTTACCTTATGTATTCTTTCAAACAAACAAGATGTTATTAAAACACAAGAAAAAGGGAAAAATAAGTAGAGAATGATGTAGACATGACGTCATGTCGTTCTTATGACGTCATTATTTGTCACATAGATGTGTTATATGGTTAGTGACGGATATCAAAAATGTTATACGGCACCTAGTTATCGGTCCCAAAATGACACTAGTGACAGGCAAAGTCAAATATTATGTTCATCAATTGCCAGTCAAAGTTAAATGTGTGAGGTTAAACAACTTTTTACCATCGCAAATTCAGTCCCAAATTTGTCCAGATTTTAGCAAATTTGCAACTCTTGTTGACTAAATGGTCTAGCTTTGCCCCTGACCATATATTAAGTAGAATATATTAACGACCCATAGATTCTGTGTTTCAGGTTGTATAGTTCCAATACCTGATATATTACCTCGCAGGCATTCATTCATGATCTGTAAAATCAATATAATATTATCGTACTAGTTCAAACTGGAAACTCCTTCCATTGATAACCCTTAGAATGCTGGGAAATTTTCTAACAATAGATTTTTGTGTCGTCTGCTTTCCTGAACCTTAAATATCTGCTTTACTTTGATGAGGTTAGGTCACAGACCAGTTTACTTGGCCTGGATCTAACCTCTTTGAAATCAGCATGAAGTCGGTTCCAGCAATATAAGGGTTAAATGCATAGAAGTTTGCTATCAAATACTTAGAAATGACGTCATTACTATTATAGGCATGTAACTGTATAATAAATATTTGCTTAATTTAATTTTGTTGAGGAAAGATACTCTGAGTAGCAAATTGGTTAGATCACAGGCCAGCGGCCACTTAACTTGGCGGCTGGCCTGGATCTTACCTGTTTTGCATTATTATAAGCATGTTCAAAGTAAGTCCCAGCACTATAAGGGTGAAGAGCGTAAAACTGAACTGAAATTCTCGAAAAGACAATGAAAATAGCTTGGTTGCCCAGTCGTAGTGAAGTTCATTATTGATTCTTATAAGCTCTTCTGTTGCTGTTTCAAGAATGCCAGTTTACCCTTTGTCTTGCATGAAACTTATTGATGTGCAATATTTTTCAAACCTGTCAAACTATAATGTGAGGACATTATCAAAATCATTTTGCAGTTGATAGCCTTCTAAAATGTTTTGCGGTAAATAGAGATTTCTCATTTGATGATCATCAATGTTTTAATGTCATAAAGAGTTATAATAATTCTTGTTAACCCATTACCATTCAATAATGACATTTGACAAGTTTGTTGCAGATGGCTCTGGAAAAGATGGTTAGAAAGGGAGACATTATTTGTAACGAGCAATTTCTCCTTTTCCCACATTGTTTCTATATCTCAAATCAGTGGCTATGTTAATATGTTATGGATAAGACTTAACTCTTTACCTGAAGCGCCAAATTTTCAACTGTCCATAATTGAAAGAGCTTGCAGACTACATTTTAAAATGTGATGAAAATTAAAATTAATTTACTGATAGAGTAGAAAACATTGTGGGAAAAGAAGAAATTGCTCATTAAGAGCAATTTCTCTTTTTCCCACAATGTTTTCCAGAGTCGTCTGCAACAAACTGGTCAAATTTCGTTATTGTTTGGTAATGGGTTAACAAGAACTATAACTCTTTGTGACGTTAAAATATTCACCATTGGTAATGGGTTAAAAACAATATCTATTGCAATAAAACTGAATTCCTATTACCATGCAATGCTGTCATATTTGTTATGTCTATAGATATTTAAGAATGATACAGACATGTATATGTAGTCTGGCTCAATGTTCCAAGCGTTATTGATGAAATGTATTTGTGGTTACATCAGAATTTCTCATTAATGCTGGATTTCCGAGGTCACGTTACGGAGGTTGTGGGAAATGTGTTTTCTTAATCCTAAGAATTCTGGGTAATTTTCTAAAAATGGATTTTTACGTCATATGCTCTCCCAAACCTTAAATATCTGCTTAATTTTGTGTAGGAAAGATACTCAGAGTAGCAAACAGGTTAGATCACATGCAAATGGATTTTGTGTCATCTGCTTTTCAAAATTGTAATATCTGCTTAATTTTGTTGAGGAAAGATACTCAGAGTTGCAGACAGGTTAGATCACAGGCCAGCCACCAATTTACTTGGTGGCTGGCCTGGATCTGTACCTGTTTGAATAAGCATAAAGTCGGTTCCAGAGCTCTATAAGGGTGAAGCGGCTACATAATGCATGTATTTTATTTCAAATATGAAGGAATACTGGTGCATTCAACATTTTCGAGTTTTGATTAAAAGAACGTTTGAATACAGATGCATGAGTGTTTTTTCTCGGAATTATTTTGAAGAAAGAAAGACATAAATGTTTGGGGTATTTATTTAAAGTGACTAATGAGTGTTGAAAATGATTTTAAATCTTGTCATCCATGAAAAACAACAGATATAACAGCAACATTGTGACTAACAATTGTTGAAAATGAATTCAAACCTTAAGCTTGTGCTGTTAACTGAGAAAACCAACAGTTATAATACAAACAATATGTAGCTAATGATTGTTGAAAGTGAATTAAAACTGTGTTATATTCAGGACAAATTGACAAATATGACCTGAAGATTGTGACTAATGATTGTTGAAAATGAATTCAAACCTTGTGCTGTACGTTAAACCTTTCCCAAACAACACATTTTCGACTGTCCCAAATTAAGAGTTTGCAGATAACATTTCAAAATGTGATGAAATTGAAAAACATTCTTCAGAAAGAGCAGAAAACCTTGTGGGAAAAGGAGAAATTGCTCGTTACGAGCAATTTCTCCTTTTCCCACAATGTTTTCTAAAGTCGTCTGCAATATAGTGGTCAAATGTCGTTACTATTTGGGAAAGGGTTAAGGAGAAACTTACATACAACCTGATAAGTATGGCTTTGAATAACAATAAATGGAAGTGAATAAAAACCTTGTGATGTACAAGGAAACTCAACAGACTGAAATCATACCATAAGTATGACTATTGCGATGGTTGAAAATGAATTTAAACCTTGTGAAATACAGGACAAACTGACAGATTTATCATACAAAGGTAGGTTAGAGACAATGTTAAAGACATGTTATACAGTTTTATAAGAAAATAATCCTGTCAAAAAATTTTAATTTTTGTTATAAATGTTATTTAAAATTTTGTTGTGATTTCAATAATGGAAAAAAAACTGTAGGTTGACGAGTTAAGTACATGTATTTTTGTAAAATGACAGTTTCCATGGTAACCATTTGGGGCAAAACTGTCAAAACCCCCATACTATCTTCAAAGGCAATATAATAATTCCTTGAAGGTTTATTAACACAAAAAGCATGAATTAATACTTTCACTACTCTATGATTGAATGTCATATTAGATTATAACTATCAGAGCAAATTTTGTAATCTAAATTGGTTTTTCATATTTATTTTTTTTTTGACAAAAAAAGATAAAAATTGATATGTCACTATGTGTATTACAAAAAAACGAAGATAGGGCAGAAAACATTATGGGAAAAGGAGCAATTTCTTCTTTTCGCACACTGTTTTCCAGAATCGTCTGCAACAAACTAATCAAATGTTTTTATTTGCTAATGGGGTCAAATGTCGTTATTGTTTGGTAATTGGCTAGTACATACATATGCATGCAATTGTCCTCTGGGTTAAACAAATAACTGGTTGGTGACAGTGATGCAGAGATGGAGTGTTGGCCTCCTGTACCGAGGGTCTCGGGTTTGAATTCCTGTTAGGCGGGTCGAAAACTGCCGGTGACTTACCCACGAATCGGCGCAAGTTCTAGTGTAGTATCCAAGAAGCAGAATCAAGAGTGATTTATCTAAGTTGTTCTAAGTTGTAAGAACTTGGGTCATAATAGATGTAAAATGAATAAGTTTAAACTAAACTAACAAATAACTATAATGGCCCCTTTGTTGTGTATTTTCAGTACTATGTGCAGATAGGCTTAGCCAGATGACTAGGACATACAATGATATTGAAGCAGTGACTAACTAAGGCCCCTTTGTTGTGTATTTTCATTGTTGTGTATTTTCAGTACTATGTGCAGATAGGCTTAGCCAGATGACTAGGACATACAATGATATTGAAGCAGTGACACGTCTATTGGAAGAGGTGAGAGACCTTATGATTTATTTTCTCATAACAATTATCCATCTACTTTCATTCATTCAATACAATTCCAACTGAAAGATTATTGATACGGCTTTCAACATCATACAAAACTGAAGTGACTTGCCAAAGGTCACTCCCACGAAACCAGAGGTGTCGATGGGGCTCGAACCTGGTTCTCCTGAGTTCTTAGTCCGACAGTGACTTAACCACTTGGCCACACAGGACCTTCCATCACTTTGAGCACGGCATCGTAATATAACAATAATTTTGACCTGATGTAATTGTCTAATAAATAGAAAATAACTAATAAAGCAAGCAAACTGATAGACTGGGAACCGGTCTCTCATCTGCCGAATATAGAGACCGGTATGATACTAATCTACCAGGC
This sequence comes from Cerastoderma edule, assembly GCA_947846245.1. Classification (NCBI taxonomy): domain Eukaryota; kingdom Metazoa; phylum Mollusca; class Bivalvia; order Cardiida; family Cardiidae; genus Cerastoderma; species Cerastoderma edule. The sequence goes on from OX401422.1 coordinate 973,670, forward strand.
CTCCATGGCCTAGTGGTTAGAGTACAGAACTTGAAATCACATGGCCCCTATCTGCGTGGGTTCAAATCCTGAGAGGGATATGGATTTTTAGGAGAGGCAGTCTCCTGACTGACTTACGGAATGCCGATGGTTCTACCCGCCTTGACCTGCCCAGTTGAGTATGGGGGTCTTCCTCCATCAATAAGAGTTGGGCATCGCTACATAACTGAAATAATGTTGATGTGATGTAAAACCCATATAAATTGGAAATAAAACAAATCTACCAGGCAGAAATCTGGCTGGAAACAGAAGGAATGAAAGCTGCATTGTACTAAAATTACCCTTATAATTTAGATACTATAGAATAGATATTTCAGTTTGGAGTCCAAATTTTCGATATGAGGATTTCAAGGGACTAATGCAGAGATTTCTGGTCTTTGATATTTGCAATCATTTTCACTAAACCAAAGACCGTTTTACTGTCCTTAGAGTCAAACATTTGCCAGTTCAAATGAATGGTTAGCCATGACACAAAGTTTCCTTCATGGAAATATTGTTCAAAATGATTTGACTTTCAGCATTTTGACAATTTTTTCTTACAAATCAGTGGATAATTAAGTCTGAGAAAGCGCTGTCTGCTTTGGAAATTGCAAAACAATGATTCAGGGGAAACAACTGTGTGTTTCTTGTTGTTGTTGTTGTCGTATTTTTTAATGTTGCATTCTGACCAATCAAATCGGGCAGAAATATTAGGTTGCCTGTTGTCTATCTTGTGGAACGTAGTGGAGCCAGTAGGCAGCGGGGACCAGTTAAGCAAACTGATTGATGGTTAAATGTCATTTTTGAGTTAAAAGTTAAAGTTCCCAGATGTCATACAATAGAAATATATATGTAAAATGTGGATTTGGTGTATGGTATTCAGCTATACTGCAAACAACTATTCATAAAAATAAAGTAACTGAAATCGCTCTATGAATGTAGATAATGACGGAAAACCTCAATGGTATCACTAACTGGATGTTACATCCACTGTATGGTAATAAGTTGACTGTATACCATGTTGTTCTTTCTGTGTAAGTTCTACATGGCCAACCAAATGTTATTCCGGTTAGTTCGGTGTAAACACTTCAGTGCAAGAAGGTGGATGTTTGCTTTCAAGTGTATTCTGATTATCATGGGCCAGGTGTCTATAGCTTGACATATATGTAAGCTTTATCTAGGTCATGTAGCCTTGTCACCGGATTTGTATAAAATAAAAATATACGCCCAAAGTTAGCTAGTATTTCATTGTTTTCTCTGCTGAAATATTAAATAAATGTTAAATAAATGTTTATTTCGTTACTTTCGTAAGTTCAGAAAAAAAAATATATTTTGATGTCCGGGGACTTTAAGAAGCGTAAATAGAGTAGAGTGTGACATACAGAAAAAATGGAGTAATGCGTTGTTAAACAGCATGTTTGTGCAACCATGCCTCAGTTGACATGCAATGCAAATGGGTTTGTGGGTAAAATAAATATTGCTGCACGTAATGATTTTCCCTTCTTGCATGTGTTATCAGTGGTGTATTTGGGACGGTGTATATTTGTATGGGGGTATAGATAAGAAGGCATATATTTGTCTTAAACTCGTAGTTTTCATGAACCATTCAACCAATCCTATATTGTGGGTACTATTTAAATGGTCTTATTGAGACAATTCCACCCCTGCAAACTATTTAAGATTATTCACTAACTTCATGAACATTCATGAACATAAAATGGCCATTTATGAACACAAAGCTGTTCTTTCCTTGTTCTTTAATTTCAAGAACATGTTCATGAATGTATTCATGAACCTGTACTTGATGCTCATTACCCTGTTCTTGAATTTCAAGAAAAAGTTATGTGTTCATGAACAGCCATTTAACTTTCATGAATGTTCATGAACATTAATGCATAGGTTCTTGAATTCTTTTCTGGAGTTATGAGTACCCACAATATAGGGTGTAGAGAATTAACAAATAAATTAATAAGGGGAATGCGGCTCTTAGCTGAACCTTTGTTTAATCTCTTGACATAATTTAGTAAAAGCCTTACTTACGGAATGCCGATGGTTCTACCCGCCTTGACCAGCCCTTATGGGCAGTTGAGTATGGGGTCTTCCTCCATCATTAAGAGTTGAGCATCGCTACATAACTGAAATAATGTTGATGTGATGTAAAACCCATATATACAAGGGTTTATCCATATAAATTAGAACATTGGGAAAATTTTTGTTTTGCTATCAATGGTCTCTAAGCTAATCATAATCAACTGTTTTCATGTTGATCCCTTTCTTTATCTACGGTACTTATACCTGCTTTAATTTACCTTAACCCATTACGACTGTCCAAATTGAAAGAGTTTACAGACGACATTTCAAAATGTAATGAAATTGAAAAATGATCATCTGATAGGGTAGAAAATATTGTGGGAAAAGAAGAAATTTATTGTCACAAGCAATTTTTGCCTTCATCACAATGATTTCCAGAGTCGTCTGCGACAAACTGGTAAAATGTGGTTATTGTTTGGTAATGGGTTAAAGTGAGGTATTATTGGGTAAGGGTTGACCATATCACATGACCTGTTAATGGGCAAACAGTCGTGCAGAGATACTGAGATAAAATGTTCAGCATGTATTAATGCATTACCAAACAATAACCACACTTGACCAGTTTGGTGCAGACGACTTTGGAAAACATTGTGGGAAGAGGAGAAATTGTTTGTGACGAGCAATTTCTCCTTTTCCCATAATGTTTCGTGCCCTATCAGAAGATTATTTTCCAATTTCATCACATTTTGAAATGTCGTCTGCACATTCTTTCAATTTGGCGTTTGGTAAAGTGTTAACGGAATGCAGATGGTTCTACCTGGCTTAACCCGCCCTTGTGGGCAGTTGAGTATGGGGGTCTTCCCCCACCTTTACGAATCAGGCATAGTAACATTACTGAAATACTGTAGATGTGATGTCAAACTCATACAAATAAACAAACACATACATGTACATACATGACCAATCTGAACACATCGGGTTTATCCAATAGAAAACACCTCTGAAATAAAAGGGATGACGCCATATTGCTTCCCGCGAGAATGACGTCACTTTCTTTCGTTTCTAAAAATAGATCTTGAATGTAAAATCAAAAAAGTCGTCCAATTTGATTGAGTAAACAAGTATACATGTCACAACAACAAGTTCGCCATTTGGTATGAGTTACAGATCAAAAGTGATTAAAAAGGATGTCCAACGCTTCCAAATTCATTGAACTACTCAACGTGCATGCTTAGAAAATGTGTTAATTGGCGGATGCCGAATTACCCGAAAAATTGTAACCCTACACTTATATCCGAGGTGTATTTCACAGCTCACGGAAATACCCGAGTAGTTCCGATTGTTGGCTGACATGTGACATGATGTTTATAAGTGATGCATTGCTAGAATGATGCATTATTTATGTTATAATTGTGTTAATCAGTTTCATACGAATAGGACATTAACATTAATGTGTTCTTAACCCTTTACCAAACGCCAAATTTTTGACTGTCTCAAATCGAAAGAGTTTGCTGAAGACATTTCAGAATGTGATGAAATTGGAAAATAGTATTCTGATAGGATAGAAAACATTGTGGGAAAAGGAGAAATTGCTCGTTACGATGCGTATTCTGATAGGATAGAAAACATTGTAGGAAAAGGAGAAATTGCTCGTTACGAGCAATTTGTCCTTTTCCCACAATGTTTTGCAGAGTCGTCTACAACAAAGTGATTAAATGTCGTTAAATGTTATTGTTTGGTAATTGGTTAAGTCCTGGCATAAATGATTGTGTTGAGCAGCAAGATTATTAAGCCATTCGTTGATAAAGTTATACACTATTACATAATTATGTTGCGATTACGATTACCGTATATTAATGAGTGTTATAGATATGTGCATGTATCAATTAACTTACAACTTGTAAATGAATTGGTCTTGTATATTTATGATTCTTAATCTATGTTGAACAAACTGGGTAAACTTTCTCCGAAAGCTATGTTCATAATTATTTGGACACGAGGGTTGCAAGTTCGAATCCCATGAGTAGAAGGATTCTCTTAACATCCTATCATTGATACACATTTGGCGCGAGGACTGATTTTGTGTGTGTGTGTGTATTCAGAAAGTAGAATCGAAAGTGATTAACTAACTTGTTTCACATTTGTCTAAAATAAATAAGTTTAAATGAAACTATCTTAACATAGTACCTCTTAGTCTGATTATGAATTTAGCTTGTTGTTTACAAAATAAACCTATTAAACAGTTTGCAATATCTGCAATACAAATGTTCTATGTATTTTTTCATTTTTCTGTACATTTAAGCTGTCACTGATCTAGTCTATGTTACTTACGAAATCTATGTTGTCACTTTTATTTGTTGGAGACAATTCATTTTATAAAGATAAAATCCAAATATTTGAGATAGTCCTTTTAAAGTCTTCCTCCTTAAATAGTTATACAGGCAATGTAATATAATTATAAAAAATTGTTGATGTGATGTAAAAACAATTCGAATTTAACACATATCAAAATCAAACAAGATTGTCAGAGCTTTCAAATTCTTTAAGTTCCAGGGTCTTTAAATCATTAATTACCTTACAATAGAGACATTTAACCAATTTGTTGCAGACAACTCTGGAAAACATTGTGGGAAAGGAGAAATTGCTCTTAACAAGCAATTTTGCTTTTCCCACAATGTTTTTTACTCCTTCGAACGATTGTTTTCCATTTTCATCACATTTTGAAATGCCGTATGCAAACTCATTCAATTTGGGACGGTCTAAAATTTGGCGTATGGTTAAGGGTTAATTGAAATGCAGTTTTTCCTGTCTATATCGTATGGTTACGCTCCGTTGGTTTTAATTTTTGACATGTCTGCATCAGAAAGTTTGAATCATGTAATGCCCAGAGTTTGTGCAAGAATAAAATAAGTCCTTAACAAATATATCAGTCTTACTGCAATAAGCCTTCAAACTTTACATAATTATGTATGTATATTTTTCGGGAATTCAGCGCAAAACTATTAAGTCTTTCACGTTTGTCAACGGCTTACTAAAGTCTTGCATATAACTTTGAATAAATTCACACTTGAGTTATATCACCTTTCGATCGCTCTGCATTGGATACATAAACAAATTTGTCAACAGACTTTTCAAAATGTATCATCAATTTGTAATTTCCTTAACCCTTATTATAAGCGCTTGAACCCACTTCATGCTTGGCGGCTGGCCTGTGATCTAACCTGTTTGCTACTCTGAACATTTTACCTTAACAAAGTTATGTAGATATTTAAGGATTTGGAAAGTGACGACACAAAAATCTAATTTTTAGGAAATTACCCAGCATTCTATGGGTTAATAATTGGCAATTAGGAAGTATTAATTGTTTGTTAAGGATTGAGATGTACAGTGAACCCTCGTTTATCCGGACACCGATTATCCGGATGTCTCGCAATCCGAACAAAATTGTAAGGGAACGGAATTATTGGACCAGTTTATTGCAGACGACTTTTGAAAACATTGTGGGTAAAGGAGAAATTGCTCGTGACAAGCAATTTCTCCTTTTCCCACAATGTTTTCTGCCATATCAGAAGATTATCTTTTAATTTCATCACGTTTTGATATGTCTTCTGCAAACTCTTTCAATTTGGGACGGTCAACAATTTGGCGTTTGCTAAAGGGTTATGAGCATACATCGCTCATACAGACCGTTTATGTCTTCATGTGAATAAGAACATGCTCTGCTTCATTAGTCCGGATTATTCGGTAAACCGGACATTTTGTTGGGAACGGACGTGTTCGGATAAACGAGGGTTCACTGTATGTATAACAAAATAAATGAAGATTTCTTGATATCAATGGTCTAACAAAGTTACCAGATATTTAAGTTTCAGGAAAGCAGATGAGACAAAAATCTAAGGGTTAATAATTATGAATTTCAAATCCTGAAAGGGATATGGATTTTCATGAGAGGCAGTCTCCCAACTGACTTACAGAATGCCGATGGTTCTACCCGCCTTGATCAGCTTGTATGGGCAGTTGAGTATGGGGTCTTCCTCCATCATTAAGAGTGGGGCATCGCTACATAACTGAAATAATGTTGATGTGATGTAAAACCCATATAAAAAAATAAATAATTATGTATATAGAGAATATTATGCTAGTATCTTTTGTTATCAATGTTATCGGTCAGGGTAAGGAGAATTGATAATGGGCGAGGTTTACCGAGGATTCGTAAAGGATTGAGGTGTATGTATAACAAGATAAATGAGGATTTCTTGATAACAATAATTATCTGATAAGTTATGAGTTTGATATTTGGCCAGTTCATAAAGCGGTGTGGGAAGGGTCTGATTTGTTTTTGTGTGCATCTCGTATAAAAGTACCAAACAATAATGAATAATGACATTTTACCAGTTTGTTGCAGACGACTCTATAAAACAATGTGGGAAAAGAGAAATTGCTCTTAGGAGCAATTTCTCCTTTTCCCACAATGTTTTCTGCCCTATCAAAAGGTTGTTTTTCAATTTCATCACATTTTGAACTGTCGTCTGCAAACTCTTTCAATTCGGGACAGTCGAAAGTTTGGCGTTTGGGAAAGGGTTAAAGTGATAAATTACTGGTGGGATGCTATTTGAATTTTAATATACTGTAAATATACACGCTTGAAATGCGACTTTATTTTGATCATATGACTTGATTCAAAGGATGGATTTAAATGGATAAACAGAACATGTTGATTTATTTTCTGTGTGAATGGTGATTAGAATAATTGCTTGAAGAAAAGAGATAACTGCTCATAACTGCAATTTGAAAAAAGTTGTTTGCAGCAAAACTTTTAAAATCCAGGAATTCGTTGATGGCGAATTATTCGTGTCAACATCTTGATTGTGACCGTCTTTAAAGTTGCTTGTTCATTGATTACTTTGAGAGTAAATATGAAATGTTGTTGAAACAATACAGTTTGTATATTGTTGTACTATATGCTATAAAAGGAATTATTGAAAGCTTGATTAATTCAGGAAGAGGCAATATTTCAAAGTATATACAGTCAATAGGCAGTAGATCTCAAAACAGTTGCAATGGATTTGGATTTGAGTGCATATTAATTCACTGTAAACTGGCACTAAAATCTTAAATACAAACTTACAGTGAACCCTCGTTTATCCGAACACGTCCGTTCCCAACAAAATGTCCGGTTTTCCGAATAATCCGGACTAATGAAGCAGAGCATGTTCTTATTCACATTAAGACATAAACGGTCTGTATGAGCGGTGTATACTTATAACCCTTTAGCAAACGCCAAATTGTCGACCGTCCCAAATTGAAAGAGTTTGCAAAAGACATATCAAAACGTGATGAAATTCAAAGATAATCTTCTGATATGGCAGAAAACATTGTGGGAAATGGAGAAATTGCTCGTCACGAGCAATTTCTCCTTTACCCACAATGTTTTTAAAAGTCGTCTGCAATAAACTGGTCCAATAATTCCGTTCCCTTACAATTTTGTTCGGATTGCGAGACATCTGGATAATCGGGGTCCGGATAAACGAGGGTTCACTGTATTTTGCTTCCAATGACTATCCTACATTGTATCATAATTAACAGTTCAGCTAGTATACAGTTTTAAAGAAATTAATTTTTAACTCGATTATAGATTAATTGCATTAATTAAGATTTGTAACTGTTATTAACACATTAAAATACCCCATGATTATGGAATATCGTGTTTCATTCCTTTGTGAACAATGGATTTAAATGTGATGGGGTGACATGAAGTTAGAAATGGAGAATTTACGGAAATTGACCGTGTCTGGATAAGTACATTATGCCAGATCTGGTTATGGAAAACTTGGATGTATTTATGAATGAAAATCATGGCGACAAAGTGAGTGTTTTGTTATGTATTATTTTATTCATTCCTTGTTGTAGACGTTGTTAGGGCATCTATTTTTTCAAAATAAAAAGAATGAAAATTAAAAAGAATGAGCTATTAGAGGGTTCACGGAAGACATTAGTAAAAGCTTCATGTTTTCGTATCACTTATTCATACCTTGTTGATGAAGGTCCTTGTTCACAGATATGAGAAAACTAATTTCTTTATAACTGCACAACAGCTGTATTGATATATGGTATGGACTGAAGAATAGTTAAAAGAAGGAAAATTATTATTTTTGATTCTTTAAAGTGTGTATACAGTGAATTAACATGTATTTTAATCCAAAAGCTAATGGCATTGCTTTTGTGATCTACTGTAGTTAAAATGTGCATACTAAGAATAATTGCATGAGGCTTACTTAATTCGTTATAATGCTTTCAAAAGCTACTTTTAATTGTTTGTAAAACAGTTATACAAAAACTGTATTGTTTCAACGACATTTTATCTTCACTTACAAATTCTCCCTTCTGTGAACAAGTATGTCTAATCTTTATAGTGCTAGAACCGACTTCATCCTTATGCAAACAGGCTAGATCCAGGCCAGCTGCCAAGTAAATTTTACTTGGCAGCTGGTCTGTGATCTAACCTGTTTGCTACTCTGGGTGTCTTTCCTCACCAAAATTAATCAGATATTTAAGGTTTGGGAAAGCAGACAACACAAAAATATATTTTTAGAAAATCACCCAGCAGTCTAAAGGTTAACGTCTCTATTTTTTTTGGGTGGTGGGGGAGGAGAGCTATGATTGTCATTTTCTAAGCTTTGACAAAGCTTTCAAACCTTATATATTTACTGATGAACATTTCATGGTTGACAACTACGGAATGCCGAGGGTTGTACTCAGGTTTACCAGTCCTTAATTGGGCAATTATGTTTGGGGTCTTTCTCAATCATTTTAAACTGGGAGTTGCGATATAACTGAAAAATATTGAAGCGATGTATAATCCATACAAAATATGTGGAATAATTTTAATTAATTCTTTGTGATTTTTGGACTTAGCGTGCGTCAGCATCTTAGTCCATTGAATTTACATACCACTTTTTTAAGGAACAGTACTTTATCGATACACAAACAGCGGTCTGATCCCAATTACTCATTAAACATCCGCCTTCACTGTGCGGACTAATACCTTCTTGTTTATAATGTCAGCTCAGTTCGGAAACGGCATCAAAAGTTTTCTGTTTTATGACATTAAGCTCTGTATTATGACAATGGGCTATGTACTATTGTGTGTTTGTTTTTCCATTAATGGTTTTAGTACATACTCTCTGCATGATCCACCAATACTAGGGTAGGAAATGTATCTTGCCCAAGGACACCCAACAGTAAAATAGCAGGGCCTTTTTTCTTAGAACTGGGAAAAAGGTCAACATGTGTTGATTTGGGTGTAATTGTATCGATGAAATTCCCAAATTGGGAAACCGAAAAGATGATGTGACTCTGAATTTTTGGGAAAAGTGTATGATTTTAAAGAAATTCCCAATTGGGAAGATGTCTTCTATGGGGTCCTGTTTTATAATGAGAAAAAGCCATGAATGAATGGCGGCCTTCAGGGATCGAACCTGGGTTGACAGGTCTCTAGTTCCCTACGCTAACCATTACACCACCGCGGATCTTAATGAATACTGCTGAGTAGTTCACCAACCTCCCAATAAGATAGATAAAATAACAGATAGATAATTATGACTAGGTTTTGATCCCTATGATGAAGCAGTAATGAATACAAGATGATTCGAATTAGGAACATATTAGCAGGGAATTAACACAAAAAAAGCAACACTTATTAGTGGTTTTTATTATTCTGTCCTGATTTATAGCCAATGCCCTTATTATGTGGTCTTCCTCCATCATAAAGAGTGGCGGATCGCAACAAAACTGAAATAATTTGTTGCAGACGACTTTTGAAAACATTGTGGGTAAAGGAGAAATTGCTCGTCACAAGCAATTGCTCGTCACGAGCAATTTCTCCTTTTCCCACAATGTTTTCTGCCATATCAGAAGACTATTTTTAAATTTCATCATGTGAAATGTCGTCTGCTAACGAAAGAAAATTTGGCGTTTGGTAAAGGGTTATAAGTATACACATGCTTATAGACCGTTTATGTCTTAATGCGTATAAGACCAGGCATGACTTCATTAGTCCGGATGACTTGTTAATCCGGAAATTTTGTTAGGAACGGGCGTGCCCGGATTAACGAGACGTCACTGTCCATTAAAATTTAAGGACTATCTGACAGATTGATATTTTAATCCACTACAAATAAACGTTTAAATAAATGACGTTAAAAGCAGGATATGCCTTGCGAACTTTCATTAATCCACATTCAGGGCAAGCATTGGTTATGTATCCAGGAAGCAGAATCGAGAGTAATTAATCGTTTAAGTTGTAAGAACATGTTTCACAATCGATGTAAAATAAATAAGTTTAAACTAAACTAATTTAAATAAATTGACAAAACAGATCCATTAAACTGCAGAAAACTACATTATTGATAATCTTCTCATCTCATTTCATAACTGTGTAGTGAAGAAATAGGGCATTTATGTTGCAGATTTAGTAAACCGTTTTAATGGTTTATATTGTAAACTATGATCTTTTATTTCTGTCTTGGAAAACAATTGAAATGGGTAAGAGTGTTTTGGTCTCACATTATGTAATGAATAAACACCCCATCATGTGACACTAGCAAGGTGTGTCTGAAAGCATTACAAACTTTCTATTTATAAACTAAGTTTTTTAATAAAAGCAATGAAGGCTCTATAACGCTCGTTTCACAATTATTCAATGAAAATGAAGGTTTTTAGCATATTTAGAATAAAAATATTCAAAATAGTCACTAAATGAGTGATGAAGATTATTTGAATTCACATAATCTTTTTAACATTTGTTACTTATCCAACAAATTCTGTGGGATAGTCCCTTTAACATTGATTAGGTAAACCTCTTTAGTACAGCAATGTTGTTTGGCAGGATCATGACTAATAGAGATACAACCTTGTTTACATCCACAAGTGATTTTTTTGAGGAATATTTATTCTTTGGCTTCTTATGATGTTACGGAATATTAAAATAAGATTGTTTAATATTTGTGCGTTGGATTTAAGTTATAGTTTCAATATATTAGTGTTTTTTTTAATGTAGTTTATTTGTTGTGGCGATCGGTAAATTGGTGTGAAGGGGATGATTTTTCTTTGTAAGCCGACAGTGAAAAAATCAAAATGGATTCCATGAAATGGGAAAATTAAGACTTGAGTTCACATATTCAAAGCAAATAGTATGTGGAAGATTGTTTTATATGAAAACAATAGTGAAAGTGGTAAATGATAATTTGTCTTTCAAATTTCTCATTACTGATAACTTTCAGAAGGCCAATTATCAAATGGACAGAAATGTCCTGGCTGGCCCTGTGGTTTAAGTGTCGGTCTTGTTGTAGGTACAGGGTTTGAGCCCGGCAAGCATTGCTGGATTCTTCGGAGTGTTCTTTGGCAAGACACTTCAGCGCCTTTATAACACGCTCTGTGTAACGGGGGTCCACTATGACTCACAAAATTTCAAACACTTTAGGGGCCTCTGTGGCCTAGTGGTTAGAGTACAGAACTTGAAATCACATGGCCCTGCGTTGGTTCAAATCCTGAGAGGGATATGGATTTTCATGAGAGGCAGTCTCCCAACTGACTTACGGAATGCCGATGGTTCTACCCGCCTTGACCAGCCCTTGTGGGTAGTTGAGTTAGAGTTAGTCTGAACCCCTTTCCGCAGACTCCTGGTTTTCATATAACTGGGTCGATATCCCAAATAAAAAGTATCATGTCTAACTACCTGTGCAGTTCAAAGGTGTGAAAATCGATAATTTCGCTAGGTGATCCCTATTGTTTATCACGGTTTTTCATACATGTATGATATGAAAGGTGTGTTTGTTTGCAAATTGTAATTACTTGACACGGTGAGAACAAATTCTAACCAAATTCTGACAATTATCATAGTTTGAGTGAATAGAAATGCAAACAGAAACAAATAAAAAGGAATTCATAATTATACATGTAAGTGTTTGATCCTCTGGTTCTTTTATTGGTCCACGATAAATACAGTGATTGGTCCGTAATTCAAAAAGATTAAATTGGAAGCAATATGGTTTCAAGAATAAACATTAAGTAAATTACTTCTTATTAAAATCCTTTTCATTTTCCCGTTTCAGAAAGAGAGAGATTTGGAGCTAGCCGCACGTATCGGACAAACTTTACTCGACAAAAACAAATCGTTGGAGGACAAGAATGATCAGCTGGAAGACCTCGTTGCCTCAGCACACGAGAAACTCAATCAACTCCGGCATGATTTGTCGATGAAAGAGGAACTTATAAAGATTTACACGCAGAATTATGAGAGCAATGAACCGTCGCCTGATGAGGCCGGGTCGCCGCACGTGCCCCACTTGGAGAAGAAGATTAAGTCGCTTGAGGAGGAAAATATTCAACTCTATTTAGAGGTAAGGCCTTGTCTTCCCAAGGATTTTTATTCAGCGCTGGATTGCCGCTGCAAAATTTTTCACCCTTATAGTTCTGTAACCGACTTAAAGCTTATGCAAACTGGTTAGATCCAGGCTAGCCTCCAAGTAAATTTGCGGCTGGCCTGGATATAACCTGTTTGCTATTCTGAGAATCATTCCTCATTAGAATTAAGCAGACATTTCAGATTTTGGGAAGCAGACGACACAAAAATCTATTTTAAGAAAATGACCCAGCATTCCAAGAGGTAAAACGTTGTACACCAGTGAAATCAAAGAAAGGTTCAAATTTTTAATATTCGACTTGTTGTGTTGTATAAATGACAGTATTTTTGTGTTTATCACATGAATTTTCCAACAAGGTGACCGGCACATTTTTCCCCGAGCAATCTTTGCTATTTTAAGACATAACTGGGATATAAACAACAATGTCAAATTGTGTGCTACACAATTTGTGAAAATATTACTTTTAAATTGTTGATGATAAATAATGCAAGCAATTTAATGTCATAACAACGTGGGCATTTCGCTATGATTTAGTATGTTGTTTCACATAATTTAACATTCATTTTACCCATTTTTATTTTTTTTTTACAGTTTTTGAACACGAGTATGCTTTTAGATACTAATTTTGATTATCTCCGTCATTTCAGACAAGTAAACTCAAAAATGCAACAGAAGGGCTGGAAGAGAAGGAACAAAAACTGGTCAATGACTGTGTGTCACAGTTAGGTAATATCACTGCTGTGTCATAGTTTGGTATTTTAAACTGTGTTTCACATTTAGCTGAGAACATTGTATTGTCATAGTTAGGTAATTTAGTCTGCGTATCATAGTTAGCAAAATAATATTGTGTCATAGATGATAGTTAGGTAATTTAGTCTGTGTAAGACTTAGGTAAGATATATTGTGTATCACAGTTAGGTAAGATCAATGTTTTGTCATACTAAGGTTATTTGATCTGTGTATCGCAGTTAGGTAAGATATATTGTGTATCACAGTTAGGTAAGATCAATGTTTTGTCATACTAAGGTTATTTGATCTGTGTATTGCAGTTAGGTAAGGTATATTGTGTATCACAGTTAGGTAAGATCAATGTTTTGTCATACTAAGGTTATTTTATCTGTGTATCGCAGTTTGGTAAGATATATTGTGTATCACAGTTAGGTAAGATCAATGTTTTGTCATACTAAGGTTATTTTATCTGTGTATTGCACTTAGGTAAGATATATTGTGTATCACAGTTAGGTAAGATCAATGTTTTGTTATACTAATGTTATTTGATCTGTGTATCGCAGTTAGGTAAGATATATTGTTAATCACAGTTAGGTAAGATCAATGTTTTGTCATACTAAGGTTATTTGATCTGTGTATCGCAGTTTGGTAAGAGATATTGTGTATCACTGTTAGGTAAGATCAATGTTTTGTCATACTAAGGTTATTTGATCTACGTATCACAGTTAGGTAAGATATATTGTGTATCACAGTTAGGTAAGATCAATGTTGTTGTCATACTAAGGTTATTTGATCTGTGTATCGCAGTTCGGTAAGATATATTGTGTATCGCAGTTAGGTAAGATCGATGTTTTGTCATACTAAGGTTATTTTATCTGTGTATCGCACTAAGGTAAGGTATATTGTGTATCACAGTTAGGTAAGATCAATGTTTTGTCATACTAAGGTTATTTGATCTGTGTATCGCAGTTTGGTAAGATATATTGTGTATCACAGTTAGGTAAGATCAATGTTTTGTCATACTAAGGTTATTTTATCTGTGTATTGCACTTAGGTAAGATATATTGTGTATCACAGTTAGGTAAGATCAATGTTTTGTCATACTAAGGTTATTTGATCTGTGTATCGCAGTTAGGTAAGGTATATTGTGTATCACAGTTAGGTAAGATCAATGTTTTGTCATACTAAGGTTATTTGACCTGTGTATCGCAGTTAGGTAAGGTATATTGTGTATCACAGTTAGGTCAGATCAATGTTTTGTCATACTAAGGTTATTTGATCTGTGTATTGCAGTTAGGTAAGATATATTGTGTATCACAGTTAGGTAAGATCAATGTTGTGTCATAGTTATGTAATTTAATCTGTGAATGGAAGGTAAGTAAGAAAGATTGTGTAGTTAGGTAATTCAGACTGTGTGTCTTGGGTCTGTCAGAGTTAAGAAAATCATATTGTGTCATAAATGATAGTTAGGTAATTGATTTTGTATATCTAAGGACTGTCACCGTTAGGAAAGGAATGTTGTGTCAGAGTTAGGTAATTCAAATTGTAGTGTTGTCACGGTTAATAGGAGAATTTTATAGCTTTTTTTTTTTTATAATTAGATATCTTAGGATTGCCACAATTAGGAACAGAATTGTGTGTAATAGGTAATCAAGATTGAATCTCTAAGGGTTATCACGGTTTGGAAAACAATTGTGCGTCATAGTCAGGTAATTTAAATTATCCTGTCACTAGTGTCATTTTGGGACCGATAACTAGGTGCCGTATAACATTTGTGATATCCGGCCCTAGCCATATAATACATGCACGTAACGAATCATGACATCATAAGAACGACATGACGTCATATTTACATCATTCTCTAATTATTTTTGTCCTTTTTTCTCGTGTTTTATTTTCATCTTTTTTTCTTTTAAAGAATACATAAAGGTAACCTGATAAAGAGAATAGATGTTTGGTGTCTTTGAATGGGAAAAGTTATCGGGCTGGGCTTCGGAATATCATCCGGTGAGCCTTCGGCTCACCGGATAATATTCCTAAGCCTTGCCCGATAACGTTTCCGATTCACGACACCAACCATCTATTCTCTATTTGTAGGAGTGTCACTGTAATAAGAAGAATTTAGTGCCATTGTAAGATTTAAAGATTGATAATCATGGTTTTCACTGTTAGGAAAAGAATTCGGTTTCATATTCAGGTACTTGATTATCATGGTTTTCACTGTTAGGAAAAGAATCCGGGTGTCATATTCAGGTACTTGATTATCATGTTTTTCACTGTAAGGAAAAGAATCCGGGTGTCATATTCAGGTACTTGATTATCATGTTTTTCACTGTTAGGAAAAGAATTCGGTGTCATTTTCAGGTACTTGATTATCATGGTTTTCACTGTTAGGAAAAGAATTCGGTTTCATATTCAGGTACTTGATTATCATGTTTTTCACTGTTAGGAAAAGAATTCGGTGTCATATTCAGGTACTTGATAATCATGTTTTCACTGTAAGGAAAAGAATTCGGTGTCATATTCAGGTACTTGATTATCATGGTTTTCACTGTTAGGAAAAGAATCCGGGTGTCATATTCAGGTACTTGATAATCATGTTTTCACTGTAAGGAAAAGAATTCGGTGTCATATTCAGGTACTTGATAATCATGTTTTCACTGTAAGGAAAAGAATTCGGTGTCATATTCAGGTACTTGATAATCATGTTTTCACTGTAAGGAAAAGAATTCGGTGTCATATTCAGGTACTTGATTATCATGGTTTTCACTGTTAGGAAAAGAATTCGGTGTCATATTCAGGTACTTGATTATCATGTTTTTCACTGTTAGGAATAGAATTCGGTGTCATATTCAGGTACTTGATAATCATGTTTTTCACTGTTAGGAAAAGAATTCGGTGTCATATTCAGGTACTTGAGATTGAATAACTTTTGTTTTTCACTGATAAAAAAAATTTGTATCATAGTTAGGTTTTTAAGATTTATTATCATAGGTTTTTCACTGTTAGGAAAAGAACTTGGTGTCAAAGTTAGGTAATTGAGATTGAATATGTTAAGTTTTTCACAGTATATCCTAGGGAAACTGTGACATGACGGAAAAATTGTTGACACATCTTTTAACCCATTACCAAAAAATAACGATATTTGACCAGCTTGTTGCAGATGACTCTGGAAAACATTGTGGGAAAAGGGGGAATTGCTCATAACGAGCAAATTTGTCTTTTTCCACAATGATTTCTGCCCTATCTGAAGAATATTTTTCAATTTCAACACATTTTGAAATGTCGTCTGCAAACTCTTTCAATTTGGGACGGTCACAAAATTTGGCGTCTGGTAAAGGATTAAGACATTGAGATTGTCCATCTTAGGATGGCCACAGTAAGGTACATGTGTATTCTAGGGAAACTGTAACATAACAGAGAAAGTGTTGACACTCCATTAAAACCTATTTATTTAAATCAAACTTTTCTTACAGAGGAATCCCATCAACAGCTTGAACTGTTTGCGAAAGAATTGTCTGAGAAAACAGAAGAATGTATGACCCAGAAACAAGAGATAACCGACCTTCTGCATCAGATTGTCACATTACAGAAAAGGATACGCACAGTGAGTACTTTGATTCTTTTTTTTTTTAAAAGCACATGAAAGGATATGAGTACAAATATATTACTGATTAAATATATTGAGTTCTTTTATTATGTTCATTAAAGTCATTAAAATTAATTCATGAATGCTGTGAGAACCTATTGAATAGACTCCATTCACATCAGCTATTTTGTGCTCGAAATATAGTTGTCTCCAATGCAATCATGTTTCTTAACACTCTGTTTGTTACATATTTGAAATAATGAATTCTGATTGGTCGATTCAAACATTTGTGTATCACATGACCAGGTCAGAGGCGCAACCTGAATTATTAAACTGGCTAATCTGGGTAACTTCTCTTTGGCTTTCACATTTAGGTTGTGCTGATGGTTTTTTTTTTTGGTGATAACTAGTTGAATATGACCAAAAGTTTACCAAATAATATAGTTTGATATAGCATTAGTCTCCTTTTATGAGCCTTTAAGCTCCCTAATGGGAAGTTAAGTATGGAATCTTCCTCCATCATTAAGAGTCGGGCATGGCAACATAACTAAAGTAATGTTGACGTGATGTAAAGCCAATAAAAAGAAAAGACCTTAGGAACTGTTGACTTGGACAATCAAAGAAGAGTAACAAATATGCATAACAATTTATACGTATCACAGCTGTTCCATCATGAATGATGTGATACCAATTCAAATCAAATTCCTCAAGCGCACTTAGATCAGAACAATTAAAATCATTCTTACAATGTTTTTAAGGAAACTTGGCTTTTTTGTTTCAGAGTTTTCTACCCAATAATCTCAAAAAAGAGTCATATTCTTTACTTTTTATATGTTTAGGGAAAAATCAACGACACATTTAAAGCTCAACTATTTGAAGAATAAGTTGAGCTATACTAATCACCCCAGTGCCGGTGTCACACCTTGGTTAAGTTTTAACATACAAGTATCTCATTATCTACCTCATGAAATAGGTTGATATCGCACATGCATTCAGGGTCATAATGTTAGGTCCCTGACTAAGTTCCATAACTCTGGTCTGGATTTTAAGCAAAATATGACCCTGTTTGTACTTAGAAAATTTTGGTTAGGTTTTTACTTGCAAATTTTCATCTTAGTAACTACTCTATGGCATAAATCTGGGAACAAGCACCTTTAAATGTCTTCGCTCTTTCAGATCACTGCAGAGAACTTAGATCTCCAGAAAACTTTGGAGGCAACTCAAGATTCTCAAACCTACCTAACTAGAGAGGTAAGAAGACAAGCCTATAATTATGCTTAACCCTTAATGACTTAAAGATTCTACAAACAGGTTAGATTCAGGTCAGCTGCCAAGTAATTGGCGGCTGGCCTGTGATCTAACCTGTTTGCTAATCTAAGTATCTTTCCTCATCAAAATTAAAAAGATATTTAAGGTTTTGGAGAGCAGACGACACAAAAATCTATTTTTAGAAAATTACCAAGCATTCTAAGGGTTGACTCTTCTTTTAATACTCGCTTTATCATTATGTTAATTTCACCACTATTTTTAGAAATGGTTGTTTTAGTGTGTGGCCCAGTGGTTCAGGTGTAGAGCTCATGACCTGGGGGTTCTCAAGTTAAATCCCCACCAGCGGCAGTGGCTAGTACTGGTGAAAACCAGGAAGGCCGTACAATAACTGAAACAATATTGACACACCGTAAAACCCAATACAAAGAAAAATGCCTGAACTACCATTGCACTGGATTGACATGTGAAGGTTTTTCATTTCCTTAGTTTTTGTTTCCCAAAGATATATAGTTTTATTTTCTCAATTAACAGTTCCTTTTCCTGAGACGTCTTTGAACCCATTAACTTCCTTAAAATTGACATTGGACATATTTATCTCCCTAAAATTGACATTGGACATATTTATCTCCCTTTGACTGTAAATGGACATGTTTAATCCCTTAAATTTTCAATGAACCTGTTTTATCTCCCTTAGACATTCAATGGACACGTTTATCTCATAAGTTTGGCAATGGACATGCATACCTTCCTTAGATAGTCAAAAGATTTGAATATCTCCCTAAGATTGCAAATTGAAATATTTTCTCCCTTAGATTACCAGTTGGCAACCTATGGGAGATAGATATATCCATTGGCAATTCAAGGGAAATAAACATTCTCAGAGATTTCCAATGGACTTGTTTATCTCCCTTAAATTGCCAATAAACACGTTTATGTCCCTTAGATTGCCAATGGACATGTTAATATCCCTTAGATTGCCAATAAACATGTTTATGTCCCCTAGATTGCCAATGGACATGTTAATGTCCCTTAGACTGCCAATAAACATGTTTATGTCCCTTAGATTGTCAATGGACATGTTAATGTCCCTAAGATTGCCAATAAACACGTTTATGTCCATTAAATTGCCAATAAACACGTTTATGTCCCGTCCCTTAGATTGCCAATAGACATGTTTATGTCTCTCAGATTGCCAAATGCCATGTTTTTCTCCCTTAAATTGCCAATGAACATGTTTATGTCTCTTAGATTGCCTTTAAACATGTTTATCTCCGTTAGATTGCTGAGTTGAAGGAAAAGAATGAGGAGCTGTTGGTGCTACTGGAGCAAGCGCAGGACGATTTGCGACACCTCAGGAACAAGGAACGGCCCAACGCTGTCCGCCATAACTATATGTCCTCCATGCTGTCTATACCCGGGGAATCTCTGGCCTCCGAACTAGAGAACTCATTACGGAGTGAAATAGATTATCCGCGCGGCTACTCCCCTAGTGAACGAAGGTACATGTCTGTATGTTTTTCTTCCCCACTACCAGTACACAGTTACTTATGCCATTCAGTTATTAGTTTTAATTTCATCAACTGCATAATTCTTGAGACATCTACGTAACTTATGCCATTCAGTTATTAGTTTTAATTTCATCAAATGCACAATTCTTGAAACATTTACCCAGTTTATTCTTTTGCAATTTAGTTTTTCGTTTTAAGTTTATCTGCTTTATAAAGCTTAGAATATCTATGTATCTTGTGCCATTCATATATTGATTATAATTTTGCTTGCTGCTGGATACTTGAAACCTCCATATAACTTATGCAATTCAGTTATTATCTTTTTGTCTATTGCAGATAAATATACTTAAAACATAGAACCCAAACTGCAACCATGTCTTTACATTTATAGTTTTACATTTATTTCAGAAAACAGACATGGAAAATCTTCGAGACTGTGAAAGCTGCTAAAAGTGCCAATGCGTGTCGAGCAGACTCCAGCCTCGGGGGACCTGACTCGCTGTCGGCCAGTATGCTGGGAACCAGTGGGTTAGAAAGCGAAGATTCACGATCTGTGTCCCAGAGAAGCT
This sequence comes from Cerastoderma edule, assembly GCA_947846245.1. Classification (NCBI taxonomy): domain Eukaryota; kingdom Metazoa; phylum Mollusca; class Bivalvia; order Cardiida; family Cardiidae; genus Cerastoderma; species Cerastoderma edule. Next base: position 993,807 of record OX401422.1, read on the forward strand.
CTATGTACTTTAGTGATGGCGAATCGGGGGTCAGTGAGGGATTTGGTGGTGAGGCGGAGTCGTTGCTAGGGTAAGTGGATGGCTACTGCAATAGATTTGAGAACTTATTTATGAACTTCATGAATATTTATGAATGTTGAATTGTCGTTCATGAACACATTTTCTTTTCATGAAATTCAAGAACAGGTTCATGGATGTGTTGATACTGATCCTGTTCCCAGATGAGCCTATTTCAGGATAAACTTGAGAATTCTTATAGAGTTTATGACAATTGGTAACCTGATTTTAAATTTCTTGGCCCAACTGCTGAATTCCAGACTATTAGGTTGAAATATGTGAGGAATATTCCATTCCCTACAATTTCTTTCTGGATGGCAACATTTCCGGAATAGAGTGATTTTGATGAACTAGGCTTCATTGTTCTGTAGAAGAAACATAGATTTAAAAGGACTCCTGCAAATTAACCCTTTCGGCGCCAAATGAATAGCAGAAAGTCATTTTCAGTTTCAAATAAATTCTGGCATTTCCAGGAAATGAACAGTGACCAGTTTTAAATTATATTTTACTTACTATTAAAGATGACATAGAATTTTCATAGTAAATCCGTAAAATATGTAATTTTTATACAAATCGTGATTCGGAATTTCCCGACGGTATTTTTATAACCATTATCAATGACTTTGTGAAACATATATGGGCCGCGTCACGCGAAAAGGAGCACTCGGACATATAATAAAAGCGCTGACTCAGCTCTATCTTAGCGCTATTATTCAAGCATCTAGTCATGAAAGTTATCATTTGTATTCATTTAAAGGTATAACTGGATGTCCTCTATGATGGCAAACAGTGTAGCCCCAGACCAGCCGCCACGTCAGTGACGTGGCGGCTGGTCTGGGGCTACACTGTTTGCTATGTCTGAGTGCCCCTTTTCGCGTGACTAGGCCCATATAATTGCTATATAAATCAACCTAAAGGAAACTTCTTCTCTGTAACTACAGTCCACCCTCGATAGTCCGGTCGTCATTAATCTGAATTATTCGCCATCCGGACAGAATTTGTAGGGAACGATCCTTACCTCCATTAATTCCACTGTTTAATCCGGAAAATCTGCGCTCTGGCTACGGCCAACGAAAGTCAGGAACCAAGCCTAACTTCTAGTAGTATATGCGTACTGAAACCAACATAATGATTAATTATTTTGTGGTTACCTACGTTAATTGACGATATGGTATTCCAACATTCACACCCTTGGCAAATTCGCATGTATGCTTGATCATAAAATGTCACCAAGTGTAGTGTAATAAAAGGTGTTGACTGTTTGTAAATCGATCATTTAGTCAGAAGTTAACTGGTCTAACCTAATTGTAATTATTGTCGTGTGCAGAAAGTTGAGTTTGTAATAGGTGTTAACTCGCTGCATTGACAGCGATCAGGAGACAATGTCTGGCAATCATTTTCAACTATTACGTATTTTTTACTTCATTGTAATTATTATGAAAAACAGTGTATAGGTAATCATTTCACTGGAAACTCGCTGATTATTTATTCCGGATTATTCGTTAATACAGACATTACTCCTGGTAACGAAAGTGTCTGAATAAACGAGGCTTGACTTTATATAATTAACTTTGGAGAAATGTCACTTTGTGAAAACGACTGTCACCCTTTTCTGTAATTGAGCTCAGTTGATCCAAAGTTAATTTTGTTGTTTATGTTTATATTACCAGTAAACAGATGGGTCGACCTGGTGTTCCGGGGTCGTCTGACCTTCAGAGGTCTCTGCGCCGACTGTCAATGCGCCGTGCCAACGAGTTAAACGAGATGGACTACGCTAGAGAGGAGAGGGACAGGCAGAGAAGATCGAGGTTGGTTTGTTTAACCCATTACCAAACAGTAACATTTGACCAGTTTGTTAACCAATTACCAAACAATAATGATATTTGACCAGTTTGTTGCAGACGACTGCAGAAAACATTTTGGGAAAAGGAGAAATTGCTCTTAACAAGCTATTTCTCCTTTTCCAAAAATGTTTTCTGCCCTATCAGAAGATTGTTTAACAATTTCATCACATTTCGATATTATCTTTTCCCAAAATGTTTTCTGTCCTATCAGAAGATTGTTTTTCAATTTCATCATATTTGGAATGTCGTCTGCAAACTCTTTCAATTTTGGGACAGTTGAAAATTTGGTTCATGGTAAAGGGATTAAAAGATACAAGGGGCTCTTGTACAATTGAAATTAAAACATGAAATAACATTTCTTTATATAAAAGAGGGACATTGACAAGGTCAATTAATGCTTTTAAAGGTGTAAAATTCATGAGATTTGTTTACAATAAGCAATAAAACAAGGTCAGTTGAAAGTTGAAGAGGAAAATTTGGTTAATTGACTTGGACCAATGGAATTGAATGTCATGGTCTCACTCTGAGTTGTTGTTGTAGCTTCATAGTTTGTGTGAATCACATGACTTTTTCAAACAGAGGGTTTGGTACCGGTATATTCCGAGCGCACTTCAGTTATTTTCCATAGATCTTGAATTTATGCAAAGTTATTAAATTAATGGCCCAATAATCTGTGAAAGTAGGACTTTTTATGTATCGATAATGAATAAAATAATTACTCATGTGTAACATTGTTGTAACCAACACTTTACAAGTGTCAGGTGAGCGATCCAGGACCCTCAGGGTCCTCTTGTTATGTATCGGTAATGAATAAAGCAGGTGTTATAAGGTCATGATAAAAAAGTGTTCTGTTCTGTTCTATTTTGACATTAGTTTAAATGTTTATAACTCATTTTACAGAGATTAACGGATCTTAGGGTGACAATAAGCATGAAATCAGGTTAAGAAAAGAATCTAAACTTGTCATTACAGAACAGAGAGTGAGTTGACAGATCGAAGCGACCTTGATTCCGTCACGACGACAGGCCGATGTCAGTCGCCCGACAGCGTACTCTCGGCAAACAGCGGATACATGTCGATGATCGGCAGCGGCAGTAACCCGTATTTCAGGATGCCCGAAAAACTACGTATCGTCAAACCTCTCGAAGGTACAAACTCGATCATCTTCTGTGATTATCATAGGAAACAAGATATTGTTTTCTGATAGTTTTGCCTTTGAATTATTTGAAAATGAACAAGAAATCAAATTGCACACTGAATTTTGGTATTACAGTTTTGTTTAGGAGAGAAGGTTCATTTCATTCAATTTATTATTTATTCACAATATTTTGATATATTGTCTGCTGCCAAATGAGTATTGTCATCTGAATTTTGGAACATGACTCTCGAAGGTTTGAACTAGATCATCTTCTGTGATAATCATAGGAAACAAGATACATGTATTGTTTTCTGATAATCTTACGTTCTGAAAATACCCAGTAATGGGATGCAAGGATATCATTTGCTAAATAAATCATGTGATCTAGTAAGCTCCTTGTGATTGGCTAAAGCTTGGTGGTACATAAATTATGCAAATGTATTTGTATTCTGAAAAGGGGGTGGGGGGGGTGATTGCTACTAGCCCGCGAGTTGATTTTAAAACATAAATCTTTTTATGTTGTGCATAACATTTATTTAAATAAAGAATTAAAAAGTGAACTTCAGTTTTATATTTTGGTGAATACATGAGTCAAAAAGAAAAATAGGTTTCATCCCTTTGTTTTGTTTTCACAATAATTTGAAATAATGTCTGCTGTACATTGCAATTTGAAATATTGTCTGATGTAATTTGAAATATTGCATGATGCCAAACATGAATTGTCATCTGTATTTTTGTACATGACTTAAATCCATTACAATTTATAAATCAAGTTTTTCTTGCTTGTATCACATTCATTCAATGGATAAAAGGTTTTCAGCATCTTTAAACCTGGGTAGATATTGGAAATGGTTATTTATTTTGTGATTTCATTAAAGATTGTAAAGTGAGCGTTTATGCCTATCATAGATTCTATGGGAAATCTGGTTTATAAATAAACACAGGAAATCCTCGAGGAATATAAGTATGGGGTCTTCCTCCATCATTAAGAGTCAGGCAAGCAACATAAATGAAACAATGTTGACGCAATATAAAACAAATGTAAAAAAACAACAAAAAAGCTAAACAACCAAATTTCTTTGATTTCTAGGATCAGTAACATTACGTCATTGGCAGCAGCTTGCTAAACCTCACCTCGGCGGTATATTCGAGTCGAGACCCGGAGTTACGATAAAAGGCGAGAAGAAACTTGACATCGAAGCCGAAGTTTATACACTGAGTGACTATGAGGAAGATGGTAATTATATTCATCTGTCATTCATGCTATAACTCACTCATGCACACTTTCTCACAAAATTCTACATTCACCCCTGCAAACGCACACTCATGCACACTTTCTCACAAAATTCTACATTCACCCCTGCAAACGCACACTCATGCACACTTTCTCACAAAATTCTACATTCACCCCTGCAAACGCACACTCATGCGCACATTCTCACAAAATTCTACATTCACCCCTGCAAATGCACACTCATGCAAAAAGCATATCACCACATTCAACATAAAAATCGTCCATTCCTGTCCCAAAGGTAAAACAAAGTTTAATACACTGGGACCTCGTTATAACACTCCCTTCTTTAACCCTTTCCCAACTAATAACGACATTTGACTACTTTGTTGCAGATGACTTTAGAAAACATTATGGAAAAAGGAAAAATTGCTCGTAATGAGCAACTTCTCCTTTTCCCTAAATGTTTTTTGCCCTATCAGAAGATTATTTTCCAATTTCATCACATTTTGAAATATCGTCTGCAAACTCTTTCAATTTGGGACAGTCGAAAATTTGTTGTTTGGGAAAGGGTTAAGTGAACTGCTGTATAATGCAGTTGTACCTCTGTGACACAGATTTCATCCCCCTTCCCCCCCATCTGATTAGGTGACCGTAATTATATACCGTGAAAGGGGCCTCCGTGGCCTAGTGGTTAGAGTACAGAACTTGAAATCACATGGCCCCTCTCCGCGTGGGCTCAAATCCTGAGAGGTATATGGATTTTCATGAGAGGCAGTCTCCCGACTGACTTACGGAATGCCGATGGTTCTACCCGCCTTGACCAGCCCTTATGGGCAGTTGAGTATGGGGTCTTCCTCCATCATTAAGAGTCGGGCATCGCTACATAACTTAAATAATGTTGATGTGATGTAAAAAAACATATAAAAAAAAAAAAAACTGCTTGTGAAATTCACTAACCTGTATCCTTGGCTATTTTCCAATGTGATGCTATCCCATTAATTTTGTGGTCCGTTACCCAAAGTAAAAAAATCAGATACATAAAGGTTAATTCACATAGTGTCATTATTAGAACATTTATTACATTTGATTTGCAAAAACTGTTGTAACTTCTTTTAGAGCAATTTAGCAGTTACAGCGTTATAATTTTGACGCCCTACCGCTTAAAAATTAAACCGCTAGAATGATGTTACTCTTTTAAGATTAACAAGCGTTATTGATTTTTAACCTCTGGCCCCAGAGTACAGCAATGAGGGTCTATTAAGGGAGTATATTTTTACACGGACACTGATATTCCTGTCACAGGTTGTTTATTTTGCAATAAACTCCATCTACATATCAACAATGTTTATATGATTTAGAATAAAAAATCAGTGAGACTCGCGTTATACTGGAACACTCATTAAAGGTGACCTTTTTATAGCTGGGCTTTAGTGTACAATATTAGCAGGACGGGCTTCCCGCAGGAAATACACCTTGGGCCCGTTTTACTAAACAACTTACGGAAAATGTTTGCGTAAGTCATAATTGATAAACATGGATAGTATATTCAATGAAAGTACAATGTTGCAATGTGGCACTTCATTGGAAGCGTCTCGGAGAGACGATTCCAATGATGTGTCACTTTGCAATATTGCTTCGTCCAATATTGAAAAAAGAGGAATTGTTGTTTTAGACTTACGCAAATCTTAAGCGTAAACTGTTTAGTAAAACGGTACCCTGGCTACATAATTATGTCAATAGTGTTGTTCTTTCGTTTTTTTTCAGACGAGGTGATAGATTTTCCCACACGGTTCCAGCATTCTTCCGGTGTTTATACGTACACAGATTCTCGAGTCAAGCACCCGTCAGAGGCGGGGAGGTGAGTGAACTAACGTCTATTTATAGAAAACTTTGACATGTTGGACCCAGACTTTCCAAAAAGTTCCGGTCCACCCGTCCCATCAGGTGTTATTTTTGGTAGTACTCAACCCTTTCCTAAATGCCAAATTTTGGACTGTCCCAAATTGAAAGGGTCTGCAGACGACATTTCAAAATGTGATGAAATTGGAAAATAATCCTCTGATAGGGCAGAAAACATTGTGGGAAAAGGAAAAATTGCTCGGCGCGAGCAATTTCTCCTTTTCCCACAATGTTTTCTAAAGTCGTCTGCAACAAAATGGTCAAATGTCGTTATTGTTTGGGAAAGGGTTAATATGTAAACCATTACAAAATTGTGAAATATAACCAAAAGCCGACGTTTCTGTTAGTCTGTATGAACCAAGTGTTGATATTTCATTCTACAGTACCAGGACCTACAGCTTGAATCAATTCATTTAGAGTTCTTTCTTTGTTTTAAGTTTAAATAAGTTTGAGTGGTCTCCTTTTCAATGCCAGCTGTAAACATCGATTTGATTGTTTAATCTGCAATATTAGTTATATTACAGCCAATGAATCATTTCCTAACAAACACTGATGACCTTTACCTTCCAATCATTATAAACACTTCAGCTCGAAAAATTCAAACTTTTGGTTTCGGACAGGCAACAATTTCAAGACTGCTGGTCTGGTGGAGAGGCATTTTTTTTTTTTTCATATTTTGGAAAGACTTGTTGGACCCAGTGATTAAGGTGCAAGTCTTGTGACCGCAGACCTAGGTTCGATACCCGCAGCTGGTTTGTTGGGCGTGTCCTTTGACAAGACACTTCTGAGATCTAGCCTTGAACTAGAGAATCCCAGAACAGCTGAAGTATACACGAGAAACCTTTGACTTGGCGTTAAATCTATACGAAAAGAAATTTGTTGGCTTTTTTTATTCTTCGAATTTCTTGTGCTTGTTTTTTATTTAGTTTACTTTATTATATTTTTCTTGCAATGATTTTTTTTACAAACAATAGTTTAACCCTTAATACACTTTTCATGCATGTTCAGTACAGATGATGTTGATGAAGGTTTTGTTTGTGCATGAGAAAACATAATACTTTTCATGCATGTTCAGTGGAGATGATGGTGATGAAGGTTTTGTTTGTGCATGAGAAAACATAATACACTTTTCATGCATGTTGTTCAGTGTGATGGTGATGATGATGATGATTTTGTGTGTATGAGAAAACTTAATACACTTTTCATGCATATTCAGTGGAGATGATGGTGATGGTGATGATGATTTTGTGTGTATGAGAAAACATAATACACTTTTTATGCATGTTCAGTGTGATGGTGATGATGAAGGTTTTGTTTGTGTATGAGAAAACATAATTAACTTTTTATGCATGATCAGTGAAAACGATGGTGATGAAGGTTTTGTTTGTGCATGAGAAAACATAATAAACTTTTCATGCATGTTCAGTGGAGATGATGGTGATAAAGGTTTTGTTTGTGCATGAGAAAACATAATACACTTTTCATGCATGTTCAGTGGAGATGATGGTGATGAAGGTTTTGTTTGTGCATGAGAAAACATAATAAACTTTTCATGCATGTTCAGTAAAGATGATGTTGATGAAGGTTTTGTTTGTGCATGAGAAAACATAATACACTTTTTGTGCATGTTCAGTGTGATGGTGATGATGATGATGATTTTGTGTGTATGAGAAAACTTAATACATTGCTCATGTATGTTCTGTAAAGATGATGTTGATGAAGGTTTTGTGTGCGCATGAGAAAACATAATAATTTTTTTCAAGTATGTTCAGTAATGCTGATGCTGAAGGTGTTGTGTGCGCATGAGAAAACATAATAATTTTTTTCATGCGTGTTTAGTGAAGATGATGATGAAGATTTTGTGTGTATGAAAAATCATAATGAACTCTTTATGCATGTTTAGTGAAGATGATGATGATAATATTTTATGCCTGTTTAATGTTGATGATGCTGAAGGTTTTGTGTACGCATGAGAAAACATAATAAACTCTTTATGCATGTTCAGTGAAGATGATGGTGATAATATTTTATGCCTGTTTAATGTTGATGATGCTGAAGGTTTTGTGTACGCATGAGAAAACATAATAAACTTTTTATGCATGTTCAGTGAAGATGATGATGATGATGATGATGATGAAGATTTTGTGTGTATGAGAAAACATAATTAACTTTTTATGCATACTCAGTGAAGATGACGATGATGATGATGATGATTTGTGTGTATGAAATTTTATATGCATGTGTATGAGAAAACATAATATTTTTTATGCATGTGTATGTGTGTATGAGAAAACATAATATTTTGTTATGCTTGTGTATGAGATAACATTATACATTTTTTATGCCTGTTCAGTGATGATGATGCTGATGATGATGCTGATTCTGTGTCCACAATGACAGATGATATGTAAGAGATCCAGCCTCTGTGTGAAACTATCAAACATTAACTTTTTCTTCAGTGTAGCTTTATTGTTTGTCTAGGGCTATAGCTTTGTGCTTTACGCTTTTTTATCCAGGTGTAGTAGGGGTCTCGATTTACTAGGTCGACCTGGGTCCTGCGTGGCCCAGTGGTTACGGTGGTGGTCTTAGAACTCAGGGGTCCCGGGTTCGAGCCCCAACAACACCTGTTTTTTGTGAGTGGCCTTTGGCAAGTCACTTTAGAGCCCTAGCCTGGTACTGATGGGTCCAGGAAAGTGGTTACATAACTGAAAAATTGATGATACGGCATTAAACACCATACAAACCATACAAGGTAGACTTAAATGTGTAAGCAGGCTTGATTGTTCAGTTGGTAGAGCATTCGCACCGTTTGCAGAGGTCCCGGGTTCAAGTCCTGGTCTGGTTGCATGTTTCTGTCAGTTTGGTGACATTCGCATTTACATATTGAAATCAGGAGTTTGGACCAGGAAGAAATTATTTTAACCTAGAATGCTGGGTAATTTTCTAAAAATAGATTTTTGTGTTGTCTGCCTTTCCAAAGCCTCAAATACCTGCTTAGTTTTGTTGAAGAAAGATACTCAAGAGTAGCAAACAGGTTAGATAACAGGCCAGTCGCCAATTTACTTGGTGGCTGGCCTGGATCTAACCTGTTTGTATAAGCATGAATATGGTTCCAGCACTATAAAGGTTAAGTTAAGCATAATAATTAAGCCAAACTATATAACTATAATAGGGTGAAAGTGGTGCTGTGCTTTAACATCAGCCTCTTGTACCGAGGTTCCTGGGTTCAATCCCCATTAGATGAGATGAGAATTGCTGAAACTAGCCCACAAATGGGCGCAAGTACTGGTTTAGAATCCAGAAAGTTGTCATCAAGAATGAATTCAATAAGCTTTATGCTATCGTCACAATCAAAGTTAAATAAATAAGTGTAAACAATAATATAAAATCGTTAAACCCGAGGAAAGTTACAGGCCTTTGAAAGGTGATGACTATACAATGATAACACATCTTTTAAATATTTATAAGAATAAATCCTTGCCTGGGTTCAAACCCCGGTGACAGCGTTTGGATTTTCATGAGAGTCAGTCTCCAGACTGACTTTTGGAATGCCGATGGTTCTACCTGGCTTGATCAGCTTACTTATTGGCATTTGAGTATGGGTGTTCCACCATCATTAAAGGTCCGGCATAGTAACATAACTGAAATAAGGTTAATGTCATGTAAAACTCATATAAAAATATGTATGAAATTAGGGGTTATTTATGGTTAGTAGATTCAATTGATGTAAAACTCATATAAAAATATGTATGAAATTAGGGGTTATTTATGGTTAGTAGATTCAATTGATGTAAAACTCATATAAAAATATGTATGAAATTAGGGGTTATTTATGGTTAGTAGATTCAATTGATGTAAAACTCATATAAAAATATGTATGAAATTAGGGGTTATTTATGGTTAGTAGATTCAATTGATGTAAAACTCATATAAAAATATGTATGAAATTAGGGGTTATTTATGGTTAGTAGATTCAATTGATGTAAAACTCATATAAAAATATGTATGAAATTAGGGGTTATTTATGGTTAGTAGATTCAATTGATGTAAAACTCATATAAAAATATGTATGAAATTAGGGGTTATTTATGGTTAGTAGATTCAATTGATGTAAAACTCATATAAAAATATGTATGAAATTAGGGGTTATTTATGGTTAGTAGATTCAATTGATGTAAAACTCATAAATATGTATGGAATTAGGGGTTATTTATGGTTAGATAGATTCAATTCATGTAAAACTCAAATAAAAATATGTATAGAATTGCGGGTTATTTATGGTTGGAATTGATGTAAAACTCATATTAAAATGTGTATGAAATTAGGGGTTATTTATGGTTGGATAGATTCAATTAATGTAAAACTCATTAAAAAATTTGTATGAAATTAGGGGTTATTTATGGTTGGATAGATTCAATTCATGTAAAACTCATATAAAAATATGTATGAAATTGGGGGTTATTTATGGTTAGATAGATTCAATTGATGTAAAACTCATATAAAAATATGTATGAAATTGGGGGTTATTTATGGTTGGATAGATTCAATTCATGTAAAACTCATAAAAAAATATGTATGAAATTGGGGGTTATTTATTTTTAGATAGATTCAATTAATGTAAAAATCATATAAAAGTATGTATGGAATTAGGCGTTATTTATGGTTAGTACCGGTAGATTCAATTGATATGAAATTTTAACAAGGCAGAAGGAGATGTACCTCTTTGTTAACCCTTATAAATCTGGATACTTTTCTAAAAATAGATTTTTGCCTTGTCTGCTCTCCAAAACCTTAAATATCTGCCTAATTCTGATGAGGAAAAATACTCAGAGTAGCATACAGGTTAGATCACAGGCCAGCCACCAATTAAATTGACGGCTGGACTGGATCTAACCTGTTTGCATACGCATGAAGTCGGTTCCAGCACTATTAAGGTTAATGATGCCAATTGTTTTTTTGCTTTTTGCTTAAAATAGTAAACTTAAGATTCCATTTAGAGAGGTAGTATAGGATTTGCTTAGCATACAGCATGCTGTCTGTTAGTTCAATATAGACAGTGTCTGTTAGTTCAATATAGACAGTGTCTGTTAGTGCAATATAAACAGAGGATTAGATAATCTTTTAAAAGGGCTATCTTACAAATTGAGGTTTTCATCGTTTTGAAATAAAAAAAATTCTATGGTTATATTGACAAGTCAGGTCTATAAAGTAACATTACACTTGATTATTGATGCAACTTGTGGCCTGTTTGTTAACTACCGGTGTGTGTTGGAGATATAGCACACCTATGTTGCAGATTTTGTAATCAATTTTAACGGTTTATTTTTTAAACAATAATCTAAATTAGAAATATTCATAGGAACTATTCATAGGGGTGTGGCGATATTTTTAGAAACTAAACATTTTAGTTAGCAATTGAATACCTTATTGAAATTGGAAAGACTTTGACATCAAAGCACTGGAAGGCCTAATTAACAGCAACTTTAGACAAATGAATAGAAAGTGGTCTTTTGTTTAGCGACAAGGAGTTTTTAAATGACCATTTTAATATTTGTAACTCACATAACACAATCTGTTATATAATACAGGGAAAAAGAGTCCTGGCCTAATACTGGTGAATCCCAGGAAAAGCCTGTTATACATGTACAGTAATGAAATATATGTTGAAACAGCATAACGCGCCATAAATGAAAAAAGGGATTAGATATCTTTTGAACTGAATCATGTTAATTAAAGTTAACCCTTTCCCAAACAATAATGACATTTGACCACTTTGCTGCAGACGACTTTAGAAAACCTTGTGGGAAAAGGAGAAATTGCTCGTAACGAGCAATTTCTCCTTTTCCCACAAGGTTTTCTGCCCTATCAGAAGATCATTTTCCAATTTCATCACATGTTGAATTGTCGTCTGCAAACTCTTTCAATTTCGGACAGTCAAAAATGTGTTGTTTGGGAAAGGGTTAAGAGGTGGTGGTTCAAACATGTCTAAGGGTAGGAGGTGTTCCTTCCATGATTAGAAATATACCACAAGAAAGCTTTGGGTATATTTTTCTGCTAGCTTATTGCTTTCTGTTCTTAAGGATTTGTTCAAGCAATGTCTAAATTATACCAAGGAAGGCTGTGATACTTAACCTTGTTTTTGTTGCTTATGGAATCGGAAATAGTAATGCTCAAAGTGCTATAGAAGTTGGCATATTCACTTGTCTATGATTTACTGTATTTTTTACATTAAAAAGCCCCTATCGATAGTGAAGATTAAGACTTTTTCATAGGATTTTGTTATGAATGAAATAATAGTTATTAATCTGTATTCTTATCGAAACTAAATTTGAAGTCTATTATTATTGAAATAAATGCTTTACTGTTCTTGACGGCTCTAATGTCATGTAAACATAAAGACACATCAGAATGGTTTGGTCTAAAAATAGGTAACTATTTCTATTACTTAAAACTGACATATCTTTATATTACCTTAAATGTCATGTAAACATAAACACATCAGAATGGTTTGGTGTGAAAACGGGTAACTATTTCTATTACCGAAAACTTGCCTACCTTTATTCAATTCAATTCAATTTTATTAATTATGAAATAGCACAAAGCATCTTTATAGCTATTACAAACATAATACATAAATTTTGAAGCATGCATAGAAAGGCTACCTATAATGGAACATAGATCCACTTTTTGATATCTCTTTTGCTGGGCACAATGCTCAATTTGTAGCCAGGACTAATTTATATCCAGACATCCCAGGTTTGAAACCCTGCAACAACTTTGTGTTTATATATAGAAATTTTTGGTCATTTCTGTTTTGAATTTCATGAATGCAGTTTTTAATCCTTTGAATTCGTTTAAAGCCTTCAAACTGCCAATTACAAAAAAACTGCATCTGTGAATGTGTTCAGGATTATTCCTGATTTTCAGGATTTGGAGACTTTTTGTCCATATATAATGATATAGCAAACATGCCTGATCAGGAAAAAGAACGAGAGATTTCAGGTTTTTGAAATTCTTAAACTTTCACCAATAAAACAATAACATGAAATTTTTCTTGATTTTTTCTTTAGACCGATGACCTTTTCCTCTTCCACTCCACGGACAGCTACGAGCGAAAGAGCCGACACGTCGGGAACAACTACCTACAGTATGTCCCTCGGTCTCGCTTCACTTCTGAACGAGCGAGACCTGCTCGTCACCCCACCTGAGAGACCTGCTGTTGCGGCACAGGCACGGCACAGACCCGAGTGTTCGAACCCGGCGCGATTTCCCAGCCTGTCCAGCGACACGGTGTATAACCCCGCCCCCATTACCCCGACATCGACTTTAACCCTGCCCACGAATAATTACAGCCTCATTATGACGTCCTCGTCAGCGTCTAATTGGGTGTCACGACCTAGTCAAGGACAGTACAGTCAGGGCTTATTAACAACCCAAAGACCAATATGTACGCCGAGTACACAAACACTCTCAAGTAGGAGTGAACAACTACCGTCGGGAACCAACAACGCAAACTGCCAAAACTGGCTTGCAAATGTGTCAGTGCCAAGCGTGACTCCTGTGCCAAGTGTGACTGTGTCCGGTGGAGATGACCTTGAGTCTTTGAGAAATGACCTTGACATTTCAAGGTCAGTCACAAGGTCAAACACGGCCCGGGGGTTAGTCTCGGGGAATCCCAGCGACCTCATGTCTCCGAATTCTCTCTCCACCGCGCTCGGTGTGATAAACACGCTGAAAGACAAGGGGAAGAACTTGTACGGGCTACTGTATGGTGGGAAGGAGAGCCCGGATTCAGACGCAGCGACGGCACCTCACGTTGGGCGACCTGGCCACTTACCAATACCTTCTACAACGTTAACCCCACCACAGACTTCTGGTATACCGATGTCAAACTCTCTTACAAACTCAACTGATTTGTTAAGTTCTGCTGACGGTGCGTCGGTGACGGACGTACAATGTTCGAAAGGCGAGACAGGTGCTGCCTCCACGCTCTACTCTTCGTTGTTTTCTAAGAAAGCTGCTGGGGGGGTGTTAGGTGCGATCGCAAAGTTTCATCGCGATGGGTCCTTGTGACATGTGACAGATTATTTCTCTCTCTCCATGACTTTACGGTGCTTTTCCACTCGCTCATTGGTCATTTCTGTTGTATAGCAAGGCTTTTTCTCACTTTACAACAGATACACGGGATTTTCTTTAAAATCATGCAGTTTTCCACTTAAATGAGTTTATCTCTGGTTTTTCTTTGCCCTTTGGCAAAGCCCACGTGATTTTTTTCCCTAATTACCCAATTTTCAAATGGGAATTAATTTTGATGAGGAAAGATACTCAGAATAGCTAACAGGTTAGATCAAAGACAAGCCACCTATTTACTTGGCGGCTGGCCTGGATCTTACCTGTTTGCATAAGCATGATGTTGGTTCCAGCACTACAAGGGTTAACCTTTTGGCAAAAGCATGATGTTGGTTCCAGCACTATAAGGGTTAACCTTTGGGCAAAATCATGATGTTGGTTCCAGCACTATAAGGGTTAACCTTTTTGGCATAAGCATGATGTTGGTTCCAGCACTATAAGGGTTAACCTTTTGGCAAAAGCATGATGATGGTTCCAGCACTATAAGGGTTAACCTTTTGGCAAAAACATGACGGTTCCAGCACCTTAAAGGTTAACCTGTTTGCAAGAAAAATGATGTTGATTCAAGCACTATAATGGTTAATTCGTTCAAATTTGTTCGAGTTTCAATGTAAATGAACTATAGCTGACCAATGAATGAGTAGTTAAGGCAATTTGTCAATGAGATCATAAATTATGTGATATATAGTTATGATATACATGTATATGTTTTATATAACCTAGAAGACTGTGTTGTTTGGTTGTAACATTTATAATTACATACAAACCTATTTTTCTATCTCCCTTTGTACCTATTCAATATGTGTCCTTCACTTTACATCTCTTCTTATGGTTTTTGAGTGACCCAGCGCCAAACCCATTACCAAACAATAACGAATTTTGACCAGTTAATTGCAGACAACTCTGGAAAACATGGGAAAAAGAGAAATTGCTCATAACCCATTACATAATAATGATATTTGACCAGTTTGTCGCAGAGGACTCGAGAAAACATTGTGGGAAAGGGAGAAATTGCCCATGACAAGCAATTTCTTCCTTTTCCCACAATGTTTTCTGCCCTATCAGAAGATAGTAATTTAATTTCTTCGCATTTGGAAATGTCATCTGGAAACTCCATCAATTGAGACAGTTGAAAACTTGATGTTTGGTAAAGGGTTAAGCTGTGCCAATGGCTCTAGTCAGCTTGCCCAGCCTTTATAGGTACAGACAAACTTGCGATAAGCAGCCACCCAAGGGACAGGGTGAAATTGGCTACTTAACAGAGGTGGCTGCTTATCGCAAAAATCATCCTTTCAAAATTTTGGTGACCCTAGGAATTCACCTTCAACATTGGACATGTATATGGACCATACAGAGATTTCTTTTCCTTATACGTTTGGTACTGTATAACTTAAAAATCAAATTAGTTGACCAATTATCCCAATTTCCACTGAAAAATTCCCAAAATGATTGAAATATTTTGATGAAAAAACAGGTTGAAAAAATGGCAATTTGGTCAGCTCAAATTAAAAAAAAAATAGCAGTCCATTATTACCTAAGTACTCCATGCGGTACAATCACCACCACCAAACTAGCATATATACATCTTCACGGGAAATGTTTGAATATCGGCAATTAAGTTTTGGGTCTTCCTCCATTATTATGAGTCAGACATCACAACATAACTGAATTAATGTTGATGCGATGTAAAACTTATATAAAGAGGTAGGGGCCTCCATGGCCTAGTGGTTAGAGTACAGAACTTGAAATCACATGGCCCCTCGCCGCATGGGTTCAAATCCTGAGAGGGATATAGATTTTCATGAGAGGCAGTCTCCCGACTGACTTACGGAATGCCCATGGTTCTACCCGCCTTGACCAGCCCCTATGGGTAGTTGAGTATGGGGTCTTCCTCCATCATTAAGAGTCGGGCATCGCTAAATAACTGAAATAATGTTGATGTGATGTAAAACCCATATAAAAAAAAATATATATATAAAGAGGTTTTCATCCAAGAAGAGATAGTGGGGGATACGTGGTTTTTAGTACTTGACAAGTTACAAGTTGAATTTAAGATGAAATCGAGGCATCATGCAAGACTATAGTAAGTGCTTCAAAAACATGACACAATGTAAAACTTATATAAAGAGGTTTTCATCCAAGAAGAGATGGAGGGGCATACATGGTTTTTAGTTCTTGACAAGTTACAAGTTGAATTTAAGATGAAATCGAGGCATCATGCAAGACTATAGTAAGTCCTTCAAAAACATGAAGCACTTACTTTAGTCTTGCATTGAACCTTTGAAATGTTTTCCGAGTACAGTTAGGTTTGGTTCCCGACTTTTATTGTCCGGAGCCAGAATGCAGATTATCTGGATTAAACAGTGTAATTAATGAAGGGAAGGACTGTATGTTATGTGTTAATGAGTTAACCAAGAAAACCAGATAAGGATTTAATGTTATGGTTTAGGGGAGGAGCTTCTGTGTCGTCATTACTTGCCATTGGATAATATAAGTCTCGTTCTGATTGGTCAATATTACGTTTTGCTACGTTAACCCATTGCCAAATAATAACAACATTTAACAACCTCACCTTTGAATGAAAGCACTGAAGGTCCTAATTCTCAATTCTCCCAAATGTTTGAATAAACTTTTTAACATTTAATTTATTACTCACACAACAAATACTGTGAGATAGTCCCTTTATAAGGGATTTGTATGTTTGTTTCCTGTGAAAGGTTAGAAAAGAAATCAAGGGTTATACTATAACATGGTGATGGCTGTATTTATTCGGATACAAAGAGCTTTTATTGTGAAACAATCTGAACACATCGGGTTTATTCAATGAAAACACCTCTGAAATAATAGGGATGACGCCATATTGTTTCCCGCGAGAATGACGTCACTTTACTTTCGTTTTCAAAAATAGATCTTCAATGTGAAATCTAAAATGTCGTTTAATTTTATTAAGGAAACAATTACATATGTCACAACTTATAATTTCGCTATTTCGTATGAGTTACCGATAAAAAATGATTTAAAAGGATGTCCAACACTTCCATACATATTGAACTACTTAATGTGCATGCTTAAAAAATGTGTTAATTGCCGGATGCCGATTTACCCGAAAAATTGCAACCCTACACTTATATCAAAGGTGTGTTTCACAGCTCACGGAAATACCGAGGGTCTTCCTCCATCATTTAGAGTCGTAAATTGCAACATTACTGAAATAATGTCTATGCTATGTTAAACCACATAAAGATAAATAGATAAAAAACAAGTCTTGTTAAATTGTCCAGCTGTTGCCATGGATACCGTTAAGAAATAACCTTTTTTGCCTTATTAAGACTTCACAGCATTAATTTTAGTGACTTATGTAAAACTCTCGTGAAACCGGGTCTGCTTGTGGTGATCCAACCTCGAATCCCCAGGCTACAAGTACAAGTCTTTTAGTGGTTACAGTGGTGGACTTGTAGCTTTTGGGTTCGAGGTTGGATTTATGCTACTGCCACTTTTTTCGTGGTATTGGAAATTTCCAGGAAAGTAAAAGTATTACTGAAAACTGCTGAAATTGTGTTAAGTTAAACCCTTAGAATGCTGGGTAATTTTCTAAAAATAGATTTTTGTGGCGTTTGCTTTTTAAAACCTCAAATACCTGCTTAATTTTTATGAGGACTGATACTCACAGTAGCAAACATGTTAGATCACAGGCCAGCCGCCAATTTACTTGGTGGCTGGCCTGGATCTAACCTGTTTGCATGAGCATGAAGATGATTCAAGCACTAAGGGTTAAAATTTATTGTGAAACAAGTTCTTACAACTTAGATTAATCACTCTCAATTCCGCTTCCTGGATCACAACAAGTACTTGCTCCAAATAAGAATTAATGAAAGGTTGCAAGGCAGAACCAGCTACTCACATGATTTGAACCCATGACCCTTGTGTCCAGAGGCCGATGTTCTATTCCTGGACCACTGTGAAATTGCGTTTTAACCCATTAAAAGAAAAAAGAAAAGAATGCGATTCTGAAATATAAAGTTAGTTCCATCATATTGATTTGCACAATATTTCATTGGAAAAATCACTTAAAATTGTTACCACTTACTCGCTGCTTGTGTACATGTATATGGAAGCGTACTTATGCATGAATCCACAAGCTTGATAGACATATGATTGAATATCTTTTATTTTCAATAGTTGATATCTTCCCATGTGAATGATAAGCCTTCTAAAACCAATCAGATAGTGTGATCTGTGATGATTTTAATTATATATGCAACAACATGTAAAAAGATAATGTAATGTGATAATTCAACCACCTTCAATTCGAGGGTTCAAGGCAATACTATAGTAAGTGCTTCATGTTTATGAAGCACTTACCATAGCCTTGCATTGGACCCTCGAATGGAAGGTTTGAATAAGGAATACATTGTAAATGATTATTTGTATTTATATAACCTTACTTATAGGATATGCTTTTATTGTTTGTCTTAGCTTCATTAATGTGTTATGTTTGTGATGTTCATTGGTGCAATGTATTGGTATGTCATAGGAGTTAAGATTTCACAAATTGCGTTTCGTTGTAGAAAATGCAGTTTATTTATTTAATTTGATTGAGATGTAATGCGTTATTACAAAATATCACCTAGAGTCACCTTAACCCTTTCTCAAACAATAACGACATTTGACCACTTTGTTGAAGACATATTAAGAAAACATTGAGGGAAAAGGAGAAATTGCTCGTGACGAGCAATTTTTCCTTTTCCCACACTGTTTTCTGGCCTAACAGAAGATTATTTTCCAATTTCATCACATTTTGAAATGTCGTCTGCAAAGTCTTTCAATTTGGGACAGTCGAAAACTTGTTGTTTGGAAAAGGGTTAATAGTAGCTGTCTTTTGAAGTCATTGTAAGAAATGAAGTTATTTTGACTGCACTTAGGGGCCTAGGATTTTATACATTATCTGCACTTATCATCATGTAAGAATAGGTTAACCCTTTCCCAAACAACAAATTTTCGACTGTTCCAAATTGAAAGAGTTTGCAGACGACATTTCAAAATGTGATGAAATTGAACAATATTCTTCGGAAAGAGCAGAAAACCTTGTGGGAAAAGGAAAAATTGCTCGTCAGGAGCAATTTCTCCTTTTCCCACAATGTTTTCAGAGTCGTCTGGAACAAATTGGTTAAATGTTGTTATTGTTTGGGAAAGGGTTAAAGTGTTATATATATGATTATCTAAGAAAATATTTGTTTCTGTCAGCGTGTAACAGATAGATTAGCTTGCTTGTTTGTTATTAAGTGTACTAATGGGCATTTCTATTTCATCGACAATAAATACAGATATAAATTAAAGAATATGGGAAACTAAGACATCAAATACTATTATCATGCTATTATTTTAACCCATTACCAAATAATAATGACATTTAACCACTTTGTGCAGATTAATCTAGAAAACATTATGGGAAAAGGAGAAATTGCTCGTAATGTAAACGCCAAATGTTTAACTCTCCTAAATTGAAAGAGCTTGCAGACGACATTTCAAAATGTGATTGAATTGAAGAATGATCTTCTGATAGGGCAGAAAACATTGTGGGAAAAGGAGAAATTGCTCATTACGAGCAATTTCTCCTTTTCCCACAATGTTTTCCAGAGTTGTCTGCCACAAACTGGTCAAATGTCGTTATTGTTTGGTAATGGGTTAAGAGGCGTATGAAGAAAAGGTGTTTAATATTTGTTAGATATGTTACTGCTTATTTAGGGAGCAAAGTCTTTTTCCTTGAAAGTGTCAGACCTATTTGCTTCAATGATTATTTACTAAGGATTTGCCACAAAAAATACGCACTACGGATTAAAAGTGGAAATATTGTTGAAAATTGTGTAAAACCAAAATGTATGAATGAAATAATATTAAAAATCTGCTCATTTAAGCTTTGCATAATAAACTTATATAAAGGTCTTTATTACAAAATTTTCTTTTTGGATACATTTATTTAAAGCTCAAATTAGTTAATTGAGGATTTTATTTTGCAAATTCAAAGCCATGATACAATAAGTAAATCAAATATCGTAATTAAAGATGACAGTAATATTGAACGTCATCAGGGTACCATTTTACTAAACGACTTAAGGAAAATATTTGCTTAAGTCAAAACTGATATGCATGAATGTTATCTTTAAAAAAAAATGTACAATATTGTAATGTGGCATGTCATTGTAAGCGTCTCAGAGAGACGATTACACTGATGTGCAACTTTGCAATATTTCTGTCCTCATTAATGATGTATAAGAGGGAACATCGCTTTGAACTGACATAAATTATTATCATAAGATTTGTGCAAGTCTAAAACAACAATTCCTCTTATTTCAATATGGGGCTAAGCAATATTACAAAGTAACGCATCATTGGAATCGTCTCTCCAAGACGCTTCCAATGACATGTCGCATTGCATTATTGTGTTTTCGTTTAAGAAACTATACATTTTTATCAGTTTTGACTTGCGCAAATATTTTCCGTAAATTGTATACTAAAACAGTACCCTGGTTTCTATATAGAACGCTACATAGATATTATTTACATGTATTTTTGTTATCCTACCATAGCTTAGCACCTTTGCATTTTGGATTTTTCATCAATTTTTTGTTTTAGAGGCCCAATATCGAATAGAAAATGCACAAAATATTCCTCCAATTACTCAATTTTGCAGAAAGTGACTAATGAAGAAATTGATTTAACAAACAATTTTTTTGGCACAATGTTTTCAGGGTGCTTTGCTGGATTTGTGTTGTAGTTAAAAGAAAGTGTTTTAAAGGAGTATCGGCTAAGAACAGGTATGATTAGGCTTGTTTTCGAAATTGTTGGATCTTGTACAACTGTTTACTTGTTTAAGTGACGATTTTTAAAGAACATCTTATTAAAACTTTTTATTTGATCTTTTGACCAAGAAATCAATCTATGACTTAATTTGGAAGAATATGTGTTTTATTTTACATCTAGGTAAGAAGTAAACTTGGAAATAAATCATAGAAATGGCGAAGGTCAGTTTGGAACTATTGTGACAAAAAAAGAAATATGTACAAAATGATCAATTTTTTTTTTGTTGCAGTGTTTTCACAAGCTTATTCTGCTATAGATTGCTAAAAGCGTTTCCTTTAGAGCATAGGTTTATATTGTTTCTTATATTGTAGGTAAGTGCAGGATAGTTTTACACGCTTTTTTTTTACTTTTAAACAAACTATGCTCCTTTTTGTTGTATCTGCAAGTTAACTGTTTTATATATATACAAGAGTTTGAAATAAAACTTAGATGAAATGGAATTTTGATCTGTTGTTCTTTTCTTTCCCCCCCTTTTTTTTTTCTTTTATAGTTTTCTAAGTATCACATTATTGAAAACGTGTAATCCTGCCATATTTTAGAATTGTTTTAATTTCTATTTCTTTAACCCTTATAGTCCTGCAACTGACTTTATGCTATGAAAACTGGTTAGATCCAGGCTTGCCTCCAATCTACTTGGCAGCTGGCCTGTGATCTTACCTGTTTGCTACTCTGAGCATCTTTCCTCATCAAAATTAAGCAGATATTTAAGGTTTTGGAAAGCAGATGACACCAAAATCTATTTTGAGATAATTACCCAGAATTCAAAGGGCTAAACTTATTCCCAAATATAAGTGTTGGTTCAAAACAATGTTTTCCAGAGTCGTCTGCAACATAGTGGTCAAATGTCGTTTTTTATTGTTTGGTAATGGGTTAAGGGAGAGATTATGCTGTGACGAAGGACTTAACCCTTTCGCAAACAATAACGTCATTTAACCACTTTGTTGCAGACGACTTTAGAAAACATTGTGGGAAAAGGAGAAATTGCTCATGACGAGCAATTTTTCCTTTTCCCACAATGTTTTCTGCCCTATCATGAAGATTGTTTTTCAATTTCATCACATTTTGAAATGTCGTCTGCAAACTCTTTCAAATTGGGACATTGGAAAATTTGTTGTTTGGGAAAGGGTTAAGGTAGATCTTACCTTATTGCTGTCCTTGGTATAGTCATTATTCATTTACTCATCTCATTGTTCACTTAATGGTACAGTCAAACTTGTGTTAAGAGGCCAGCCGATGGGACAGAGTAAATTGGCTGTTTAAGACAGGTTGGCTGCTTAACACAAATTGATTTACACTATAAATCTAACAATGGGACTTTTCATAGTGGCTGTTTAAGGCAGGTTGGCTGCTTAAAAGGGTGACTGCATAACACAAGTTAGACTGTATCATCATTTTGTATTGCTTTTATAGTGATCATGGTCGTGTAGTCATTTTGTATTAAATTTTACAAACATTTATTTTTATCTTCTTTTTTCATTATCTCCCTTTATACTTTTCTACTTCGAAACAGAAACAGCCGTCGATTCTGCTGAATTTGACAACTGATCCTGTTACAATATATGTGGTAGGTTTCACACTGTTGCAATGCTTTTGGATTTTGATACATATTAATGAAATGTTAATAGGCTCTTAAAACTTAAATATTAACTTATTCTGCTTCTAATGGCTAGATAGATAGATAGATTTATTTCAATATTGAGCAACAAGACAATAATCAAAAACACATACACCTAAAATAAACAATACATTGAATGAAATAATGAAATTTAAATGAACCATGCCACAATTACATCAATATATCAAGGATAACGCAAAAAAGAGAAAGAAAATCTCTTATTTCCAATGTGGTCTTTAAATTTGAAAAATGGTCTGACATAAAGAGGCATAAGTTATATATATTTAAAGTATGATAAAAAAAAAAGTCAGATTGTACCACATGGTACCTTATAACATGTATTGTAGTTGCCAGACACATTTTAAGTATTTAACAAGCATATAAATAAACTATCTAAACAATCGCAAATGAAGAAAGTATTAGATAACAGACCTGTAAATAAATACAGTTAAACTTGTGTTAAGAGGCCACCCTATGGGACAGAGTAAATTGGCTGTTTAAGACAGGTTGGCTGCATTACACAAATTGATGTACACTTTAAATCTAACAATGGGATTTACTGTAGTGGCTGTTTAAGGCAGGTTGGCTGCTTAAAAGGGTGGCTGCTTAACACAAGTTAGACTGTAACATCATATGTGGCTATCCTCCAGTGTGTATCATACAACAATACAGCTGCTATGTTATAAGAAATACAGTTTTAAAGAGATTATGATACTATTTCCAAATTTCCTCACATATGTGAACAAGCAGCGTTGATATTTCGAACAATTGTTGTCATATAACTGCTATGTTGGCCCAGTGGTTAAGGTGGCGGACTTAGAACTTGGGATCCCAGGTACGATCCCCACCGACACCTCTCTGGCAAGTAATTTCAGAGCCCTAGCCTAGTACTGGTGGATCCAGGAGAGCCGTAACATAACTGAAGAATTGTTGACATCGTGTTAAACATTTCTCAAAAACATGCCAAAAAAGTTACTGCTGTGGAAAATCTGTGCGTTTTCTGATGCTTTATCAGGCATTATGACAACATGCAAAATAATAATAATTTGAGAAAAGAAGATTTTACATAATTTCTAACATAGAATAATTCCTTAAGTCGATTTAACCCTTAGACTGCTGGGTAATTTTTTAAAAGTACTTTTTTGTGTCATCTGCTTTCCAAAACCTTAAATATCTGCTAAACCTTGATGAGGGAAGATACTCAGAGAAGCAATCAGGTTAAATCTCATGCCAGCCGCCAATTTACTTGGCGGCTGGCCTGGATCTAACCTGTTTGCATAAACATGAAGTCGGTTCCAGGACTTTAAGGGTTAAAAGAATCAGCCTGACCTCTGTGGCCTAGTGGTTTGAGTACAGAACTTGAAATCCCATGGCTCTTCTCGCTGTGGGTTCAAATCCCAGAAGTAGAAGATTTTAATTTTTATCAGAGGTAGTCTCATGGCTGACTGACATTGGTGCAGTGGTAGAGCCTCGGCCTCTTGTACATGTTCCGAGGGTCCTGGGTTCAAACCTCGTTAGGCGACGGCATAACTGCCAGGACTAGCCCTCAAATCAGCTTGGTATCCAGGATGCAGTCATCGAGAGTGAATTAAGTAAGCTTCAAGCTTTTGTCGCAATTGATGTAAAATAAATGAGTTTAAGCTAATCAGGGGGTAACCAGCAATATGCATGTAACATCAATTTCAAAAGTGAAAAAAAAATTGATATCTCACCATCTTCATTCCTGCTTAACCCCTTATTGAATAATAACAACATTTGACCAGTTTGTTGCAGAGGACTCTGGTTAACATTATGGAAAAAGATGAAATTGCTCGTTAAGAGCAATTTCTCCTTTTCACACAATGATTTCTGCCCTATTAGAACAGATTGTTTTTCAATTGTTTCACAATTTTCAAAAGTCGTCGGCAAACTCTTTCAATTTGGAATAGTTGAAAATTTGGCGTTTGGTTAAGGGTTACAAGGAATCACACCCCCTCCTGCACCCTCCCCTGTTGGTTCGTAACGTTGATTTGAAACTGTGATTTGAAACTGGCTATACCACTGGTAATAGTCTTGACCAGCACTAACAGTTGACCAAAAGGTCATCCATCTTGCATTATGAGCATAACAAAATAACTGAAAATTGTTGATGTGATGTTAAAGGATGATCATACAACCAAAACAAAACAAAACCAACGAATCAGCCGGTAAATCACTTATCCAATAAAGACTCAACTCTCTGTCTAAAAGAGTTATCACTATTTCTCTCTTAAAGGGAGGTAATAACCTCCCCACTGCAAAGTTTTTTTGTATATCTACATATTCTCTGTAAGGCCCTGTGAGTGAATGAAATGTCTGTGTTCTAAGTCTACTATTTCCAACAGTGTGACTATAAGAACTTCAACTTTCATGAACTCCATACAAGCACAAAGCTATGTATGTTGAGACTAGGCCACACTTCTACAATGGAGTGTATAAAGGCCTAGTGTTGGGGTCGGGCTTCACTTCGATATGGAAGTGTTAAGGGCCGACTCCAACTTTTTTGATCTTACAAACAGAATACAAGGCGAAGCTATGTCAGAATATACTAGATATATATGATGTTTATCTTTAGACTTTTTTTTTTTTTTTCAAATTTATATATATAATTCATTTCCATTACCAAAGGGGGTCCTTTTTCCCCCTTAGGCAATTTCTATTTAAGACACTTGGAATGGCCAACAATTTTTTTTTTATAACTAATATATTAAAGACACTTGGAATGGCCAACAATTTTTTTTTTTATAACTAATGTATTTAAGACACTTGGATATCGGTTTCGGTTTGGTCCTTAAACGCCCATCACACCACCCCCACCCCCACCCTTTTTGGTATTTATTTTATAAACTTCTTCTGCAAGCTTGCATTGGGTCCAAATGAACCATTTTTTTGTAACACTTCCAATCATGTCTAAAACATGTTCATTTGTTTTGTTACAATGTTTCCTACACAAATTGAACATTTCTTTGACAATAGGCTTTTGTTTAAGGCCATAAAACTCATTTTTACAAGAAAAATCTTTTTAAAGGGAAGTAATACAATTAAAACATAACAGGGGGGAAGTCTTTTTCTTTTCAGAATGCATCGCTTTAGTGTTCAAGGTACAGCTATTGAATAAGACATTTTTATTTTTGATTAAACTTTACTTTTACAAGCCGATATGGCAAAAAAGAGGTTATAGGAAATTAATTCCACAACAGAACGACTGAGAGCCATCGAGGATCTAAAGGCTTATCAAGCTGTAGGCCAGTTGCATCGATGTGGACTATACTGTGTTCATATGCATGAACAAATTTCAACAATAACTATGTGCTAAATTGCACAAGGAAAGCTATCATCTTATATCAAAACTCTCAAAACATTGCAATGGTTTGAGTGAGAATTTATTTATTACCTCCCTTTAATCCTTAAAGGAAAGCATTCATTATTTCATGAAAGCATGTGTTTAAAGGACATTTGAAGGGGAAGAGTCTGCGATTGCAAGAGTTGCATTACGCATGACATCAATTGGTCGACAACCAAGAGACAGTCCGAAAGTAACCTGGCGTAGGACACTTGAGAAGGAGATGAGGAAATAAAACTGGGGCTTGGGCATAGTACAGACATAGGTGGACATTGGAGAAGAACAGGCTACATTGGTGAACTCTTGTTACAGCTTTATGAGCAAATCAGCGAGAGAGGCTGGGTTTCACACTGATAGTGTCCCAGAATCCCATTTTATGGAAGTACTGGGATGATTCCAGAGGTTTTGCCGTTGTTTTGTTACTCAAATCACTTCGTCTCCCATAAATGTTATAGAAATCATTGGGTATCTTCCGTTTGGTCACAATGTTTCCATTCGCTGTAGAGGCTTTTTCAGTCTGTCTTTGAAATGAGTCCAAGCATAGAAACTGTATTTTCAAGGCTAGATTGCATTTATCCAAACAGCATAGCATGGATTTGGTGCAATACATTAGTAAATGCTTCACAACTTTTTTTAGTACTATGAAAGGACATAGTGACTTTCTTAATGACACTCTGCCAGAAAATAAAGTTTGATACATAGATTCAATATGGTAAGATACATACAGTATGAAACCATTCTGGATCCAATATGTTTATGATACATTACGAACGATATACGCTGGTTTCGGGAACTCATATGCATTCAGTACTGTAGTGGCAAATAAACCAAGAAGGAGAATTAAGGGAAATGTTGTCACAGTCAAACTATCAAATTATTGAAAATGTTTCCTGACAGGGTGTCTTTAGGCAAGGCACTGCAAATTTACAAAGAAGAAGGAATAAGGGAAAATTTTCCGAAGTAAAACTATCAAATTGTTGTAACAATGATATCTAACTCTAAATAAACAAATATGTACTAGAATAAAAAATTAAGCATATGAAAATTCTTTTATGACTTTTATTTCAGCTCAAGAATTACATGTACCAAGTGTTTCATATACATACAGACAGAATAGACAATTCTTACCACAATATGTAACAATATACAGTTATTTCATGGACATCCTGTGGAACAGTCAAAACTGTGGTCCAGAGGTAGAGGGGATGACTTTTGAACTGTTGACCCTAGGCTGTAGGCAGAGGGGCAACAGTTCTAAATGTCATCCCCGACACGGAAAGTTCAGTTCAACACTTTATCAAGTCCTTAACAAAGATAAAGACGACAGACTTATAACTCAGGGGTCTCAGGTTTGAACTTGGGCTCTTAGATTCGATCCGTAACAGGGTTGCTGGGGTCGTAGGAGTGTCTGTTGGCAAGACACTCCAGAGCCCTATCCTAGTCCTGTTCACCATCTGTTGCTCTCTATGCATGAATAATTATTACGCGGTATATTCAATACTCGACAGTCTACCAAACACAGTCACTAAACAATAGAGCCATACGCATCATATATCAACAGGTATGCTTAGTAGCATTTATCAAATAATGCACATGGACGAGCCACATGGTAGAACATTACAGACGGCTGCGGGGATATTTTTAGATACTCATCATAGCATAATCGAGCAGGTCAACAGATGGGGAATGTTGGTGAACAATGACTGTAGAATCCCAGGAAAGCCATAGTATAAATGAAAAAGACTGTTGATACAGGCTTAAACCCGAATCCATTGAACCAGAATTATTCAAGATCAAGAGTATTCATCTCACTCAACTTATAATTTGGATGGTAAGTAAATAACATTTATTTAATTGTACGGGTTTTAAATTGCTTCAATATCAATC
This sequence comes from Cerastoderma edule, assembly GCA_947846245.1. Classification (NCBI taxonomy): domain Eukaryota; kingdom Metazoa; phylum Mollusca; class Bivalvia; order Cardiida; family Cardiidae; genus Cerastoderma; species Cerastoderma edule. The sequence continues at coordinate 1,021,833 of OX401422.1, forward strand.
TAATCATTTTGCAATGCCTGACTAAATGATGGAGGAAGATTCAATACTCAACTGCCCATGAAGGCTGATCAAGCTGGAAACTATTAGCATTTTGAAAGTCGGTCAAGAGACTACCTCTCATGAAAATCCAAATGCAGTCACCGGGTTTTGAACCCACGCGGCGAGGAGCCATGTGATTTTAAGTTCAGTACACTAACCACTAGGCCATGCCAAGGAGGCCCAATACAACTTAACCCTTTACCAAATGCCGAATTTCGGACTGTCCTAAATTGGAAGAGTTTGCAGGGGACATTTCAAAATGTTATGAATTTGAAAAATATTCTTCTGATAGGGCAGAAAAAATTGTGGAAAAATGAAAAATTGCTTGTTACGAGCAATTACTCCTTTACCCACAATGTTTTCCGAGTCGTTTTGCAACAAAGTGGTTAAATGTCATTGTTATTTGGTAATGGGTTAAAGCCAGCTTTTAGAGACGGAGAAAGAGGGAATATGAGAATTCATACAAATACAAATAGCTCTCAAAACCTTTCATACAACTTTAAAACAGACGAGTTATCTATATAGCACTTTTCTGCTGGGCAATTGCTATCCGATGTCTAAATCCATTTAAACAATCAGAATCCACAATTTCACATAATAAAAAAGAATTACAATTTGAAAATACACAGAAACATGAAACGGATACATCTCGAATTCTATTACTCCACTTTCAGACATGAATTGTTTTGTGTGTACAAGGGATTGAGGAAAAACATGGCCGTGGATATCATAGTTAAGAAAACATGTCGACAGAGGGCGACAGTGGTGCAGAGGTAGAGCCTCGGCCTCTAGTACTGAGGGTCTCGGGTTTGAATCCATGTTAGGCAACGTGAAAATTGCCGGGATTAACCCTCAATTTGGCGTGAGTACTGGTTTAGTACACAGGAATCAGAAACCGAGGGGGCTTTGAACAAGCTTCAAGTTTTTGTCACAATTGATGTAAAAATCAAAAGGTTTAAACTAAGAAGAATACTAACCCATACTGTGAATTGAACCCAAGCGGAGAGGTGTCATGTGATTTCAAGTTCTGTACTTTATCCAAAAGACTACAGATGCACAATTATTTAACCCATTACCATACCCCAAATTTTTTACTGTTCAAAATTGAGTTTGCAAGACACATTTCAAAATCTGATGAATTGATAAATCATCTTCTGATAGGGCAGAAAACATTGTGGGAAAAGGAATAATTGCTCATAAAGTACTGGTTAAGTATCCAGGATGCAGCCATTGAGAATGAAATTAATAAGCTTCAAACCAATTTAAAACATTTCCATTTTTAAGGAGACACTTGATAAAGTTCTAGCCATAAACCCCTCATAATACTTTGATGCAAAACCAACTTCCTCAGAGATCAATTGTTTTTAAATGTCTTTATTGGTTTTACATCAAGTCCAAAACTGAGAATTTGTTATCATCAAGATAAAAAGGAAAAAGTTTATAACCAACAATTTATTTTTTCTTCCCATTGAACTTTTACCACATCTTCTAATCGATTGAATAAAATAATTAATAAAGATAATTCAAATCAGGCACATCATTTCATGGCAAGAATAATCTATTCTTTGGAACGAGACACTCCCACATCAAACACTAAACAAGAAAGAAAATAACAATCAGTAACAAGTTACAACATTAATGTACAAAATCTATAGTGTATAACTACTCGATAAAATCATATATACATATACTTGCATCACATACCATTTATCTACCACTGGTTTAACCCTTTACCAAACGCCAACTTTTCGACTGTCCCAAATTGAAAGAGATAGCAGATGACATTTCAAAATGTGATAAAATTGGAAAATAATCTTCTGATAGGGCAGAAAACATTGATGGAACTGGAGAAATTGCTCGTCACGAGCAATTGCTTTCTTTTCCCAAAATGTTTACGAGAGTCGTTTGCAACAAAGTGGTAACATTTCGTTACTGTTTGGTAATGGGTTGAGCACGGAGGATTAAACTATTCAAATCACGATAACATGGTTTCAATGTTATCCACTGTATTCAATTAAATTGTGTTGTTAACGGTTTATTTGGTAAAAAATGATCTTAACTTAGATTAAGTCATAGATAAGTGGCAGTTTTTTAGATACCATCATCACCGGGTAAAAAGGTCTTGGAAAATGTTTGACTGCACATACCTGTACCTTTAATCATCAAGCATTGTCATCCACATTAATTAATACTAGCATTGTCATCCACATTAATTAATACTAGCATTGTCAACCTGACTAAGAAATAGGTCTGCACTCTAATTATGTGACTCTAGCAAATTGCATCAGAGAAAAATCACATGGCCATCAATTTGTTTTTGTACTGGAGTTATTCATTTTTAATTTGTATGGAGTTTAACGCCGTATCAACGATTGTTCAATTATGTAACCTCCTTCCTGGTTCCACCAGTACTAGTCTAGAGCTCCGAAGTGACTTGCCAAAGGTCACTCCCATGAAACAAGAGATGTTGGTGGTGCTTGAACCTGGCAACCCCGAGTTCTAAGGCCACCACATAACCACTGGATCATGCAGGACCCCTTTGATTATTAATTTGTACAGTTGTCAAATGAAAGGCGTGAAAGCGTTTTCTCACTTTTTCAATGAATATAACGGTTTTTAGAAACTTTAAAAATAAATGAATTTAAGATGGTCTTTGTATATTGGCATGTTCAAATCACATTTTCTATTGTTTATTACTTACAAAAACCAATCTATGGGAAAGCCGTTAAAAAATAAAAACTTCTTCTTGTACATAAAAAAATCCATTCTACCATACAAAATTGGTTACCAGTATTATTTCTAACATTTGCAAGTGATAATCAATTATAATAATTATTTACTTCATGTCAACACATTGTTTCCGTTATGTTGTGATGCCTTGGCAATAACAATAGAGACAAACACTTGTTCGCCATCCCGATTTGAACCCATGCAGGGAGAGCCTGTGGGATTTCAAGTTCTTTGCTCTAGCCACTAGGAGGCCAAAAAGAGAAAAACACAACTTGTGCATATTCAATAAAGATGGCATATTCAAAATGTATCATAACTTTAAATAAGGGGAAACAAGTATGTACATCAAACTAAATCATATATTAATATTTGTACATCAAACTAAATCATATATTAATATTAAGATAATCTTGAAAGTTTCTTTTCAATAAAGAAAAACACTATTCATACATATCAGAGCGCTCGTTACAAAGGTAAACAAAATCAAGCTGGAATATATATTCACATCATACCTCTAAATTATTAGACAGTAATGTTTTAAAACATATATGTATTACCATATTTTATCAAGAACAACAATTAAGTTTGAATATGAAAACTTTTTATAGCTATATATTGACTATATTAATCACAGCTTGCTCTCTTTCACCCACTTTGCTAATACAACATCCTTTTATATTGGTGTACAATCAGCTAGGAGAACCTCATTTCTAAAAGGGTGTAATATTTTTGTATTACAGTATACAGTTATTTCATGGGCATTTGTTGAACAGTCAAAACTTTGGTTCAGAAGTGGAGGGGATGACTTCTGATTTGTTGACCCCAGGCCGTATCGTATTCACTCTTTTAAAAGCATCATGTAAACGTATTACCATCTCAGATCCTATATATATATATAAAAGGAAATTTAAAGTACTTTAAGCTAATGGTCAAGTATTCTAGAACTTTCACAATTCAAGTGTAAATGAGCGCTAGTATGCCCTAAAGTAAGCTGTTAGCAGTGCTCTTTTAGCAACATCAATTATAGTGTGGGTTAAATTATCACAAAAAAGAAACAACAAGTTATTACACATTACGTATATCTCCAATACACACATACATAGGCAAATTATTTACATATCCATTCAAAATTACTTTCTATTGCAAAATATTTACACAAATATAAATAAAAAAAAAATCACCATGATAAAAACTTTGTCTTGACATGAAAGAGCTTTAGAAAGGAGGAATTGAAAAGCCCCCCCCCCCCCCCAAAAGAAATCGAAATCTTTTAAAGCCAGTAAAGCCAGTCACAAAACCTCAAATACTCTCTAACCCTGAAATACCTGCTACTCATCGAAAATCATTAACATTTCGGATTTAGAGATTATTTGAGGTCATGTGTCTGTCACAATAGAAACTACTCTGATATAAGCGTAGGGTTACAATATTTCGGGTAAATCGTCCCCAGCTTATAACACATTTCCTATAAGAGTCCATGTTAAGTAGTCCAATGTACACTGCAGCCTCATAACACACTCGTCGGGAGCCATGATGCTAGATCCGCGTTAATAGTGGGGTTGACAAATATAACGCGGGGTCCCTTTACACGCTATATGCCAGATCATAACCACTTAAGAAACAATCAGATTCAAGAAGTAGTCTATTCATATTGATTGTGTTGAGTTACGGACTTATCACTGAATTTATTGTGAATAAAAGAAAAGCAAATAAATAACATAATCAAAACTTACATGTTTAACTATATATTCCTTTTTATTTGTTTCATTACGATTCAAGATAAGGATCATTATTGATAGAGGCACTTGCAGTTTAAATACACACTACAGAAAAAGGAAGGTGGATTCAGTAAACCCATGTTCTATTTATAGATTTAAACTCCAAGTAAGGAGTGAGTAAATTTTATGGAAGCGATGAACATCATTTAAAATCATTGTTTATCGGTAACTCATAAGTAAGAGCGACGTTTTAAGTTGTGACATATATAACTGTTACCTTCATAAAATAGATGACTATTTAAATTTCAAATTTAAGAACTATATTTGGAAACGAAAGTACAATGACGTAAGTCTCGCGAGAAACAATATGGCTGCATTCCTATTATCTCAGAGATGTTTTCATTGGATAAATACGATGAGTTAAGATTGGGGTTGGTCATTGTTTAACAGCTAAAACAGCTTTTTGGTGATTAACCAAATTTTTTTTTGCCATTTCTAAGGTAGAAAAATTTGAAATTAATGTAGGGGTATAGCTGTACAATAATTTGTCCTTCGAGCAAGAAATTTAATCAGAGGAATACTTTGAGACCTAAAATTGATTTTAATTGACATCAGCAAGTCTGAATTCTGGACCTGCTATTAAGGAAATGGATTAAATGAGTATCAACTGAAGTGGAATTTTTAAAACAATTTCTCCTCTTTCAACCCTTTCATGCAAGACAGAAAAAAACGGGAAAACAAAAATGATAATAATAACATACAAAATGAATCTATTACAACATTGAAACTCTACATAGCAATTTTCTCTCTGCATCTGTTTTGCCCCAAAGACCACATGATATCAAAAGCCAAACAACTCAGACTTAAATAAAAGCACTAGCTAGTCTCTTATATTTAGTTTCCAAGAAGATATGGTAAAACATGTGTTAGTTGCCTTACCGCTTTTTTTTAATTCTGTTAAATTAGTCTGTAAATCTAATTAAACAATAACTCAGTTAAACATTTCTCAGTCCTCATTTGAATACCATAAAAGAACAAACAAAAAACATGTGTTAGAGTCAACAAACGCCTAACAACAAAAGTAGAAATACCTCATCAACGTAGAAATACCTCATAAACGTAGAAATACCTCATCAAAAGTAGAAATACCTCATCAAAAGTAGAAATACCTCATCAAAAGTAGAAATACCTCATCAAAAGCAATTTCTTCTTTTGTTGCAATATCTTTAACATCTTTCACCTCATGGGGGGTCTATCTATAATAATGTGTTCACAAAATCTCTACAAGCGCAGCATAGACAAATTTTATAGGCGTCCAATAACCGAGACATAGCTTACAAATCTTACAAGTTTCCAACAACCGAGAAATAGACATCAAATCTTGTGAGTTTTTAATATCCACAACATTAACAAAAAATCTTATATAAGTTTGAAACATCCAAACATCGACGACAAATCGTATTCAAGTTTTCTATGGTTGTCACAACGCCAACAAATATCATTCAAATTTGTTGTGGCTATGACAGCAACAAGAAATCTTATTCAAGTTTTCTATAGTTGTGACAAGGACAGCAAATCCTGTATCACCCGCTGGACATCATCTTTGTGTTTCTTCAAGAGTTTCTTATTCAGATCCCTATCCATGAACCCCATATCAAACAGCTTTCCCATTGGTCCAGACTCTCTGGGAGGCGGAGTCCACTGCTTAGTGGGAGGGGCTTCAGGCTCAGTGGGCGGTTTCCAGTTGGACTGTTGCGGTCTGTAACATTCCGCGGACGGCTTCCACTCGGCTTTCTTGGGTTTCCAGGCCGGTTCCCTCGGTTTCCATGACGACTGGGGAGGATTGAATTCCTCCTTGTCTGGTACCCAGTTTGATTTTGGGACGGTGAACTCGTCCTCTGTGGGTGGGGTATACTGTGTGCTGGCTGGTTTCCAGCCTTTCATTGGGATCTGACTGTTAGCTTCTTTGTTCTTAGCTGGTTCCTTCATCTCAGTCTAATTCAAGAAAAGAAAAAAATATCCATAAAACCCAGAAAAGGTCCCATTAACAGTAAAAATACGCAAGTTCTAGAATAATTGACAATTAACATTAATAATTACTTCAAAATCCCTTTTAAAGACTAACTGACACAGTAACATGTGTACAACCTAATCGTCTTAGCTCTTTTAAAACCGCCATATGAACATGTTACAGTATCAGCAACTCTTTAAAAGGGAATAAGACGCATTTCTATGTTAATTGTCAACTTTTCTAGAACTTGTACAATTTTACGGTAACTGAGAGCAAGTATTACTTTAACCCTTTCCCAAACAATAACGATATTTGACGACTTTGTTTCAGATGACTTTAAAAACTATTGTGGGAAAAGGAGAAATTGCCCTTAACGACCAACTTTTCCTTTTTCCACAAGGTTTTCTGCTCTTTCTGAAGAATATTGTTCAATTTCATCACATTTTGAAATGTCGTCTGCAAATTCTTTCAATTTGAGGACTGTCGAAAATTTGTTGTTTGGTAAAGGGTTAGCATAATATTGCACACATATCAAGACATGGGGTAATCATTGAAAATATTTTGTCTCAAATTGGCTCAAATTGGCTCATTTCTGGAGTGTAAAATTGATGTTGCGTGACTGCAGATTTAGACACTAATTCATTTCAAAATCCCCTAAAAAGTGGCGTTGTTACCTACAGAGACACTTCTTTCCTTGCACAGTCAATCTTCTTTAAAAGTAGAAAACCGATAATCTGCCATTTTTTAAAATCTCATTCTATTGTCGAACTATTTTGGTCGTTCTTGTTAATATGGGTTATTTCTTGTTGGCTTTCACGTTTAAGTTGTGCGGATGGGTTTTATTTGTGATAAATATTTGAATCTGACCAAAGGTTTACCAAAAGGTATAGTTTGATATAGCATGTATCTACTATTATGAGGCTTTAAGAGTGTTGACAGACTGAATAAGTATAAACACCATTTAGACTTTTATAAAGATGACTATTTGAAGGAAGTTAAAGATCACATAGAGCAATACTAAAGGGGCTTGTTTAGAGAAGAGAAAATTTTAGAGTCAAAACAGTCGTTGAAGCAATTCATATTTTGTATTGTTGCTTGAAATCATTAAAACATAGCTATTGAAAGCATATATTTATTCAAGAAGCGTCAATTTGTCTTGGTATGTACAGTTTATATGCGGTGGATCTCAAAAGCAATGTCACGCTTTTGTATTAAAATACATGTTAATTACATGTATACATACATGTACTTTATAGAACCAAAAATGATCTTACATTGCTTCAAATTCTTTTCACGTTTGCGAATATTATAACAGTTTAGCTGCTGTCCAGTTTTTAAACAAATGAGTTTTAACTTCCAGGACTGGAACTATCAGCATAGAAACAAACAGTTCCGGCCCAGACCAATCTACACTGATTACAACCAAAGTGATCCAACAAAATAATTGGTTTCAAAATGGCGGATTACGGGTGTTCTACCTTAAGAGAACAGTCTTAGACAGTGCATGATAAGTTATTTAATCTGAGACTATTCTTAATGCAGGACCTACTGAGCTTTCGATATTTTTTTCCGTAACACCACAAATATTAACATCTTTACCCTTTCCAAACAACAAATTTTCGACTGTCCCAAATTGAAAGAGTTTGCAGACGACATTTCAAAATGTGATGAAATTGGAAAATATCATTCAGAAAGCTTCTACCGGAGCTTTCGATATTTTTCCGTAACACCACAAATATTAACATCTTTACCCTTTTCCAAACAACAAATTTTCGACTGTCCCAAAATGAAAGAGTTTGCAGACGACATTTCAAAATGTGATGAAATTGGAAAATATCATTCAGAAAGCTTCTACCGGAGCTTTCGATATTTTTCCGTAACACCACAAATATAAACATCTTTACCCTTTTCCAAACAACAAATTTTCGACTGTCCCAAATTGAAAGAATTTACAGACGACATTTCAAAATGTGATGAAATTGGAAAATATTCTTCTGATAGGGCAGAAAACCTTGTGGGAAAAAGGAAAAATTGCTCATCACGAGCAATTTCTCCTTTTCCCACAAGGTTTTTTTAAGTCGTATGCAACAGAGTCGTCAAATGTCGTTATTGTTTGGGATAGGGTTAAGTCTTTAGATCCAATGCCCTGTAAGGATAAATTATCTCAAATGAGTTATTTATCCTAATCTCACAGTAGTTTCTTTTCAATAGAGTCTAACTTGTGTTAAGCAGCCACCCTTTTAAACAGCCAACCTGCCTTAAACAGCCACTACAGAAAGTCCCATTGTTAGATTTATAGTGTCCATCAATTTGTGTTAAGCAGCCAACCTATCTTAATCAGCCAATTTACTCTGTCCCATAGGCTGGCCTCTTAACACAAGTTTTATGACATCATTAATTCTCTGTGTTTGAATACAATTGAACACAAGTTCCTATTTCAAGGAACTGGTTATTGCTTGCGTTGATTCCCTTATTTTCGCAGAATCTTGTTTCTTGACATTTTGAATTTAAGATGAATGACGAAAGCTCATTGGACGAAGTGTCTGCCTCTAGACCAATCAGAAAGTGGTTATTATCAAAGTAAGAGGTTTAAAAGTCAGCCTTCAATGTGCTTCCGAGATTGCCCCCCCCCCCCAAATTTCTCCTCGAATTTACATGATTCACAAGAATGATCATTCTTAATGGACAATCATAAACATGGAAATCGACACATTTCTGCAGAAATCACACCCCTTCATACCTGTTTATCCTGCCAGGTCTTAAACACGGCCTTGGCGGTGATGAAGGCTTGCCCCGCGGCTGTAACTGCCGTCGCAACCAGCTGGTTGGCAAACTCGGGTGCGAAATCCACCGATCTGGAAAATATTACACACAAGTGATATAGCATACTGCATAACCCTGTTCTAACTTATTAAATCAAACAGTTTTTAACCCTTAGAATGGTGGGTGATTTTCTAAAAATACATTTTTGTGTTGTCTGCTTTTTAAAACCTTAAATATCTGCTAAATTTTGTTGAGGAAAGATAATCAGAGTAGCAAACAGGTTAGATCACAGGTCAGCCATCAATTTACTTGGTGGCTGACCTGTGATCTAACCTGTTTGCGTAAGCATGAAGTTCTTTTCAGCACTATAAGGGTTAATACACTGATACACTAGATGATTTCATGATCAACTGAGACAAAATGATAATTTGCTAAATAAAATTACATTTGTCTTTTTTATATTGGTTTCACTCAGAAACTTCCTTGTTGTTAGTTTTAAATTGATGATTGATGTTAATTGCAATTCAGACCACTCCTCAAACCAATATCAGGAAGGCGGAACAGAAATTTTACTTATTTATTAAATGGGTTTTACATCACATCAACATTATTTTAGTTTTGCTGCAATGCCTGACTATAAATGATGGAGGAAGACCCCATACTCAACTGCCGATAAGGGCTGGTCAAGGCGGGTAGAACCATCGGCATTCCGTAAGTCAGTCGGGAGACTACCTCTCATGAAAATCCACGCAGGATTTGAACCCACACAAGAGGTTTCTTTTTTAACTCTAACCACTAGGTCTTAAAGGCCCCGGAACTTTACAAATACAAAACTGTTCTTTATGAGTTATTTTTCTTTGTTTTTCTATTATAACCATATTGATCTGCTTATATCTATCATAGATGAAGGAAACCCCCGAAAAGAATGTGTTTATTGCTTTCTCACAGATGGTAAAATTTCAAAGACAAAAAAGAACGTTGTTGAAACAATACAGATTTAGTATTATTTTACATTGATTGTGACGAAAGCTTGAAGCTTATTGAATTCACTCACGATGACTGCTTTCAGGATACTAAAGCAGTATGAATGAATGAATGGTGTTTTAAGGGGCATTGACAGCTAAGGTCATTAAGCGCACTAAAGCAGTACTTTGGGGGTTGTTACCGGCAATTTTTACATCGCCAAATGAGGGTCAAACCCCTGACCCTCCGTACAAGAGGCAGACGTTCTATCTCTGCACCACTGTCACCCCCGAAAAATGTTGAAAATGGTGTTAAATCACGAACAAACAATTAAACTCAACAGGCCTTACTTTTGTTTCTTTCCATCGGACTTGACATAATTTACATTATCCGGCATTTGTGCAGCGTCGGAGAGGGGGGCCTTAAGGTCTGTTTCATCTAGAGTAATCTCCCCTGACTGTATAGATGGCATTGCCTGAATGTCGGGCTGTTGGAAATAAATACAGAGATTTATCAAAGTGCAATTGTAATGATAAATAGAAAAAATGGTGCAAAAAGAATGATCAAATCTCACTACAATACTAACTGATTTAATATTGTTGAAATGGCAAAACACATTACAACATGAAGAAATCAACAACAGCAACAAAAATAAAGAGGGAAAGAACACATGCAGACATCTTAAACTTTAAATTCTTTCTTTCAAAGGAAAACATTTAAAAGTCACATGTTTCATATCATATCATATCGTATTTGTTTTACATCGATTGTGAAGGAAGCTGAAAGCTTGTTCAAAGCCACTCTTGACGACTGCTACCTGGATACTAAACCAGTAATCGCGCCGGTTTGTGGGCAAGTCCCGGAAATATTCACCCCACCTAACAGGGATTCGAACGCGGGACCTTCGGTACAAGAGGGCACCAATGTCGCCCACAATAAATGTTCTGTTTAGAAATAAATTTACAACAAAACTAAACAAACTTTTAGACAAATTGAAATATCTTTCCTCAACAAAATTAAGCTAAGCAGACATTTAAAGGCTCACAAAAGGAGATTAATGCTGTATCAAACTCTAATATTTGGTAAAATTTTGGTCAGATTCAAATAGTTCTCAGCAAAAGAAACCATCAGCACAACTCAAATGTGAAAGCCAACAAGAAATAACCAAGATTAGCAAGTTTAATAATTCAAATTTCCTGATTTTTCACCTCTGACCTTGTCAGTTGATATAAAATATTACATTCATTTGAATTGTGTTTGTTTTTGGTAATAAAGTGGAAAAAATGTCAATTTTATGTTACTATTTGGGCTGAAAGAAATATGAAGCCCCAAATGGGACACAAGGTTATTTCCTACACCTATTTAGAAACTTATATTTCATATTTGCTGAAAGTTTGAAAGTGTTGCAATGTATTCAAAGCCCAATTCTTACATTTACTCCAGATGCGGCTCCAGGTTCTCCGGGACTGACATCAGCGCCACCTTGTTGTACTTCAACATCAGGGGAGGTCACTCCATCATCCCCTCCAACAGGCAAGGGAAGGGAGGTAACTTCACCAGACTGTTCTGTTACAGTGTTCACGGGTTCAACAATGGGATCTGAGGAATAAATTTCATCATCTGGATGAATCTTTTAATGCTACATTATATAAATGAAGATAAATGAAAAATTGCAACAATTCGAACCCATGTCCCTTATGCCCTTAAAGTAGCTTAACTACAGATGTGAGGAAATGTGGAAGTTAAAAAATGAATTTCTTTAAAACAGCACAACAGCTGTACTTTTATATGATACGCATTGAAGAATAGTCATTGGAAGGAAAATTGGATTGTTTTAAATTCTTTAAAGTGTGAAAACAGTGAATTAATTAATTATTTTAAAGTGAAGATTACGAAAGATTACAAAAATAACATTGAATTGCATACAGTACATGAAAAAGAAATTACTAAATAGATGAGAGGGAGAGAAAAATAAGATTTCTCGTAGCAAACACACACACACATGCAAAAACATATACACCTATACAATATTACCACTGCGCGTAACCACATGCAAGTAAATACAATGTATATAAGTTTCAGCCGAAACTATCAATAGATGGACCAAATCCAACCTATCCCAGAATGGTATCAGGTACTACAACCACTGGGATTAACCTCGGATGATGTAAAGTACCTTCATTAAAGAGGGCCCTGCCCCTAGACCTCAAAGGAGTAAAAAATACCTCCTTTAAAAATGAGAAACCACCTACCGATCACTTCTGGCTGCTCTACTTCAGGCATTGTGTATGAGTCGAACATTCCTCCGAGTTTCGGCTGGTCCCCTGCATCCCTTGTTAAAACCGTTGTGGGCTGGGAGTCGGAAAAGGTCGGACTGAGCGGTATTTGCTCAATTACTCCGGAGGTGGTGAGAATTTCGTCCACAGAAACAGCGCGGCTACTTCCTGTAAGAGTGATTTATTTGTTTTTAACCTTAGAATGCTGGGTAATTTTCTAAAAATAGATTTTTGTGACGTCTGCTATCCAAAGCCTAAAATATCTGTTTAATTTTGATGATGAAAGATGCTCAGAGTAGCAAACAGGTTAGATTACAGGCCAGCTGCCAATTTACTTGGCAGCTGGCCTGGATCCAACCTGTTTGCATTAGCATGAAGTTGGTTCCAGCACTAAAAGGGTTAATTCGATTTACATCTCATCAATAGCATTGAAGTTGTTTCCGCTGAAACAGCATGATTTCTTCGTTCAAGATGGATTTATATTTTAATACGGCTTTACATTGCATCAACAACATTAAAGTTGTTTTCGACAGAAACAGCGCGACTACTTGTCTCTGAAAGATGTTCAGAGTAGCAAACATGTTAGATCACAGGCCAGCTGTCAATTTACTTGGCAGCTGGCCTGGAACCAACCTGTTTGCATAAGCAGGAAGTAGGTTCCAGCACTATGGCATGAAACAAATGGAATATTGGAAGAAAAAAACCCAATGTGACAGATAGGAACATTTTAAGAGCAATTTATCCTTACTTCTACCTACAAGATCGATTAATTATTTTTAATTCGGCTTAACATTGCATCAACAGCATTAAAGTTGTTTCTACGGAAACAGCAAGCCTACTACATACTTCCACCAAAACAGCACAGCTCCTTCCTACAGGATTAATTTGTTTTAATTCCGCTTTACATCGCATCAGAATTGTATCTTGTGTTCCGGATCCGGATTAAGATTTCGGGGTACTTATCTTAGTTTTACCTGTGTTTGTGACTTGTTGATAGGGACACATTTTGGCCTGGTGGCTTAACCCATTTGTTGCAGACAATCCTGGAAACCATTGTGGGAAAGGAAGAAATTGCCCATAGCGAGCAATTTCTCCTTTTCCCACTATGTTTTATACTCTATCAGAAGAGTATTTTCCAATTTCATCACATTTTGAAATATCATCTGCAAACTCTTTCAATTTGGGACAGTTGAAAATTTGGCGTTTGGTAAAGGGTTAATGGTAAGAAGCCGTTTTCCGTGTATCGTGCATACTATACTAGTTATTGTTTTTGCTGTCAAGGATCAAGTGTATGGAAGAGGTTAACTAATTTTGGAGTTATGTGTTTTATTTTATTTTACATTTCCTTTTCCTCCATTACCTATCTTCATGTTTATCATAAATATGTACATATCCTTGGACTTCTGGACATATCAAAACATTATTGATGCAAAATTAAAGGCACATGAAAGGAGATTAATGCTATATCAAATTATGTTATTTAGTAAACTTTTGGTCAGATCTAAATAGTTATCACCAAAGGAACCCATCAGCATGTCTTAAACAAGATCGCCAACGAGAAATAATCCAGATCAGCCAGTTTGATAATTCAAATTGACTGATTTTTTACCTCTGACCTGGTCATGTGATACACAAATTTTTGAACCATCCAAACAAAACTCATTGTTTTAAATATGTTAACAAACAAACTGTTGATAAACATAATTAAATTTGAGACAACCATATTTCGATCTCAAAATAACATATGTTAAATGAGTTTAATAAATAGGGTTTCAATGCATTCATGAATTAATTTTTATGACTTTTATGAACATAATAAAAGAATTTTTTTGTACTCATATCCTTTTATATGCCTTTAAATATAATCATGTACATATTTAGATGCATTAATGCACTGGTACATATACACTGGTCTGACCCTGCTTATAAGTCCGGAAGATTTGTTTGTCCATAAGTTTAGGCAGGAGCAGACATGTCATGATTAGAGGCATATGGAAGCATATGAGTACAGATAAATTACTGAAAAGATATATATGTAGTTCTTTTATTATATTCATAAAAGTGATCAAAATTGATTCATGAATTCTGTGAAACCCTATCTAATAAAGCCCTTTAACACAAGTTATTTTAAGCTTGAAATATAGTTGTCACCAATTTAGCCATGTTTATCAACAATCTGTTTGTTTACATATTTAAAATAATGAATTCTGATTGGTCTGTTAAAAAATTTCAGTATCACATGTTAGGGTCAGAGGTGAAGAATCAGGCAATCTGAATTATTAAACTTGCTAATCTGGGTTATTTCTCATTGGCTTTCATGTTTAATTTGTGCTGATGATTTTTATTTAGGGATAACTATTTGAATCTGACCAAAGGTTTACAAAATAATATAGTTTGATATAGCATGAATCTCCTTTCGTGAGCCTTTAACGAGACATCACTGTATACACAAACTTACTTTGCATGAGTGAGCTTTGGTTATCGTCCAATGAGAAATCTCTGTCCACTACGGAGTTGGAATAGCTGGAGAGCGTGGTCGACTGATTCATCATCGGCTTCGAGATGTTAAAACAGTCCGGCATAGGAACGACAATGTAGTCATTGTCAGATAGGCTGGAATCTTCATCGTCATCATCGTCATCACTATAACTACTAACAGATTCTAGGTCTATATCTGAAATATTACAAACTTGGTCTTAACCCTTTACCAAACGCCGAAATTTCGACTGTCCCAAATTGAAAGAGTTTGCAGACGACAATTCAAATTGTGATAATATTGGAAAATAATATTCTGATAGAACAGAAAACTTTGTAGAAAAAGGAGAAATAGCCCTTTAAGAGCAATTTCCCCTTTTCCCACAATGTTTTCCAGAGTCATTTACCAACATTTAACCTTCTGTTGCAAACGACTCTGGAAAACATTGTTGGAAAAGGAAAGAATTCTTGTAACAAGCAATTTATCCTTTTTCAACAATCAGAATTATTTTCCAATTTCATTGCATTTTGAAATGTCGTCTGCAAACTCTTTTAATTAGGGACAGTTGTTAAAGAGTAATTTCTTCCTTTCCCACAATGTTTCCCAATGTCCTCTATAACAAACTTGTCGATAATGTTTGGCAATGGGTAAATTGGCAATTAATTATTGCTGTTAGACATTTAATTCTAAAACAAATTATAAAAAGTCTACTAATATTTGGAACAACCCATGTATGCAGACATCAAGTTCAAACATATTTTTCAAAGCAATCTTTTTTGCCATTTGACGTTTAATTCTGAAACAATCAATTTCAAACCTCAGGTTTCCAGAACCAAATATCTGGGACTACCCTCAACCCTCGTAACTAGACATCTCGTAAATTCAAACATACCCGGCTTAAGTTCGAGACTTGCCAGTCGAGCCTTTATATAATTCTCTACTTGTTCTCCCTGGAATTCCTCGTTCTCCGGGGGCAGGACGAGTTCCACACTACTGCTGTTTGAAATCGGCTTCCTCTCACTCACATCATTGCTCGCATCGTCATCCCCGTCTACAGACCCCTCTTCCTCCGGTTCTGGGTTTGGGGTTTTCAGAGGCGTCACATCGAACGGCGTATTGTTGGGAGTTGCCGTCTGGGATATCAATGGAATCTGGTCACGGGTCTCGCCTTCTAGTGTGAGTCGCGCGACGGCAGACGTCAAATCGGCTTCAAGTTTCGTGTCAGTTTCATTTTCCTAAATGAAATGTAATGATGTCAGACTAAATCGATTAAGAAATTAATTTGATGGCAATTCGTCCATGAAAGTATGATCGTTTGCCTGCTTTTAGGAAAACTCTTGGTATTACGAAAATTGTTTTCTTTTTTCCTTTTTATGTAAAATGGCAAGAAGTTGACTTAACACTTACTACCATAAGACTTTAAATGGGAAGGTGTTCCTTATCGTCTAAAAAAACACAAATGACCCTTCCTTATTTCTGTGAAAAACATTCTTCCTGCATTTTTGTAGAATGTGCATCTAAATCTTCAACTTCATATGTCTTGACTATGGAAACTCAAAATAGTGTATGCCAGCGATTTTTTTCCCCAAACTTTTGGAATGGGTCTGGTACTGGACAAATTGGGAAAATTCCTGGCATTATTGGAAAGTTCTCAGGATAAACTATATTCAAACCTAAGCTTAATAGTTGGGAAACATTCAGCTTCAAACGGCTTTTTGGTCAGCTAAAATAACAAAAAATATGATAGGAGGTCCTTAGTAACACCTAAATTTCGTTGGGTGTTTGCTTCATTGGCCTCCTCAAATGGAAAGTTCTTGAACTCCAAAAATTAATGACAACCCTAAACTAATCAAAAAGCCTGAACATTTTCAATAAAGAATATTCCGTTTCTGGCACAAGGCCTGTTCGTTGATAGAATTTTGCAAATGATATTAAGAAGGGACTTTGTGCTGCACTGAGTAATAAATACTGGGGATTCCTTTAAAGGTTGGGGGAAATCCAACGGCCTAGATACGGGTGCCGCGAGATACCTTCTACTACAAATTCTAGAATGTTGGGAAATTAGCACGGATTATTTGCATTACCTTTGATCAACATCCTGCACATCACAAACGCATCGAAAACAATCCAAAGAAGAGTGGATTTATTAATGAAAAACGACGACTTAATTTGATAAGAATTGACAAAGCTATAGACAGATGACAATCAACATAGAAGTTGGAACTACTTTCTTTCTCTCCGCAGTGATTGACCCCTGACCCCCTATAGGTAAAGAAGAATTCCTATTGATTGCTGTAATAGCTGCCGCGCATGCGCGACACAATTAAAAAACCCTGTTTTCAATAAAGAACATAAACCAACGAGCACAATTTCACACCTACCTTCAGTTCCTCCTCTTTTTGAACTTCAACAACATCATCCGTATTCGCCTGTTTGGCATAGACAACAAAACCATCGCACGTGTCTGACCCTTCATCTCTCTCCTCACCTTCTACAGAAACATTTTCAAATTGTCCGCCAATCACAACTTCCCCTTTCCCAAAATCCTTCACAACTTCCTCTTTCCCAGAATCCTTTACGACTTCCTCTTTCCCAGAGTCCTTTACAACTTCCTCTTTCACAGAAACCATCACAACTTCCTCTTTCCCAGAATCCTTTATAACTTCCTGGTCTCCACAAGGATCTTTATCTTCAACATTTATGTGTGAATCATCAGTGTCTTCTATATTGACGGACACACATTCATGTTCGCTGGGAACCTCAAGTTCAAAATCTGGTTCCCGTTTCAACACGGATACTTCACGCAGGTGCTCTTCTTCTGTTGATCTGAATGTTATCTCTATCTTCTCTCCTGATTTGTCGGTAGTGTCTTTCCCGTTCTGTAAATAGATCATATCAATGTCATATTACAATCAATGTCATATTACAAAGATGAGACACTGTTAAAACTGTGCAGGACATTGGTCAAGGGGTAGAGCGTCGGCCTTTGGACACGCGGGTCGGGGTTTCGAATCCCATTAGCAGGTTGCTGGCCAATTTGATTGCTTCAAATGACTTTTTGGTCGGCTTAACTAACAAAAAGTATGATAGGTTGTCATAAGAAACACTTTAATTTTGTTTGGTGTTTGCTTCATTTGCCTCCTTAAATCGAAAGTTGGCCTCTTACTGGAACAATTAATGACAACCCTGCATAAGAAGCAGGATCTGCCTGGCAATCATTCATTAATCCAAATTCAGGGCAAGTACAAGTTATGTATCCAGGAAGCAGATACGAGAGTAATGTATCTAAGCTATAAGAACTTGTTTCACAATCAATGTAAACCAAATAAGTATAAACTTAACAAAACATTGCCTCCTTCTGCATAAATGGTCATCTTACCATATATCTATAAGTCCTAAAGGGTTTAAAGAAGAAAGTGCAAAAAATAATACACTTTTGAAGTACCAAATGCATTAAAGACACCTTTGCAAATTTTATGAGCGATTAAAAATTGAAATGCTACAGAGCTTTAACCTTTTAGAAAATGCCAAATTTAAGACTGTCCCAAAGTGAAAGAGTTCGCAGACGGCATTTCAAAATGTGACGAAATTGGAAAATAATCTTCTGAAGGGACAGAAAACATAGTGGGAAAAGGAGAAATTGCTCGTAATTACGAGCAATTTCTCCTTTTCCAACAATGTTTTCCAGAGTCTTCTGCAACAAAGTGCTTAAATGTCGTTATTGTTAGGTAATGGGTTAATTGAGGTACTAACTGAAGAATAAATAAACAAGTATCTAATGGTCCTACATAACCCAGTGATTATGGTGGAAGACTTATTCCCTGAGTGTCTCGGGCTCGATCCCAGAAAGCACCACTGGTTCCATGGGAGTGCCCTTTGGCAAGACACTTCAAAAACCAGAACCTAGTAATGGTGAAGCCCAGGGAAACCGTAATAAAACTGAAAGTTTGTTGACAGGGAGAGAACCCTCCAGCAACATACTCCTCACAGTGATCTCCCCTATATAAAGTTGAGGCCTAAAAAAGAATTTTTTGTTTAGGGTAATCCGACCCTACCTAGCCAAACCTGCCTACACTAAAGATTTTATTTGACTGTTGGATAAAAAGATCAATTGGCGCAGTATTTCTAACACATCCATTTGAAACTTCTCACGCATAACTGTCAGGGCAGTTTATAATTTTAATTCGACAAACGTATTTTTATTTGTGTTTTCTATCGGCGCTTAACCCTTTCCCAAACAACAAATTTTTGACTGTCCTAAATTAAAAGAGTTTGCAGACAACATTTCAAAATGTGATGAAATTGAAAAACAATCTTCTGATAGGGCAGAAAACTTTGTGGGAAATGGAGAACAAAGTGGTCAAATGTTGTCATTGTTTGGGAAGGGGTTAAATTCAACTTCTGAAAATGCATTTTGATTGATGCTGGTCTGTGTCAGGAGACAGTTCTATACTGGTTTTTTTCTTTAAAAAAAAAAAAGAAAAAACAAATCCCTACCTACTGATATTAAAGATGTCACCTAAAACAAACAATTTATTTTTTTAGGCCTAATCACTGCCACCACAAATGTCACATGGCCATCTGTCAAATAAGATCAATTGATAAAAAACCAGTGACATTCGTGTAATAAATGCACAACCCTACAATAAGGAACTTTATAACCTTTTAGCTTCCGTTTCACTCAATTGTTTGTATTGTATATATATATATTTTTTTTTTATAAGGGTTTTACATCACATCAACTCTTAATGATGGAGGAAGACCCCATACTCAACTGCCCATAAGGGCTGGTCAAGGCGGGTAGAACCATCGGCATTCCGTATGTAATGTATATAATGGCGTTTATTTATTGAATACAATATGTTTAAACAAACCCTACAATAGTCCTTCATAAGTGAATTTTTTCGTATTTATCCTCTGCAACTGCTTTTTATTTTTTATCTTATTAAGATCAGAAATGACGGAAAAAACTCTAAACCACAAACCTGCAGTTCATCAGTTTCACTTCTCTGCGTCACATCCATGACAACTTTGAGAGAGTCCTTCTCCTCCGTCGATGGTTCTAGTTTTTCCCGCGGTACGACGATAATCGTACACCAGATCCTGTGACCGAACTGCATACCATGTTCGTACAGCTTCCAGTGACTCTGATAGTCTCCTGAAAATGTTCAATGGAGGAGATGAGTTTGTTTGCCAGCCATATATGATTATGGTTTATAGTAACATGTTATGCTTTAGTTTGTAAGGGCTTTACATATCATGTCAGGTAATCATGTCATCCCTTGCATATACAAACAGGTAGATATTCCAGGAACCTGATATCAAGGAATGAAAGAACCTCTATATAACAATACTAAATAAAAAAATTGTAATAAGTGTATGATATTAAGTAAAAAATTTGAAATGAGTGTATGATATTAGGTAAATAATTTGTTATAAGTGTATGATATTAGGTAAATAATTTGTAATAAGTGTATGATATTAGGTAAATAAGTGTATGATATTAGGTAAATAATTTGTAATAAGTGTATGAAATTAGGTAAAATTTTTGTAATGAGTGTATGATATTAGGTAAATAATTTGTAATAAGTGTATGATATTAGGTAAATAATTTGTAATAAGTGTATGATATTAGGTAAAATATTTGTAATGAGTTAATGATATTGATGTATGAATATTTTCAAAGAGTAAGGAATCACAATTTATGGTAAATTCCGATCTCGTAATTAATCAAGATTCTAATCTACACACCAGGTTCCCCGGGGGTCACAAAGTCCACGCTGATGTTCCCTTCCTCTCCGGGCTTTAAGGCAGGAACCGACACCTCGATTTCCGGGGTCGGGATGTTTCCCCACATCAACTTTAACTGGAAAGTGAAATGTTTTATTAAAATCTGACCTTATAATAAACCCCATACTTTTGACTGTACCAAATTAAAAATAGATAAGCAGATGACATTTCAAAATGTGGTAAAATTGAAAATTAATCTTCAACTAGGGCAGAGAACATTGTGGGAAATGGAGAAATTGCTCTTTCGGAGCAATTTCTCCTTTTCCCAAAATGTATTCCAGAGTCATCTGCAACAAACCGGTCAAATGTCGTCATTGTTTGGTAATGGGTTAACAGTCATATATCAAAACATCAAATCTAACTGGAAAAGTAAAATGTTTTATTGCATTCCTAACGGTCATGTTACCCAACTTTAACTGGAAAAGTAAAATGGTTTTACGAACAATGTCCACAAGAAGCAGAGCTAGAAACTAACTTTGGATGAATCGTTTATAGTCCCCTGTGAAGAGTTAATCCCGGTTCGCCGGGACGAGAGTCCAAGATCAGAATCGCTGTGATAAAGAGTCGGTTCCGTAACGCGGATATTAGATCTTGTCCTTATTGATTGACCCTAGAATGGGACGGTCACATGACAATGGTTTATTACATTCCTGACAGTCATTTACTCAAATTTCCCCCAGTGTGTGAAAAATCATATGAACATTGTGTTGTAATTGTCTTAACCCTTCGAATGCTGAGTAATTTTTCAAAAATAGTTTTTTGTGTTGTCTGCTTTCCAAAACCATAAATATCTGCTTATTTTTTTATGAGGAAAGATACTCAGAGTAGCAAACAAGTTAGCTCACAAGTCAGCCGCCAATTTACTTGGCGGCAGGCCTGGATCTAACCTGTTTGAGTAAGCATGAAGTCAGTTCCAGCACTATAAGGGTAAACTTGAATTTCCCTGTGTGTGAAAAATCATATAAACATTGTTTATATCAAATCAAATCAAAATTTAATAAATAATCAACACGTATAATCAGCATTTCTTCTTTTTCAACACACTTTTATTGCGCCACTGGTTTAGTCACAATGTACAAGAAGTTTTGATATCTTTGAACTTTTTATATATTTAGGAATGATATTGATTATTCATCAACTATTGTTGCCATTTATCAAGCCAAATTTGTAAAAAAAAAAAAAATTCTCAACATACCTATTAATTGATAGTTAATGAAATCTGTCAATTATAATAAAGGATTCACAAAGTATTCCGACCATTGAATGTTTTGGAATTAGAGAAAAAATGACGTCATACGAATGTGGAAAACCAAATTCAGTTCATTATATTCATTCCACACTTTGAAAAATATCACAGTTTTCTACAAATAAGAAAAAAAACTTATAGAAATATTTTGGAAATGTAATAAAAAAATGCCAATTATAGATTTTAAACGGATTCAAAACCGTTGCAACTCTTTTGAATCTAAAACAATAATAATACACTGTATTTAGGCTCCAAAAACTTTAATTACAAAGAAGTTTTGCTTCCGATGGCTATTCACCAGTTACATCATACATCAGTACAGCTGTTGAACTGTTTAAAGAAATTAAGTTTTAACTTCCAAATTTAATCACATCAATGAATGAACAGGTTTAACCCTTTACCAAACGCCAATTACGACTGCCCTCAATTTAAAGTTTTTGCAGACGACATTTAAAAATGTTATGAAATTGAAAAAATAATATTCTGAAAGGCCGGAAAACATTGTGGGAAAAGGAGAAATTGCTTGTACAGAGCAATTTCTTCTTTTCCCATAATGTTTTCCAGAGTCATCTGCAACAAACTGGTCAAACTTTGTTATTGTTTGTTAATGGGTTAAGTATACACTCTCCATTTTATGATGGAAAATATTACATCAACATGAAAACTTTCACCCGTTACCAAACAATAACCATTTGTTGCAGACAACTTGGGAAAACATTTTGGGAAAAGGAGAAATTGCTTGTAACGAGCAATTTCTCCTTTTCCCACAATGTTTTCTGCCTAAGCAGAAGATTATTTTTAAATTTCATCACTTTTTGAAATGTCGTCTGCAAACTCTTTCAATTCGGGACAGTCCAAAATTTGGTGTATGGTAAAGGGTTAAAACAGGAAGAAAAAAACATCGCTAAAAATAACCTTCGTCGAATCCGACCATGGTCCATCCCCGTCATTCTTCATCCGCCACGATTTCGTAAATTTGGTTCCCGATTGAAGTTTTGTTCCGTCTGGGACGCTCACATCGTAGAGGAAGTGGGCTCCCATCAGGACTCTGAAATAAGCGGGAAAGTTGAATATAGGACAGGCCTTTTTATTATGCCGTTTTTGGGGCCTATTTTTGGCCCACTTCCCCACACATTGGAATATACAAGTTTTACGTACAGCGAAATTACGCACCAAATAATTTTAATGAGCCCCACCTAACGCCAAAAGAATTTCCAACAAGAATAAGTAATTAGTATTACATACAGTGAAATTCAGCACCAGTGTTTTTCATGAACCCCCCCATCTAGCGCCGAAAAATTCCCTAATGATAAGTAGTGATAAGTATTATGAACAGTGAAATTCCACACAGCATAATTGTTCATGAAGCCCCAAGTAATAAATATAACACTGGGTTTTATAACATCAAATTTGATTGGTCGAATAAATCCAATCAAATTCTGTGTTACAATCATAGTGATTTGGTATACTCCGTTTTCTTCCCATGGAGTATTGTGTTTTGTGATCAGTTTCCTGTATTGGTAGTAAAGTCTACTTTTCCTCTTCCAAGGGAATTTCGCCCTCCCGAGGGGTCCAGACCCATTCCCAAAATTTGCGAAAAAAGGGCTGTAGAAAAGCAGTGATTTCTTCTTTGTTTGAAACCCTTAAACGGACCCGTTCTTAATCGAATTAACGCACAGTCGTATCTGACTGTCAAACAGTCCTTTAGTCATTCAAGTCTTTCTTGTTTTTACAGGAGAAGGCGTTTACTTACTTATAGAAATCATATCTGACTGTGGAATCGTCCTCCAATAGTTCCAGTCGTTCGCGTTTTAAAGGAAGATCGGACATTTGATCCATCCTTCTCTTCAACTTCTCCTCCTTCTTCTTCAACTTGGCCATCCTTCTCTCATCCTTCTGCCGTCTCTTCTCTTCATTACGGGCAAATATGTCCTTCATTTTCCTACAATGTTTCAGTGAGAAGGATTCATTTTACATTGGTGTGAAGCAAGTTTGTCCATACGTATGAACAAATATGTTTTTTTTTTTCTACAATGTTTCAGTGAAAAATAATTTGTTTTACATTGATTATGAAGCAAATGTTTACATAATTTATTTTAAATTAATTATGAAGCTAATTTTTACAACTTATCTAAATCACTCTAGGTTATGCTTCCTTAACAGATGCATATGAGCCAAATTGTTCTTCATTTTCCTACCATGTTTCAGTGGTGAAAATAATTTATTTTATATTAATTATCTATCTTACATCGAGAATCCTCCGCTTACATTTTCAAATCTAACTTGTAAATCAACACCCCTTTGTACACTTACCCTTCAAGTTTAAAGTTGATCTCACTCTCTACCGTGTTCTCTCTGGGAATCGGCACCACCAAACGCGTACTCCCCTTTTTCTTTGCCTTGTAGATGAACCCCCGCAGAAGTGGGCGTCGCTCTCCGTCAGAGGACACGCCCACTTGTCTACACGGAACACGGATCTTCACAAACACGTGCTCAGGATTATGGGAGTCCGGCTTTGCCTCGCACATCTCACACAGGTCGAAATCGATGCAGTTCCTGAAATCGGAGCAATTCTCCATTTTGAATATTTGCGTCATTGGATTAACCCTTGCCCAAACACCAAATCTTCTACTGTCCAAAATTGTAAGAGTTTGCGGACGACATTTCAAATATAATGAAATTGGAAAGTGATCATATAATAGAGTAGAAAACAATTTCTCCTTTCCCCAAAATGTTTTCCAAAGTCTTCTGCAACAAATTGTTCAAATGTTGTTATTGTTTGGTAATGGGTTAATGTCGTAATCTTTATGTGTTCAAATGTTGTTATTGTTTGGTAATGGGTTAATGTCGTAATCTTTATGTGTTCAAATGTTGTTATTGTTTGGTAATGGGTTAATGTCGTAATCTTTATGTGTGTCACGTGACTCTTCCAAGAAAGTGCCCGCCAATCGGTTATCTCAGCGCTTATTGTTATAAGTGCCCGCCACTCGGTTATCTCAGCGCTTATTGTTATAAGTGCCCGCCACTCGGTTATCTCAGCGCTTATTGTTATAAGTGCCCGCCAATCGGTTATCTCAGCGCTTATTGTTATAAGTGCCCGCCAATCGGTTATCTCAGCGCTTATTGTTATAAGTGCCCGCCAATCGGTTATCTCAGCGCTTATTGTTATAAGTGCCCGCCATCGGTTATCTCAGCGCTTATTGTTATAAGTGCCCGCGGTTATCTGCTTATTTATAAGTGCCCGCCAATCCCGCCAGCGCTTATTGTTATAAGTGCCGCCAATCGGTTATCTCAGCGCTTATTGTTATAAGTGCCCGCCACTCGGTTATCTCAGTGCTTATTGTTATAAGTGCCCGCCACTCGGTTATCTCAGCGCTTATTGTTATAAGTGCCCGCCAATCGGTTATCTCAGCGCTTATTGTTATAAGTGCCCGCCAATCGGTTATCTCTGCGCTTATTGTTATAAGTGCCCGCCAATCGGTTATCTCAGCGCTTATTGTTATAAGTGCCCGCCAATCGGTTATCTCAGCGCTTATTGTTATAAGTGCCCGCCAATCGGTTATCTCAGCGCTTATTGTTATAAGTGCCCGCCATCGGTTATCTCAGCGCTTATTGTTATAAGTGCCCGCCAATCGGTTATCTCAGCGCTTATTGTTATAAGTGCCCGCCACTCGGTTATCTCAGCGCTTATTGTTATAAGTGCCCGCCACTCGGTTATCTCAGCGCTTATTGTTATAAGTGCCCGCCAATCGGTTATCTCAGCGCTTATTGTTATAAGTGCCCGCCACTCCGTTATCTCAGCGCTTATTGTTATAAGTGCCCGCCACTCGGTTATCTCAGCGCTTATTGTTATAAGTGCCCGCCTCTCGGTTATCTCAGCGCTTATTGTTATTTTTTTTGAGACATGATTGGATTGCAAACAATGAAGTCAAATTGTATGATTATTTTATAAGCCATACCAGCACTCATTTACACAAAAATTGTGAGTTCTAGAATAATTAACAAATAACTTTAAAGTACTTTAACTTCCCTATTACAGAGGAACTGAGACGGTAACACGTTCAAATGATGCTTTTAAAAGAGTGTACATGTATATGATAGGGTTCGTTTACAATGAGCGATAAAACAAGGTCGGCCAAGAAACGTCGAAAGTAATGAAATCTGAGAAATTCTTCATGTTGAATAATCGCGATGAGGGTGTCGTACAAATGTTAGTATTTTTAAATGTATCGCATGACTTTTCTTACCAGATGACAACCACTTGTTTATCCAATGAAGTCAAATTGTGGGGGAACACAATATGTGAAAATGACAGCTTGAAACACTAATAACAAATAGTGTAGGCGTTATATTGTCATAATAATGTGGTATTTCGCTGTGTTTAAACACATTCTTTCATAATTTATAACTCATTTTACCCAATTAGCAGGGTTTTTTTAGTGCTAGTTTGCCTTTAAGCTTTATATGAAAATCTTTGACATTACAGTACTTACCCGCATTTGTACCGTGCTCCGACGATAACCATGTTGCATGCATCACAGAAAACACCGTCATGGGAATAAATGGCTATAAATAGAATAAATGGCTATAAATAGATATATATATAAATAGAAACAAACAGGAGTTGATCACATGACTTTTTCCTATGACTCAATCAAGACAGAATCAATGATACAGAAACATAACTTTCAATCAAATTTCTGTTTATGGTCTTGCACCACTGATGAATTACTTCTGGGTTGTAATACCCAAAAGTAGTCCCATTTAGAAATTTGGAGTTTTAACTTCTGGTGCATAGGTTTGCTTGTAACAGATGAGCTGGTAGAATACCGGTGTGTTTCCTGTATAGGTGATAGTCCTGCAATGCTCCCAAAGTTTGTTTTGATTGCTTATTGCAGGACTATTTGTTTGGGGTGTATGAACACTAATGCTGTTGCAATGGCCATATTTGACAGCTTAGATAATAAATAGTGCAAGCGATCTATTGTCATGATCCTGTGGTGTTTCGCTATGTTTAAACTTCTTCTAACATAATTTATAACTCATTTTACCCATTTTTGCAATTTTTCTGAGCACTAGTATGCTTTTAGCACTTTACCAAACGCCAATTCTTTTTGACTGTCCAAAAATTAAAAAAGTTTGCAGACAAAATCTCAAAATGTGATGAAAATGGAAAATATTCTTCTGATAGAACAAAAAACATTGTGGGAAAAGGAAAAATTGCTTGTTATGAGCCATTTCTCATTTTCCCAAAATGTTTTCCAAAGACTGCAACAAAGTGGTCAAAATTAATGTCGCTTTTGGTTGGTAAGGTAGAACACTCTGATTGCGAGATTGTGCACTAAATATGTAGACTACCTACTCAGAAGGCTGTAATACTTTAGTTGAAACACCCATGTACAAAACCCACAACACACCAACCTTACACCCCCCATACTCTCCCCCCCCCCCAAACTTACGATGTGAGTCCTTGGGCACGGCACGCGCCACCGGTGTGAAGATGCTTCCACCCTGGGAGGTCTGTGTCGACGCCAAAGACTCAATCACCGCCCCATCTAATCCCTTCAGGACTTGTTTTACCGTCTTCTTGGTCACGTCTCGGACAATCTCTGTACGTAGTTCCTTCTTCAGCTTAAAAAAAAATAATGAAGTTTAAACTTAAACTTATTCATTTTACATCGATAGACTTTTTGTGGCAGAAGCTTGAAGCTTATTGGAATCTCTCTCCATGCCTGCTTCCTGGATACTACACCAGTACTCGTGCTGATTTGTGGGCTAGTCCCGGCATTTTTCACCTCGCCAAACAGGGATCGAACCCGGGACCCTTGGAAAAAGAGCCCGATGCTCTATCACTGCACCAATGTTGCCAATATAAAAACCTCTTTGTAGCAGCCTTTCATTAACCCTTATAGTGCTGGAACCAACTACGTGCTTATGCGATCAGGCTAGATCCAGACCAGCCGTCAAGTGAATTGGCGGCGAGCCTGTGATCTAACCTGTTTGCTATTATTGGTATCTTTCCTCAACAAAATCGAGCAGATGTTTAAGGTTTTGGAAAGCAGACGACACAAAAATCTATTTCTAGAAACATTACCCAACATTCTAAGGGTTAATGAGCATTCAACATAAACACTGATCATTTATCCAGGAAGCAGAATCGAGAGTGATTAACACGAGTAAATACTTCTCAATTGATGTAAGATAAATAATTTTAAATAAACTAAACAACATATAATAATTTTATTCGGAGAGTTAACACTTTTGATTTTCTATTGCTTTAGCAAACAAAGGAATAGGCATTTGTAAAAATTGAAAAGAAAAATTGTAAAACAATTTTCTATTGTATGTTGTCACATGTTCTTAGAAAATAAGGCTTGTAATAGTTAAGGAATATTTCTAAAAAGATCAGTTATCTAATCCACTTTTGCTTTTCATGAAGATATGTCAACCCTTTCCAAAACAACAAATTTTTGACTGTCCCAAATTGAAAGAGTTTGCAGACAACATTTCAAAATGTGATGAAATTGCAAAATATTCTTCAGATAGAGCAGAAAACCTTGTGGGAAAAGGAAAAATTGCTCGTTACGAGCAATTTCTCCTTTTCCCACAATGTTTTCTAAAGTCGTCTGCATCAAAGTAGTCAAATGTCATTTTTTCAAACTATGGAATTCACCAGGAGAAAACAGCAGGTTAACATATATGTAATTTGTTCTCTAATTCATACAACTATCCAAACAGTCTCCAAAGTCCCGTTTTACAAAACATTTTTGCTTAAACAACCTTCCCTCTTATTTCAATATTGGGCTAAGCAATTTTGCAAAGTGGCATATCATTGGAATCATCATTCTGATGACGTGTCACATGACAATATTGTGTTTTCATTTAAGATACTATCCCTGTTTATCTGTTTTGACTTACGCAATTAGGTACCCAGGTTCTCATTAATATAGAACAATAGACCCTCACTTACCTTAGTCATAAAGGAAACAAATTCCGGATACGACAACTGCTCGTTTACTGTATCCACGCTCTCTTGTCTCCGTTGTAGATTCGCCAAGTTCTCTCGCGCATATAACAGCTGATCCTCAACATCCTTTAGCCGATCCTGATCCTCCATCAACTTGTCCTGGGTTTCTGCCTGCTGATCTTCAACGGCACTTTTGGCTTCGGCTCTATCAAGATCTTCGTATTCTGTGTCAGGTGTTTTAACATAGGGTGTTTCTGTATCAAAGAACAGCGTTGTTATTGGTATTGGTATTTTTTGCAATGTCAACAGTTTTTAGGTGTATAATGTCCTTCCTGAGACTATCAAGTACTAGGCTAGGGTTCTGAAGTGTTTTGCCAAAGTAAGTTTATACTTATTTACTTTACGATTTCGACGGAAGCTTGAAGCTTATTTAATTCACTCTTCATAGATTTCTAAAGTAACATAAGACTAGATTATTGACATCTTCCCAACACTGTTTACAACTTCAATGAAAAGATATCTATAACCATTTGAATTGCAGATATTGCAAACCATTTAAACAGGTTTATTGCATAAATAACAAGCAAAACTTAGAAAAAGAGGTGCCATTTCTAGATATATACCATCGCCAAGTGGATTTTTGGAAACATTTAACCGCTCTTGTCACGGGACATAAGCAAGTTGAGCTAGAAGGAATTCCTGTGTTTATTTTTTTATTAGATGGGGTTTACGTCTCATCAACATTATTTCAGTTATGTAGCAATGCCCGACTATTAATGATGGAGGGAGACCCCATACTCATCTGCCCATAAGGGCTGGTCAAGGTGGGTAGAACCATCAGCATTCTGTAAGTCAGTCGGGAGACTGCCTTTCCTGAAAATCCATATCCCTCTCAGGATTTGAACCCACGCAGAGAGGGGCCATGTGATTTCAAGTTCTGTACTCTAACCACTAGGCAACGGAGGCCTGGTAGATTAGTATCATACCGGTCTTTATATTCAGCAGATGAGAGACCGGTTCCCAGTCTATCAGTTTGCTTGCTTTATTCGTTATTTTCTATTAATTATACTCCTATCAGTGAAATACAGGGATTTCTCAGTGTATAAATTTTCAATTTTGTCACAGTGAATATCGTCACTAGTGATGATATCAAAAAGTCATATAATCACTACATATCATCACTAGTGATGATATCAGTTTTGACGGAACTACTTTCTTTTACCATTCCCATGTATTAAAGTCAATGCTGCACTTTTGCACATGGCACTAAAATGTTTGTATTCTAACATGTATACATTCGCGTGAGTGACGTCATAGGATAACAAAAATGACGTCATGGGCGTTGTTAACTGCTTTGCTCCTCCCATTTTATGCTTTGCTCCTCCCATTTTATATTCCATTTGGCGTTTATGGGGGTATATTGGCAAATATATTAACTATAGTGGAATAAAATAAATAGAATAATCAACTCCATTCGATTGATATCAAAAATATGTCACTTGAATGGGTTGTTATCATGAAGAAAAAACTTGTTCTTCGAACTCGTTTTTTCAACCTGATAACATCCCATTCTCATGACATATTTTTTATATCAATCGAAAGGAGATGATTATCCTCTATTTATTTATTTATTTATAAACTGGTTTTCTAATAGAAGAAAGATAGTGTGAGGGCTCTCTTTACATTACGGGTTTTTTTTTAACTTTGGGAATTGTTCCGGACATATTGGGGGAAAATCTCGGCTCTTTTCTCTTATATCTAGAATTTTTCAAGAAAAGCTGATTCAAAACATAACCTTTATAAGGAAATTGGAGAAAAAAGTCATTTAATTTGATTGGGAATGGGTCTGATTTAACCCAAACGTACAAGTAAAATCAAAGCGGTGATAACGCTGAAGGACTAAGGTGTGTTTAATGCAAGATGATTAAGGATACATTTGGAAATTCTTTGGGCAAAATATCGATTAAAACAGCTGCTCCTTTTTACCACCATTACTATAATTATTATTTCTGTAAACAGAGACTGAACGATAGTCGATTTTTCGAACATCTGGACATTTTACGATTTCCCATGAGGCAACAGTTATAATAATATAGAGCAAAACAAAGCGAGTAAATCCGGACTACATTCCTAGTTCCAAAAAGGTATAAGTCTGCACAGCAAAGGCGGATGTTTATTGAGTAATTGGGGTCAGACCGCTGTTTGTGTATCGATAAAGTACCGTCCCTCAAAAAGTGGTATGTAAATTCAATGGATCAAGGTGCTGACGCACTTTAGTCCAAAAATCACTTAAGTGTTAAGACTTCCTCACCTCTTTTGACGTCTGGCATTGGTATAGGTACATTAGATCCCGGACTGGAAATTGGCCCTGTAAAATCAGAGACTGAATTAACAAGAGCTGTCAATAAAACAGCTTGCTCGGCTTTTCCATAATGACGGAGAGGGGTAGAGGTCAGTGAAATATTATTTGTTTCTAAAATATGAGGGTGGACACGATGATTCCTTACAATAGTTGTTGAGAAACAAACATGCAGGCAAAACTTTAACCAAGATTTTTTAAGATCAAAAGACTGCATGGTTTGCTTGAATTCAAAACAAAAGATACGAAACTTGGTCAGGGACCTCAAATTGAAACCCTGAACACATGTGTTAAGTATCAACACCTTCAGTATAGTAGTCCATGAGATACAAAAATGAGATATGTAAAAACTTAAGCAAGGTGTGACGCTTACAGCGAAGCCTACGCCCGGGTGAGTAGTATAGCTCTCCTTATTCAAACAAGTCAAATAGTCAAGCTAAAAATCAGTCAGTATTCATAATTTGAGACTGCTTTAAAAGTCGTAATCCACCTAATTTACAGTAAAATTGTTAGATTAATTAACAATAACATCACATAGAAATATTTTAAATTTTTCCTTTTTAAAGAGTATTCGAGACTGTAACATGTTAGTATGATATGTTTTAGTGAAATCTATATTAAGTTTGTTTACAATTAGCAATAAAACAAGGTCAGCAGAGAATTGCAGTATGAATACCGGAATATGCCGAGGATCAAAATGAAATCTGTGAAAGTCTCAATTTTAAATATCCACATTGCTGTTGTGGATCAATGACACAAAAATGCATTGCCAGATATCCAGCCAGGTGACCGCTACCCGTTCTTCCGGGATATCATCACTATTTTTAGACATAACTCGAATGTTAACAATGAAGTCAAATAATTTATTGTATGCTACACAATTCATGAAAATAGCACTTTTAAACATTGGTAATAAAATATGCATTCGTTATATTGCCATGATTGTATGGTGTTTGCTATGTTTAGATATATTCTTTCATAATTTATAACTCATTTTACACAGATGTGCAGTTTTTCTTGGACAACATTCAGGGATATTTTTTTAAATTAGAACAAAGTGTTTTCGGGATGTATCTGACTTGAAACAATAAGTATTTTTGGAAATCAATGGATCATTCTTTTTCAAATTTCATTTGGACAAAACTTAACTCAATGATTCCAACTTCTCTGACCACTTGATTAAAGACACTTGTTTTACTCTTTGTCTCATAGAAGGAAAAAGAACATCTCCAAATAGGTAGGTGATTTAAAGCATGAAAGTAAAAGCTTTACAAGTGATTCCAGTCATTGACATAAGTTTATGTTTTCTTTCATTCAATGGGTCCTGAGGGATGCATAGGAAATGAAACAATGGGTCCTGAGGGATGCATAGGAAATGAAACAATGGGTATTTTGAAATTTTAATGAGTAAAAGATGCAAATCCCATAGCAAAAATTATCCCTGAACATTCTCGCTTTAATTAATTATGCCAATGAATTTGCCCTATAGTAAAGGTAAAGGGTTCATTAGCAAATGATAACAGATTCTACTTGCTTAAAGGGTGTTTTCTTATACAAGCATTGAATGCCATTTAACCCATTATCAAACGCCAAGTTTTCGACGGTCCCAAATTAAAAGAGTTTGCAGACGACATTTCAAAATGTGATGAAATTGAAACAAAGTCTTCTGATAGAGCATAAAACATTGTGGAAAAAGGAGAAATTGCTCAATAAGAGCAATTTTCTTCTTTCCCCACAATGTTTTCCAGAGTTGTCTGCAACAAACTGGTCGAATGTCGTATTGTTTGGTAATGGGTTTGTGATATCTTGGGACTAGGTTGGAATCGGTATTACCACCATTTGCGGAGAAAACATCAACAAAGTCTGGGTTTCTTTAAACTCAACTTTACCATGTGCTTACATAGAACTAACTAAAACAACTCTCCACACTAGAGAGTTCATCAGTAAACAATGAACAAACCAACACGAGTTGTCTCCCTAATTCACTATACTACAGGGTTAAATAGACCAGAGTAGAAAACAGATTTCCAAATTTCGGCTATATCACAGGTGTATATCCTAAGGCTCCCAGGCCTCCATGGCTTAGTGGTTAAAACCATACTTGCACTCATTTACTCTTAAATTGTGAACGTTCTAAGATAATTCAAAATTAACTTGAAAGTACTTAAAATTCCCTTTTAGAGAGGAATTGGGACTGTAACATGTTCATATGATGCTTTTAAAAGAGCAAACTCTTTAAAGTTTGTTTACAATTAGCGATAAAACAAGGTCAGCTGAGAAACGTTTTGGAACAAATAAAACCCAAGGAATTCTCCATTTTAAATGTTCACGCTGTTAATACTAGATAAATGACAGTGTTTCACATGATTTTTCTTACCAGGTGATCGTAACTCATTAATTTGAGCGCTTCTTGCTATTTTAGATGGTGCTCGAATGTAAACAATGAAGTTAAATTGGTGGACACCAAATAATGGAAATAGCACTTTGAAAAATAGACAATAAATAGTGCAAACCTTATATTGTCATGATCCTGTGGATTTTCGCTATGTTTCAACATATTCTATCATAATTTATAACTCATATTACCCAGTTTTGCAGTTTTTCTGAGCGCTAGGATGCTTTTAAAGTACGGAACATAAAATCCCATGACCCCTTCCTGAATGGGTTCAAATCCTGGAGAGGGATATCGATTTTAATGAGGGATAGCCTCTCGACTGACGTACAGGATGCTTATGGTTCCATCTGGCTTGACAAACCCCTATGGGCTGTTGAGTTTGGGGTGTTCCTCCATCATTAAGAGTTGGGAATCGCAATGTTACGTAAATAATTTTTATGTGATGTAAAACACATATAAATAAACAAATAAATAAATCCTTGTGCTTACCTTTAACAACATCTGGCATTGGAATAGGAACATAAGGTCCAGGGCTTTGGATGGGTTCTTAAATACAAACAAAAACAACCTTTATCACTGCTTAGCTACATGTAAATCAAGGCCTGTTAAATTTGGAAAACCTTATCGCTAAAAATGCTGACATGGAAACCCAAAATTGTTTCAGAAAATCGCCAGATTTCAAAGAAATTTCAAACCTGGCGTGACATTGAATTTTCGGAATATTTTCATGATTTCAAAGAAATTTCAAACTGGAAAGGTGCTTTTTAAGGGTCCCATAATATAATACAATTATATAATGTGTTAAAACATCTGGCCACTCAAAAAAAATGGAAATCTGATAATCCAAGTTGTAAGAAAAAGAAATATGTGGGTAAACAACAGCGTACGTTTCAAACAAAGTGGCAGAAGGACCTCCCTTCGCTTAACCCTTTCCCAAACAACAAATTTTCGACCGGCCCAAATTGAATGACCTTGCAGACAACATTTCAAAATGTGATGAAATTGGAAAATAATCTTCTGATAGGGCAGAAAACATTGTGGGAAAAGGCAAAATTGCTCATCATGAGCAATTTCTCCTTTTCCCTCAAAGTTTTCTTAAGTCGTCTGCAACAAAACGGTCAAATGTTGTTGTTGTTTGAGAAAGGGTTAAGTATGACACTGGACCAGGTTTAATGTTTTGCTACGGTTGCAGGGTGTATGGAGTGGAAGAAAAGGAGTCGGTTTTTGTGAAAGATACTGAGAAAGGGTTAAGTATGACACTGGACCAGGTTTAATGTTTTGCTACGATTGCAGGGTGTATGGAGTGGAAGAAAAGGAGTCGGTCTTTGTGAAAGATACTTCAAGTATGAGGCTTAAAGGCATACTTGCGCTCAAAAAACAGCATAACAGGGTAATATGAGTTATAAATTATGATGGAATATGTTGAAACATAGTGAATAACCACAGGATCATGGCAATATAACACCTGTACTATTTATTATTTATTTTTCAAAGTGCTATTTTCAAAAATTTGGTGCCCACCAGTTCAACTTCATTGTTTACATCGAAGTAACATCTAAAATAGCAAAGAGGGCTCCGATTAATAAGTGGTGATCACCTGTTTAGAGAAATCATGTGAAAGACGTTACAAATATTGTCATTTATCCTATAACACTGTATAAATATTCAAAATGGAGAATTCCTTGGGTTTTATTCGTTCCAAAGGTTTCTTCATCATAAACATAAATCATAAACAAACGTTATAGTATTCACTCTTTTAATAGCATCTTGTGAATGTGTTACAGTTTCAATTCCTCTGTAAAAGCTAATTTAAAGTACTCTTAAGTTATTTGCCAATTATTCTAGAACTTTCAAAATTTAAAAGTAAATGAGCCCAAGTATGCCTTTAATGGAATCAAAGTTCATGAATTTTGGGCTAATGAAATCCAATTCGGGCAAATTGTATTTCTAAGTGAATTACCCACCAAAGAGGCAATTGGTCTGGAAAAAAGAATAGGGAGTAGACTGCAACAGATTTATTATGTTCATGCGAGAAAGAAAAGGGAAAGTAGTCAGCCGATTTTATCCATACCTTCAGGCTCTCCTCTGTTGGCTTTTCCATAATCGGTCTTTATTTCTGGATTGACTCGTAAGCTATTATCATCGTCCTCGTCATCTTCTGTGTCATACATTCTGAACACCGACGCCCCTTTATCCATGGGCATCACCTTCAGATACAGAATATTGTCCCTCTTCATGGCAAACTGAAAACAAATTGATCGAGAAAGTGCATTCCTTTCTCTGTTTCCAGGTGTACCTATAGCATTTTAACATTTGGCAAATGTCACACCCTTTGGCACCAAGACATAATTTTTTCAAAGTAGATAATTATTTGTGTTGACAAGTTGATGTGATGTTTGCCAAACCTTATAATGATGTTTGCCCAACCTTATTGGCCTGACCTTAGAATGATGTTCACCAAACCTTAAAACGATGTTTGCCAAACCTTATAATGATGTTCGAAAAAACTTATAATGATGTTGGCCAAACCTTATAATGATGTTGGCCAAACCTTTTAATGGTGTTGGCCAAATCTTTAAATGATGTTGGTCAAACCTTTTAATGATGTTTGCCAAACCTTATAATGATGTTCATCAAAGGTTATGACGTTTTTGATGACATTTCCCTTGTGCACTATGCTGAAATAGATCAATCACTATTGTGAGGACAAACATTTAATGATAATCCTTGAAGAAGAGACGTTTAACCCTTTAAACGTCAGACAAAATATAAATTATGTACAATCAATATAATATAATTAATATATCACAGACTTGTTCATAAACTAAATGACTTGAAATCTTTTCACTTTCCAACACTGTTATCAAATCATGGAAAATATCCTTACCCGAAATGCTTCAAACAGCTCATCTTGACTACCAATGGAAATCTGAAATGAAGAAATAAGATTTTTTATTTGGCGCATGATTTTTATTTATACTACATGTATGGCAAACAATGTAGGTTTATTATTACTGTAAGGTGTAGGCAACAATGTAGGTTTATTATTACTGTAAGGTGTAGGCAACAATGTAGGTTTATTATTACTGTAAGGTGTAGGCAACAATGTAGGTTTATTATTACTGTAAGGTGTAGGCAAACAATGTAGGTTTATTATTACTGTAAGGTGTAGGCAACAATGTAGGTTTATTATTACTGTAAGGTGTAGGCAACAATGTAGGTTTATTATTACTGTAAGGTGTAGGCAACAATGTAGGTTTATTATTACTGTAAGGTGTAGGCAAACAATGTAGGTTTATTATTACTGTAAGGTGTAGGCAACAATGTTGCAGTGGTAGAGCGTGAGCAGCCAGGTAAAAATTGTCAGGACTAGCCCACAAATCGGCACGAGTACCGGTTTAGTATCCAGAAAGCAGTCATTGAGAGTGAATTTTATAAGCTTCAAGGTTTTTTCACAACTGATGCAAAATAAATAAGTTTAAACTAAGAAAGATAGGGTCATTTAGAATCTTGCATGATAGCCACTGTGTATCAAACTTTTTAAAAGGCTTATCTTAGTAACTTTGTAAATTTTCAAAGGTCCCAAATTGAAAGAGTTTGCAGACGACATTTCAAAATCTGATGAATTTGAAAAATAATCTTCTGATAGAGCGGAAAAGAATTTGGGAAAAGGAAGAATTGCTCTTTAGCTTTTCCATTGCATTAAATTGGTCACTTTTTAAACTTGAGCATTTCTTAAACTTGAGCAAAAAATGTAGTATGAATCGTAATAATTAGTAATATGCTAATCTTTAAAATTGAAAATATCAGAGCTTGGGCTCAGTCTTATGCCATATTTTACATTTTATTCATAAAATCAAAACCATAGGTGTTTGGTTGATTAATCTAAACTACTCAAACAAATACATGTACAAGTTGTTATCGGATTTCATTACATCACAGCTTGCATAACATTCTCTCATGTTCTATTGATATATATATATATAATAGAGTTTATCAACTGTTTTTTCCTGTGTAAGGCAGAAATATTAACCACTTCTATTTGAGCTTTACCTCGTTCCATTCAAGCAACTTTTAGACCTTTACCAAACGCCAAATTTTCGACCATACTAAATTGAATGAGTTTGCAGACGACATTTCAAAATGGGATGAAATTGGAAAATAAACTTCTGATAGGCCAGAAAACCCTGTGTTTCTTGTAATGATCAATTTCTCCTTTTCCCACAGTGATTTCAGAGTGGTCTGCAATAAAGTGGTCAAATGTTGTAATTGTTTGGTACAATGTAATGGGTTAAAAACATTAGCAAAACAAAATTATTATATAATGACATTATTTCACACCCAGAATGAAAACCATGCTATAAAAAGGAAAAAAAAAACTTTTCTTTCCAAAGAATTGCTTCTCTTCATTCCCCTACAAAAGTTAATGAAATTAAATGGCCATTCATGAACACAAAGCTCAGTTCTTTACTTGTTCATGAATTTAAAGTACATGTTTGTGAACATCAAGAATTTTCCTTACTTGTAATTTGCTGTCTGCTGTCACTTTCAATTTGGATTATTGTTATTTTCCATAATTGTAAATTGCCGTCTGCTGTCACTTTCAATTTGGATTATTGTTATTTTCCATAATTGTAAATTGCTGTTTATTGTTATTTTCCATACTTGTAAATTGCCGTCTGTTGTTACTTTCAATTTGTACAATTGCTTTTTTCCATACTTGTAAATTGCTGTCTGTTGTTACTTTCAATTTCGATTATTGTTATTTTCCATAATTGTAAATTGCCGTCTGTTGTTACTTTCAATTTGGATTATTGTTATTTTCCATAATTGTAAAGTGCTGTTTATTGTTATTTTCCATACTTGTAAATTGCTGTCTGTTGTTACTTTCAATTCGTACAATTGCTTTTTTCCATACTTGTAAATTGCTATCTGTTGTTACTTTCAATTTGGACAATTGCTTTTTTCCATACTTGTAAATTGCCATCTATTGTTACTTTCAATTTGTACAATTGTTATTTTTCATACTTGTAAATTGTAACTGTTATTACTTTCAATTTGGATTATTGTAATTTTCCATACTTGTAAATTGACTTCTGATGTTACTTTCAATTTGGATAATTGTTATTTTCCATACTTGTAAATTGCCATCTGCTATTGTTTTCTATTTGGATAATTGTTATTTTCAATACTTGTAAATTGACTTCTGATGTTACTTTCAATTTGGATAATTGTTATTTTCCATACTTGTAAATCGACTTCTGATGTTCCTTTCAATTTGGATAATTGTTATTTTCCATACTTGTAAATTGACTTCTGATGTTACTTTCAATTTGGATAATTGTTATTTTCCATACTTGTAAATTGACTTCTGATGTTACTTTCAATTTGGATAATTGTTATTTTCCATACTTGTAAATTGACTTCTGATGTTACTTTCAATTTGGATAATTGTTATTTTCCATACTTGTAAATTGCTGCTATTGTTTTCTATTTGGATAATTGTTATTTTCAATACTTGTAAATTGACTTCTGATGTTACTTTCAATTTGGATAATTGTTATTTTCCATACTTGTAAATGACTTCTGATGTTCCTTTCAATTTGGATAATTGTTATTTTCCATACTTGTAAATTGACTTCTGATGTTACTTTCAATTTGGATAATTGTTATTTTCCATACTTGTAAATTGCCATCTGCTATTGTTTTTAATTTGGATAATTGTTATTTTCCATTCTTGTAAATTGCCGTCTGCTATTGTTTTCAATTTGGATAATTGTTATTTTCCATACTTGTAAATTGCCGTCTGCTGTTACATTCAATTTAGACTATTCTCATAAAGGGTCAAGAATGAGATTATGGGCTAAGAGTGTGTAATCTAACCTGTGTTGAGTATCACGTAATCTAGGCATGCAATGCAAAACAGATAATGCAATAACAAATCTTTGGGATGGGTTAGTTTGAGTTAAGATATTTTACATTGATGTAGACGGAAGCTTAAAGCCTATTGAATTCACTTTCCCAACTGGTTCTACCAGTAATTGGGCCGATTTGAGGGCTAGTCCCGTTAATTTTCACCTTGACAAACAGGGATCAAACCCCGGACCTTCAGTTTTTTTCATATGGGTTTTACATCACATCAACATTATTTCAGTTATGTAGCGATGCCCGACTATTAATAATGGAGGAAGACCGTATACTCAACTGCCCATAAGGGCTGGTGAAGGTGGGTAGAACCATCGGCATTCCGTAAGTCAGTCGGGAGACTGTCTCTCATGAGAATCCATATCCCTTTCAGGATTTGAACCCTTGCGGAGAGGGGCCATGTGATTTTAAGTTCTGTACTCTAACCACTAGGCCACGGAGGCCCCCCTGGGACCTTCAGTACAAGAGTTTGACACTCTACATCTGCACCACTGTCACTCTTAGGGCTTGGGTAAATATATTTATGTGAGGTTCGTTTACTCGGTTGTGTTACGGAAATATCCGTTTTCATTACGGATACGTTCGGGTGTTTCCGGAATGTATGGTCATATATATACCGCTAGCGCGGGTTTATTGGTCATCGACGTTCAGAGCGAGCTATAGTACAGATGCCCTCCCTCCCGCCCAAACTACTCAGAATTAAAGACAAGTCCCATTTGTCTGGGAGGTGTTCATCCTCCATTTGCATTACCAGCTTGGTGTACAGAGCAAAACCAATGGTTCTCATTAACCAGGGAAAAAACAATTACTCGTTCCCAATGCATAACTACTGATTGTCTGTTTCAGAAGTAGCGATTACCTGTTGTTGCCGATAACTAATTCGACAAGAATACTGCGTGGTATGGGTGGAGTTGGTTCAGAAGAGGATTCCAAGGACAGTTATTCAGCAATCAGTGTCTATGATTGCTTATTGTGTTTTTCATATTAATAATGCATAAATGCATGGACACATTATATTGCCGTAGTCAATTGGTAATATGTTATATGTTTGGAATCCTGAGTGAGATAGTACATTGCTAATAAAACTGTGGCCCGTTCCGGACACTACTACACTTAATCGTTTTGTTTTCCTTTTACCCGTAGTAAAAGATTACTGTATAAATGATTTATATTTGGCTGAATGTAATGAAAGAAAATATAAGGTTGTTTATGGGTTTACATGGCTATTTTATATGGCAAGGCTTTTTCATCTTATATAACAGGGGCCCATTAAATGCACCTACCCCCTTGGAACATCTTTTAAAATCATGCAGTTTTCAGAAAAAATCTTAACGCTTTCCCAAACAACAAATTTTCGACTGTCCCAAATTGAAAGAGTTTGCAGACGTCATTTCAAAATGTGATGAAATTGAAAAATATTCTTCAGATAGAGCAGAAAACATTGAGGGAAAAGGAAAAATTGCTCATAATGAGCAATTTCTCCTTTTCCCACAATGTTTTCTAAAGTCGTTTGCAACAAAGTGTCAAATGTCATTATTGTTTGGAGAAGGGTTAAGTAACATCAGCTTTGGGTTTCCCA
The DNA here is from genome assembly GCA_947846245.1 of Cerastoderma edule. Taxonomy (NCBI): domain Eukaryota; kingdom Metazoa; phylum Mollusca; class Bivalvia; order Cardiida; family Cardiidae; genus Cerastoderma; species Cerastoderma edule. Next base: position 1,063,070 of record OX401422.1, read on the forward strand.
ATTCTACAATTTCATTATTACAATTTCCCATAACTAACAGGCCTGGGCTGCTTCTCAATTCATAGAAAAAAAGCCATGTATGGGCTGTGAATAGAATGTTTCACAAAAGAATACAAGTTCCTTCTTTGTAACTTTAAATCTGGCTTAGATAGCTGTATAATTTTCTAGAAATAGATTTTTGTGTCGTCTGCTTTCCAAAACATTAAACATCTGCTTAATTTTTAAGAAGAAAGATAAACAAAGTAGCAAACAGGTTAGATCTCAGGCCAGCCACCAAATAAGTTCCAACATGTGCGCAAAAGCATGAAGTCGGTTTCAGCACGAAAAGGGTAAAAATTATAAAATTACAAAAAAAGATAAAAATTGCAATCTGTGAGATAGTCTTTATAAAAGGTAGTTTGTAGATAATAACAATGAATGGGTTTGTACTATGGTGCCAATAACCCTTTCCCAAACACCAAATTTTGGACTGTCCCAAATTGAAAGAGTTTGCAGATGACATTTCAAAATGTGATGAAATTGAAAAATATTCTTCAGATAGAGCAGAAAACCTTGTGGGAAAAGGAAAAATTGCTCGTAACAAGCAATTTCTCCATTTCCCACAATGTTTTCTAAAGTCGTCTGCAACAAAGTTGTCAAATGTTGTTATTGTTTGGGAAAGGGATACAAGACATGGTAAGAAAAGGGAGACATTTTTGGGAAGGGAGGGAAAAATGAGAAGTCTGTTTCCAAATAAGGTTTATTAAGTATACATGTATTTGGGTGTATAATGTATTGCAAGTTCAATGCAAGACTATAGTAAGTGCTTCACGTTTGTAAAGGACTAACTCAAGGTTTCAATGCAATACTATAGTAAGTGCTTCATGTTTGTGAAGGACTAACTCAAGGTTTCAATGCAAAACTATAGTAAGTGCTTCATGTTTGTAAAGGACTAACTCAAGGTTTCAATGCAATACTATAGTAAGTGCTTCACGTTTGTAAAGGACTAACTCAAGGTTTCAATGCAATACTATAGTAAGTGCTTCATGTTTGTGAAGGACTAACTCAAGGTTTCAATGCAATACTATAGTAAGTGCTTCATGTTTGTAAAGGACTAACTCAAGGTTTCAATGCAATACTATAGTAAGTGCTTCACGTTTGTAAAGGACTAACTCAAGGTTTCAATGCAATACTATAGTAAGTGCTTCATGTTTGTGAAGGACTAACTCAAGGTTTCAATGCAATACTATAGTAAGTGCTTCATGTTTGTAAAGGACTAACTCAAGGTTTCAATGCAATACTATAGTAAGTGCTTCATGTTTGTGAAGGACTAACTCAAGGTTTCAATGCAATACTATAGTAAGTGCTTCATGTTTGTGAAGGACTAACTCAAGGTTTCAATGCAAGACTATAGTAAGTGCTTCATGTTTGTAAAGGACTAACTCAAGGTTTCAATGCAATACTATAGTAAGTGCTTCACGTTTGTAAAGGACTAACTCAAGGTTTCAATGCAATACTATAGTAAGTGCTTCATGTTTGTGAAGCACTTACTATACAGTCTTGCATTGAACCCTCAAACTAGAGTCTTCCATTGAACTGTCTATATAAAAGCGTAAACCAAGCAATTCAACCATATAGGTCAGTAAAGAGTTATATAACATTTATAAATAGGTTCAATAAATCAATACTGTTACCTGAACTATAAGCTATATTTTATATTTTTGTCTGTTCTGACTGACTTGCAGTAAACCAATACTCAAACAGACCAACGTATAACAGTGTTTGCATTATTTTATGATTTTGCTTAGTCCCTTTGACCCAAGCCATCAGCAAATTCGATATCATCAATATTTATTGTTGGTGATGAAATTATGTTTTAAACAAATGTGAAAACGGACCTGCCATCTTTCCCAAATGTCAATTGTCTGATTTATACCCATCGCGGCAATCAAAACTCAATCCAACCCGAGGAATTTATGACAGAAGTCTCGAAAACAAACGGGTACATTTTTCCGATACAGTTAAATAAAATTCGAGGAGCCGATTTTAGACGGATAGTGTAAAATAAAATATAAGACAGAGCAGCGTGTAAAAGTTTTAAAATAACTTAGTAAAATATTAATACATTAACGGAAGTAACAGGTGTTATAAATTATGCAAAAAAGTTTGTCTGAATATGATCCAGACGTAGATATTTCATTCTACGTCACACACACAGCTTGGATGATCCGAGTTAGCAAATAGTGGGAGATCTCAGGTCATATCTATTTTCAAATCAAAACTAGATGGCTTCAATATGATCTGGTTGCATACACTTGATTTCGCACAAAGTCCACCGACTTTTGATCGGAAAGCTATCTTCTCAGTTTATCCAAGATCTTTAAACACTTATGAATGGGATATTTAATAAATAGGGGCGCATTGGCGTTTTTATTTGACAGTTTTGTAGCTATTTCAGTAAAGTTGGAAAAGATCTGCTTCATAGAAAATCAACATATGTTTTTTAACCTTACTTTGATGACAAATATTAAATCATTTGCCATACGAAAAGTTGTAAATTCAAGTCTATACGTTTTGTGCCAAATAAAGCAAAATCTAACATAAGAGGGTTGGATTTTGTTGTGAAGGAATTATTGTTTGTAAAGCGTATTAATTTTTGTTTGTTAATATATCTAGTTATGCTGTCTTACAGGAACGATAAAGCCATGGTTCGTTGGATCTGTGGAGCCAGACCTAATGATGTAGCCAGTTTAAACACTTTTTATTGAGGATATCAGAGGTAACTTCTTCTTTACGTTGCAGACGCCTACGATGGTTTTGGCACGTACAGGGCACGTTTCTACTTCCATTAACAGAGTTCTCGACATGGCCATTCCTGGTGTAAAGGGACGAGGCAGATCCAGAAAGTCCTGGTCAGACTGTAGTTTTTCTTAAAGGAAGGAATGCAACCTCGTTTATGTTGGCCCAATGGACAGAACAAACTGGGGATTGGGTATTACAAAATCTAGCCGCCTGCTGCCCATCCCAGTGACTGGGACTCCCGCAGCAGATTACAAATAAAATCAGGATTTAACCCATTCCCAGACAATAACAGCATTTGAAGACTTTGTTGCAAACAACTCTGGAAAACATTGTGGGAAAAGGAGAAATTGCTCTTAATGAGCAATTTCTCATTTTCCCACAATGTTTTCTACTCTATCAGAAGATTATGTTTTGATTTCAGCACATTTTGAAATGTCGTCTGCAAACTCTTGTAAATTTGAACAGTCGAAAATTTGGTGTTTGGTAAAGGGTTAGAGAGAAAAAAAAAGATATGATATTAATTACCTCATCATTGTCCTCGTCAACATAGGTCACAGATAACCTCTCACAGTCAAAGTGGGCCTTCAACTGTAAATAAACAATGCACTTAATGTTCACAAAGCGTCTTACAAGAACCAAGGGTACTTGTCGAAATCGACTTACAGCCTTAGAAATCAACATGGATTAATGAAGGGTTTCTCGATTACCTGACCTGTCAATCGCAAAACAATCCATGAATGATCTTGGTTATTAGGCCATAGAGTGCAAAACTGTTAATACACGCTGAAATGCCTTCCAACTAACCCATGTGATGGGCGTTATCCAATCAAAATCAAGTAAGTTATAGGTATGATGTATCTGTTTTAACACACATCAAACATTTAACTAGTTTGTTGCAAACGACTCTGGAAAACATTGTGGGAAAAGGAGAAATTGCTCTTCACAAGCAATTTTTCCTTTTCCCTCAATGTTTTCTGCCCTATCAGAATATAATTTTATCACATTTTGAAATGTCGTTTGCAATCTCTTTCAATTTGGGGAAGTCGAAAAGTTGGTGTTTGGTAAAGGGTTTAAACCCAAGGCGAGAGTTTGGCGGCCTTTTTCTTGCTCAAATCTGATCATGTGATTTTCCCCCCATTGAATGAAGTCTGCATAATTTATGCTTCACATAATTTATGCTTCAGTTAATGTCTGAGTGCAGAAATCAATACAAGCTCATGTTTTGTTATTGTAAACATACACAACACAATATCACAGTAGATATAGGTTTTTTTTTATCCTTTAGGTTATCATTTCATAAGGGTTTCTGTTTCTATTTGCTAGTGGTTTAATAAATTTTCAATTTTTATTTCAATACAACATATCTAAGCCCTATGACCACAAAAGGAATGCCAGTTGAAACACTAAATAGAAGGCAATAGATGTACATTTTCACAAATATTGAAATAAAGAAGATTTGTATGAAGTTTAAGGCAGTACCAACAATTTTTTAGTTATGTAACGGCTTTCCTGGATCCACCAGTACTAGACTAAGGCTCTCAAGTGACTTGCAAAAAGTCACTCCCATGAAACCAGTGGTGTTGTTGGGGCTCGAACACGAGACCCCCATAGAAAAAAGAAGGAAGCCATGCCGAGAGGTCTCTCACAGAGGAACATCAATGATATATGGCGGTCCACTTATAACGCTGATTAATTTTCTTTCTCCCTTGGGGAGCATTAAAGCTGGGCTCCAGTGTATTTCGATTTTTTATAATTCTTGATTTCTATTTGCTGTTACAATCATTGTTTATTTGACCAGTTCATTCCAAATGAAGGAAATGGAAACAAAACCTGAAATGTGCTTGTTCACAGGAAAGAAAATTTGAAAGTAAAAACAAAATCAAGTTGAAACAATACAGTTATTGTATTGCTGTTTGATAATCAATAAAAAGTAGCCTTTGAAAGCATAATCAATTAAGGAAGCCTAAATTTATCCAAGTTTTTCCAGTCAAGCAGTAGAACTCACAAGCAATGTCAAGCTCATGCATTTAATTGCAATTTAATCAACTGTAAACATATCATACACACTTAAAAGAATTTAAAGCGATCTAATTTTGTGAAGATCACCTTTTATTTTCTGATGGGACAATCTAACATCAAAATTTCGAAGAATCAAAATAGTGATGGACCTTTAAATTCTTATTTTCTGATTTTAAGCGCGAAATGGCCATTCAAAGTCAATTGATAAGACAAGATATCTGCTATATAAACTTACATTCCACCAAATAATGACATCAATTGCCTTTAAACAGTAAAAACAGCTACATAAGGTTTTTCGGACTTCAGTGCCCATGCACAAAGAAAGTTTAATGGGAGCAGAAAATCGACACCTAGTGTTGATTTTCAAAGTAAATATGGGGAATACAGACAGGTTACATATATGAATTGATTAAAAAAAGAACTGATTTACAACTAATATGAATAATAATCATTTGATATTTAATCTTGATAATGGAAAATTGGGTGTTCAAACATTGCTACAAAAGTTTTTTGCACCATCCTCCATTTAATGAATCGTTGGAAAGTTTGACGCGAGATATAGCCTGATGCAAAGATTTCTCAACATTTCTGATCCCGTCAAATTAGTTTGACTACATTCAGAGAACATAACTAGCAGGGTCTTCCCCAGGATTTTTTTCAGGCGCTGGGGAGGATGGGGGAGGGTCAAGGGAGGGGGTGCCCCCCCTCCCTTTTCGATTTTTTTTTATATATGTGTACCAAAATGGTGAGTTTTAAGGTATGTTGTGAAAATAAAAGACAAAAGAAAGTGTCCCATGATATATTTAAATCAACACATTTGCTAGACAAAAAAAATGAGTGATAGTCTACAAAATTAAATTTTCAAAACTCCATATATTTCAATGTGCATTTCTATTTTGAATACTCTACTTTTCATTGGTTTTGCTTTGAACCATTCATCCTGAGCTTTTTTAAATTGGAAATTCTGTAAGTCTAGAGGACATGCATGCTGAATCCCTTTAACAGTCTGAAATGAAAATGTGAACCTCTATTATTATTATCTTTCAGACACATCTTGAATCAGAAGTATATAGAAGTGTTGAGCAACATCCCATTTAAACAAAATATGTCCAATTGGTGTCACAGCCTCCCCCTCACATTTAATAGATTTATTCAAGGACATGTATCCATCTGGTCAATATGGAGTACCAATGTGATTCTCATAGCAAAGAGCGTATGGGCTCTCGAGAACCATTGTCCCCATTCAGCATAGATCTTTGTTGACATATAAATTAAATCACAAACATGATTTATTATTTATCGTATTCTTCATGTCAGAGTACTGTGAAGGTTGCAAGAATACTACATCAAAATGAATAGTGTTTTCATAGGTGCAAAGCAAAACAAAATTATGAAAAACTAGATCAATCATAGAAGCATCCAACTATTTTACAAAATTAAGAATGTTTCCATGACAAGCTAGATGTTTTCCTTCGTTAAAGTTTATAACAAACTTTTTTTCTGACATCCTGTGTTACTTCATGTCAGTTGTTAATTCTAAAGAACTATAACACCATACTACATGTATATTATTTAAGTATTGAGTATTGCAGCCAGTTTTTATCCTTTATCGAATATCATCTGATGGCTTGCAAGTGAAAATTCTCCATCAGTACTATTATTACAGCCTTACTTAAACAGAAATGTTCTTTTTAAACAACTCACACAAATCCATAAGTGGCATGCAACTAATGGTTTGAGTGAGTTTTCTTCATCAACCAGTGAAGATTCCTGAAGGCAGCCATACGGCTTGGAGAATCAAGCTTATTTGAACTTTGATACAGGATTCCTAGGTCTAGAGGCTGGTCAAAGTCTTTTTGCTTCTTTGTGCTTGCGTCTTTTCATGTCAGGTAACATAGTCATGACTAGCCAAATACATAGCAATCTGCATGTCTACCCGAAATGCCTTTAACAATGGGGCATCATTAGGAATTTGTTAAATTATTTCTCTCTAGTCTATTCATTAAAAAAGACAAGTTCATAGATAATCATGGTGTCACAAATTATTTTGTATGCAACATTTGACTCTCTGTCAACAGTATTTTATGTATTGTATACGGGCTTCCTGGGATTCACAGTACGAGACTAGGGCTCTGTCATGTCTTGCCTGAAGGATCAAACCAAAACTCCAAGTTACAATTCCTTCACCTTAACCACTTGGAGGTTTGTTCATTGTTTAACAAAGTGAACATGACTATAGCTGCAGTGTCAATACATGTAGACATTTTTGCATACAAGAGGCACTTAACACATAGTCCTCATATTATAAAATTGTTCGTAAGAAATTCCAGAAATGAGGAGCTTGCTCAGGTTCACTTGGTGTATTTGTCACATTGAGCTCAACAAGTATTTTGACGTTTGAAAAATTACGTTATGCCCGAGCCCACCAGATGATCATTTCATCTCAGCAGTTTATGTATACAGATACTACAAAACCGGTTTTGGGCATATTTATAGTGAAACTAAGTTGCCGAGGAACTGAATTTTATAACTTACCGGTCAAAATAATTCGATGTGAAGAAAGATATTGCCGGATGCAAAACTTTCTCAATATTTCCCGATCACGTCATATTAGTTTGTCTAATAACTTACCATGACAAACCAAGGAAATCGGCGATGTGGAGATGGATGTCTGAATCAGGTGTTTTCACATAAAACTCCCTCCCGTCTATAGTATCATAGAAAGTGACAGAAGCCATGTCAATTAAGTAAAGTCTATTTCTCACTCCAAGTGCGATCTTTTAACACCCATCATAGATCTTTCCTTTTAGGACAAAGCATGTGCCATAACGCAAATACACACGCTCATGTCTGTACCTATGACGACGTCGCATAAACCGAGTGTGTAAACGCCTATCGACTTTTTTATCAGCTGTTAGTTACTTTATAGACTGGCGGTTTATCTAGAATATACTGCCATTGACGTTGACTCCATTTGGGGTCAATTTAAAGCGCTGCGGACACATTTAGAGCGCCGCGGGAGTCAGCTAAGGCGCCGCGGGAGTGCTTATTTTGAAAGTCAAGCGCAGCGGAGCCGCGGCGCTTTACGGGGCTGGGGAAGACCCTGACTAGCAAGGTTACAGGTCAGTTCGGTAAATGACTTGTTTGGTAAAAATGTAAACTATAGTAAAGGGTCTGGTTGGTTCAGTAAATACCAATACTAGAGAGAACAACAGTTAATTTGGGTGTTAAAAACAGTTAAATCTCATATTAATTTAGTGTTAATTAATTAACACTTACTATTATTTACATACATGCAAAATAGTTTATTTCTATTTTGATACACACTGTAACTTTCATACTTACAACATATTAATTCCCACAAAATACAATCAATGATTTGACCAGAGACATGGATGTTATCTATGTCTCGGATTTGATTAAAGTAAAATCTGTGCAGTTTGTTTTATAATGCAAACACTCAAATTAATCAATTATAGTAGGAATTTCTCACCCTAAGTATTAAAACAATCAAACTAGTTGTTTAAAGGAGGAATTACATAATCTAAGTACTTAAACAAATACATTTCATACACTATGTACAATTACTTTTTGTCTAGTATAGGTTTTAACCGAACCAGCCAGACCTTTTACTCTAGTTTACTTTTTTACCAAACTAGTCTTTTACCGAAACGACCGTCACCCACTAGCAAAAGATTGGAAAGTGGTTGATTTAGTAAGTTTAATCAGGTAACTGATTAACTGATTAGTAAGTTTAATCAGTAACTGATTTAATTTAACTCCATGAGTTTGCGTGGCCACCATTATATGAATGGTTCTAAAGTTTGACGTAACAGGAGATATTGCCATGCAAAGTTTTCTCAATATTTCCCGATCATGTCAAATTAGTTTGACTTAATAACAGTCATGTAACCACAGTGATTCATTTTGAAATCTACATCAATGAGTCCCTGGGACTCACATGTTTTGAAACAATGGGTCCAAACTGAAAACAATGGGTCCCAGATTGTGTCTTTGTAAATTCGTTATGGATAATCTACTTAACATGATACGTCTTAGCCAGGGGCTCTTTTATGCAATTGTACAGCTAAAAGCAGAAATAGTTTTATAGCAAGTAAAATCTTTATTTGTTTTACTTTTAAGCAGCACCTTCATGGCTTTATCTTCCCTTGATTCATGTTTGAGCTGACACTGAGCCATGTTTCCTCTAAGTAATGGGGCTTCCATGCACATCTTATGTTCTGACAAACTGACATGTCTTGTAAGAGTGGAGTGCTGAAAGTTTTGATTTTTGGCTAATTTCGTCATACCATTTACCTTGTTGTGGTCAGTACACACAGAACAAAACATGTAGTCTTCCGCGTTTTTCTCACTCGGGACATAGCGCAGCCAAGAGTAGAGCCCGAGCCACTTCGTCTGAAATTTTCGATCTTTTTTCTTTTCGGAAACTTCTTTCGAAACATCATTCACGACATTGTCATTGTAGTCTACGCTGGGAGTGTCAGTTTTGGGTTCTTCGGCCGAGGAACTGGTGTTTTTCAAGAAAGATGTCAACTTACATTGTTGAGGATCAGTTTTTAAAACTTTTTTGGGTGGCATTTTCACTGTTTATCATCCGGGACCTCAAATTAACCGTCCTACGAACGATAATAAAACGCCGTAAATAATTGGATAATGGATATATTTCAACCAATAAAAATACGCGTACTGCATTCTGAATGTAGTAATGTAACTTCCGCTCTACTTTTCAAACCGGTGTTGAACTTGACATGTGTTTCTCTTATCTGTACGAATCGAACTCGGTATTTACAGACGATCGTAAAAATCGGGAGTTTTTAAACAATGCGTCCCGAGGACGCACATGTTTGAGAATGATGCGTCCCCAGGAAAAAACGTGCGTCTGGGACGCGGGACGCACGGCAAAATGAATCACTGTAACCAGGAAAAAAAATTTGAGAGTGGTAGATTTATTTAGTAAAAACTTGTTTCACAACATATCTATTTACCGATAATATCCGTCATCCGATATTAAAACATATCAAATTGTAACCAAACGCAAAAAGGGAGAAAAGGGTTTTGTGACAACAACAAATTTTGCGAATTTGACCTAGAATTGATTCGAGGACTCGTCCTAGTCACTGAAAACAATTTCCGACGTTTAATCATACGTGGCACGAATATGACAATTTTCTTCCTTATTCAATCAATTCGGATAATCAAATACAGAACAATAGAGGTGTGTAAGTGCTCGGGTTAAAAAACAGAAAATAAAACGCAAAAGCACGGACAGCTGATCGCAGAATTTCGATTCGAGAACAACACAAAATGTCAACATTACCATTGCTTCCAGATCCGCCCATGTTATGTTGTATGGAATCTGGAAAAAGTTGTCTTTAAACGCCTCATCCCCATTGTATGTGACGTTGATGACCAAATCTTTTGGCATGGTAATATCTGTTCGTAGTTCTGTCTCGCGTAAAATATGAATAGCAAGATTTTCAGAATTCAGCCATGTTTGTGTTGATATCACAGGACATTTTACACACTTGTTTACTTAAATCACGTGGTGCAGCGAAAAGTAGTCCTACCATGTGTGTGTGTAGATTTGCTCATCATTGTTAAGTGTTATTTTTTTCCTAATCCAATATCAAAATGAGATCAACATATATCTATAAAAACAATTGTATATCACATTTCGCGTTACATAGACAAACCAAAATTCCAAAAAGACGTGTCCATTAGTTTTCTTTCGAGTTCATACGCCTTTACGTAGATTACATTCATGGTCACGTTCTTATTGGTAAATAGATGTTACTAAATATAGCATCACTGGGATTTCCGGGTTAAATGTGACGTGCCTGCTAAAACTTGTGACTTTGTAGCCTATGATATTGACGTGCCTACAAAATCTTGTATCTATGCCAATATTTCGGCATCAATTCACCATAACAGCATACAGAAGAATCAAGAGACTTATCAAAAAGAGTTTTAATGAATTAACAGTAGGCCTCTTTCACTATTAAAATGTTTGTTTGTTTGTTTATTTGTTTTGTGTTTACACCGATCGTGAAGGAAACTTGACAAAGTCATATCAAAGTTAATTGCGATGACTGCTTCGCACGACAGAAAGGTTTTAACAGATGGCAGAAGCAGAGTCACTTCTGTCAGAGTCACACATTTGTAATATATATTTGTAATATATTTACCGACTTGTTACGGGGATTGCCGAGTAGATACGATTGTATACAATCGGAACTACTCGGGTATTTCCGTGAGCTATGAATGTTTTCATTTGATAAACCCGATGTGTTCAGATTGGATTGTATATCTACCGACTTGTTACGGGGATTGCCGAGTATATACGATTGTAGATCTACCGACTTGTTACGGGGATTGCCGAGTAGATACGATTGATAAATGTACTGTGCTACATCTACACCACACAATAATGAAATGTTGGTGATACGTTAAAGATCCTGGACGTCATACACTTAAAGGTCAGATTTCCCGATAAACAAAATTTTCTTTAATTATGGTTTTTGAATTAGATTATGGTTTCGTTATGACGGAGGTAATGATTTTTTTCTCATACAGAAGCGAAAAATGTTGTTTTTGACTACTTTTATTCACCTTTATCGATTTTTGTGAATGACTTATCTCCCTTATTGTGACGTCATTTGTGCTTCAAAGTCATATGAACTATCAGTAAGAAGAATCTAGTTCTCAGTAACGACGGTGTTTTTGCACAAATTTCGGACATTTTAAGTGTTGAATTGTGTTTTGGGAAACGTAAATTGGATATTGAATATGGTATTTTGGCAGGTCTTCTGGTGTTATTCTGCTTTTGGTCGCAGGGATGCGAGTTTCTCCCGTTTTCTGACGAACATAAAAGCTGCAAAAAGTTTCGATAAGTAAACTGGACCGTGTTTACTTTACAAATAAGCAAAAGATATATTCCCCAAACAAGAACAGTATGCTGTGTTACTTTCACTTCGAAGACGGCAAGTTTACGCATTGTTAGGCGTTTCTAGAGAATTGATTGTATTGATCTTTAAATGATCGGACTCAATTCAAAGTAATTTATACAGGTGAAGACGCTTCAAATTCATTCTAATTATTGAGTAACCGTTTTATTTCCCTTATTTGAAACGCACCGACATCATTCACTTTACCTTGATGTATTGGTTTCAAGACTGTTAATGCAAACCAGACAAAGCTAATCTCACTTTCAAACACCAATCAAGCGATAAAGCATACAATCATGTGTCAAGACATTGGTGTGACGCGCGAATGTGTACATTGTATTTCGGAATGACCCCAAATATCTATCAAAAGTCGTTGTTTTATTACCCAATGTACCAAGTTGCTGATGATAATTTAAGCCTGAAGTCCTTTTGTTACGCTGTTTCTCACAAGATCTCAGGTAAAGGAAAATATTTTTCAAAATTAACGTTGAACTGATGTTCGTGATTAAACAATTCTTGACTGTTAGTTTGGGGTGTTTGAGCCTCGTGTAGTCTTGCTAGATCTTTATATAAAATTTGCACTGTGTAAATATAGATAAATTCAAGAAAAGGATATATCACGTTGATTACACCTTTTTTGAAAGTTAATTTCCTTGAATGACTCTCTTACTCTCAAAGCTAGTTTTGTTTGGAACAGATTAACTATGCTACATACTTAGTTAGGAATACTTAATTAGGCTGCTTTACGATTATATTACGTAAGAATTCAAAGGGTTTCAAGAATATGTTAATTTCATCCAACATCATAAGTTATTGTATTGCCATGTCTTTGGGTTTTAAACGCTTAACTGCATCTTGTTCTTATTTGCAAAACTTGTTTTATGTTTTAGCATAATCGTAGAAACGTTGCCATTGTACATAAATGAGACAAAATGAAAAATGTACGTTGATTGCTATGATAACAAACCGATTAAAACAAGCAAGTTTCTTTTATCTGCCGTTGTCTTTGAATGAAAATTCAAAAAAATTAATATTTGATATCCGCAAACTGTTTCTGAACTCATCAACGCAAATGATCATGGGTTCGATCTTAACTTAAGCGTCTGCTTTTCGGAATTACTTAAATCACACACCTCATTTTTTTGCCATTGGTAATATTGGTTTAAATGACGTGTGTCACACTGAAATGCAGGTGTTCAAACATGATTATTACAAATTTATATTGATAATTGAGTAATAAGATTACTAAATATATAATTTACACATTTGAACATAATCTTTTTGTTTACAATTTAATTGATTATTGTCAGTTTACCTCACATACCAAGGGTCAATCAACAAACATCGGACATTACAAGGATTAAGGGTCGTGATGAAAATTAACACCAATTTGTCACATTTGCACAGTATGTTTCAAGTCTAAAGTCCTTTATTGTTTAGGCGAAAGATAGCCTCTGGCGTTAATCTCTTAAATATCACTGTTGTTAATTAACAGGTCTGACACGTTCTGCTATTCCAGACATGAAATAACAAGCGGAAAATCTCACACTTTCAATGCGCGGCAATTAAATTTATCTAAAAAATCCATTGTTAAGATATTATCAATTAATTTAAACTCTCACAGGATGTTTGGATTGATAAGGTGTCAGGACATATTTATCTCTCAATGTGACTTACGTCTGATACTTTGTGGTTGTGATATTCAAAGAAGTGAACATGTTGTCTTTTCTATTAGAATAGTTTGACACTTCATTAAGTAAATGATAATCAGTATTCAACAAAACGGTATTAACTCTATGTTTTCAACAAAAAAAGTTTTAACATCAAAATCAAGTTTTGTCAAATTGATATTTAAATTCCAAAATCATAAAAAAAAAATTCAAATATGTTTATTTAAGGTTGATAGTAAAATAAACTATGACGATTTTTTTGTTTTAGCTGTTAATTATTAAACCTGTCCGAAATTTAAATGCTCAATATGTCAAGGCTACTTACACGAGAGAAAACGAGCATAATTGTAAAGTGAATATGGAGAACAATTTTTAAGTCAAAACAGTTGATCTAGAAAGACGACATCGGAATCAATTTCGTAATCATAGACCTCTTACTAGGGGTGGAGTTACTGGAAAGTTGCCGGATAATTTTAACAAATACTCTTGAATGTGCCAGTGTTCGGTTTTGAAATTTGGATGTGTGGTGAAAATGTGAGTTAAAGGATAACCTTCGCATCACAAGTAAGTTGATGTGTGGTGAAAATGTGAGTTAAAGGATAACCTTCGTATCACAAGTAAGTTGGGTTATAATACGGTTTGTTTGTTTGCAATTTATGATCTTCTCCCGTTTCATTTCATGTATTGATAAGACAATGCAGGGTGAATTTGACAGTTAATAGTTATACGATGTACGGGTTTTAAGACAATTCGTTTATTCAGATCTATGTCTTTGTTTACTACTCAATTAAAACCTTAATGCAAATACACGATCATTGACGAAAAAGTACGCGTAGTTTTTTTTCAACAAATATTAATAAAAACAGCTGTTTTCACAAATATCGTCAAAATTTCAAGCCGATTCTTACATATGAAAACATTTACAAATCCTTTCAAATTTACGCGTTACGTCACTTACTTTTTTTCAGAAGAATATTCTTATAATATGAAACATATTCAATAAAGAAAATGCACTGTCAATCCAAACATTGACTTAAGGATTGCTATTTCGAGGAAAATCGTCCCAATTTCAAGCGTTCCTTTCATATGAACGCATTGACATATCCTTGTAAATTCACGCGTAAAGTCACTAATTTATTTTTTTCAAATGGATATTCTTATAATATGAAAAATATCCAGTATAGAAAATTCACTGTCAATCGAAATTTCAAGCCGTTCCTTTCATATGAACAGGTTTACGCAATGACAAATCCATGCAAATTAACGGGTTAAGTTACTAATTTATCTTTTTTCAAATTGATATTCTTATAAAATGAATCATATTCAATAAAGAAAATGCGTTGTCAATCCAAACAATGACTCTATGATCGTTTATTTAAAGAAAAACACCAATTCTAACCAGCGATCGCTCTTCACACCCTTTACATGGCGCATTCAGTGGATCACGAGTGACGTCACAGCAAAGGGAAGTAAGTCATACGAACTTTTATTAATCGGTGCGCTATGACGGTGATTTATGACGTAATGCGTTATGCTAAAATGTTGCAAATAATTTCAATGTGATTCTTTTACTTCATATTTTAATTTTATGAAATAAACCCAACCTGTACATATGACCTTTAATATATGTAAACGTAAAAAGTAGAATTTGCGTATGGCATTCAGCTATGCTTCTAACAAATATTCATTAAAAAAATTGCCTTAATCGTGGTATAAATGAAGGTATTAACGTAAAAACCCCATGGCCTCGACTTTTGTATGTTACTACAGCTATATGGAAATTAGTTACGTCACGTGTGCTGTCAAGTTCCTGTCACATGACGATGTACACATAACTTAGAAGATACTGGCGTCAGCGTCCATTTTTGTTTTTAGCGTGTAGTTTCAGTATCACATGAGCGGCACGTGACCGGTTGTTCATAGCTTGACGCTATATTTAGATTATGTCAGATTTCCCTCGGATTTTTATAAAATGAAAAATGTCAAAATTCATCTTATATGCTATTGGTTTCTCTGCTGAAATGTTAAATCAATCTTGGCGTCGCTGGGATTGTTCTCTGTTTCAGCCGGTCTGGTTTCAGACGGAACCGCCCCTTCTGTCGTTGCATGTTCTTACTTAACGGAAGCTTCGATGCGCTTTTCGCCATGGCCCGTTGGTATGTCACTGGCAAGCCAAACACGGGAACATTGGAGGCTTCACGGAACTCCGCGAATTTTGGAAAGCCTACGCTTCTTCTCCGTGTTTTATTTCGTACAATTTCCTTTAGCATTGATGTTTCGCGCTGTTCGATTAGGGCTTGGCCGTTATTACATGCCGTTGGGATGTTGGTGCCAATGGTGTTGGTGCTATCTGACAGGGCTGGTTTTCTTGCAATGTTCGGTTCTTTCGTCGTTTGTCCAGATTTTTTCCATCCGGAAACCGTGTCTTGAAGGCACACAAAAGGAGATAAGTACAAATAAATTACTGAAAAAATATATGGAGTTCTTTTACTATGTTCATAATAGTCATAAGAATTGATTTACTAATGCATTTAGACCATATTAAAAAGACTCCTTTAACATAAGTTATTTTGTGCTTGAAATATAGTTGTCTCCAATTCAATCATGTTTATCAACAACCTGTTTATTTACATATTCAAAATAACCAATTCTGATTGGTCGGTTCAAATATGTGTGTATCAACTGTCAAGGTCAGAGTTGAAGAATGAGGCAATCTGAATTATTAAACTTGCTAATCTGGGTTGTTTTCTGGTTGACTTTCTCGTTCAAGTTTTGCTGATGTTTTTTTTTTTGGTGATAACTAATTGAGTCTGATCAAAAGTTTACCAAATGAAATAGTTTGATATAGCGTTAATCTCCATGTATGTGCCTTTAATATTTGACTTAAAGTCTCCGTATTTCTGTTTTACAGGGTTTGATTTGCCATCAGAGGCTTTAGTGGCTACCTCGCTTATCTTTTCTGCTAGTTTTCCAGGAAACCGTGTCTTGATCTTTGACTTTACACCAGCGTATTTCCGTTTTGTAGGTGTCATGCCATTTTTCGGGTTATTAGAAATGGCATGAGAATCGGATTTCGTTGCTTGTCTGTCTGGGAAATCATTGGCCGTGGTTTTGGTATTTTGAGATCCACTTTGTGCTGTTTAGACTTGTCTGAAAATCGGGTTTGTATTTTAGACTTGACCCGATCATACTCCCGGTCAGATTTTTACTTGATCGTTTAAAACCGTGATGTTTCCTTCTGGAAATTGTCTCCGTATATCAAACACCACTCCCTCATACATCGTAGGTAGTCGTACCTCGTCGTGACAGTAATCAATTCCAGGAAGACTTTCTGGGCAGTGACTTACACGGTCATGATTGTCAACTGTCTTGCTCCTTTCCGGAAATCGGGTCCTTATTTTGGATTTGATGTTATCATAGTCCGCTTTTACAGATCCTCGCTTGTTGGTGCCAGTATCCTTTCTGGGAGTGATCTTTTGTTTTTCGCACATCGCCTTTAACCAAAGCCTCGACTCAAGAATCATTTTAAATGTCAACCTTTTCGGTGTTTGTCCTTGTTTGTTGTCCATAAATCCATCATTCATTTCAAATCGTCCTTCCTGCATCTCAGTTGACTTCGCGAGTTTCCAGTTTGCCACATTGTTTTGTATCTCTTAGAGTTAGAAGCAAACGGCCGGTTTTTGTAGCCCAGCGAACGTCCATGGTTAACTGTATGACTATTACGGCTTTTCCTGTGCTTGTTATGCATATCTTTTCTGTACGGCTTAACACTGCATTCCTCATCATTCATCTCGATAACAAACGCTACTGCTTCTTACTGAATGGTTTCGTATCAAATCCTGACGATACAATTTCGGTATCTTCATCACGAGAAGCGTCCAACACATTCCGGCCGTCTTCATCGTTATCCATAT
The DNA here is from genome assembly GCA_947846245.1 of Cerastoderma edule. Lineage (NCBI taxonomy): Eukaryota > Metazoa > Mollusca > Bivalvia > Cardiida > Cardiidae > Cerastoderma > Cerastoderma edule. The sequence goes on from OX401422.1 coordinate 1,080,419, forward strand.
CCATGGTAAATCCAGCTTGATTTTCAGTGTGCCGACATTCCTCAATAACCACAGACAGTTGTTCTTACGACTCAATTTCTTCACCAGATTCACCTTGAATGTATTCGTCATCTTTCTAAGGTTATCGACGACGCTGACCATAACGGTCGGCGTTTTCTGATTCCGGATTCTTCCCAGCTTCTCTGGCCTCGGTTTCATTGCCAACCCATTTGGTCTTAGTAAGCTCGGTTTCAGCCCCATCGCTAGTCATGTCGATATAAGGTTTGCTTGGTTTGATTTCAACCTCACAATGCTCTGTATAAGGTGGTCATACACCTGTTACTTTTGAGATATTGAATTCCCATTGACTCCAATGTTAAATCAGCTATTTTCAAGACTCTGCTGAATGAAGAATAGTGTTTTTTACGCTTAGCTATATACAGGAACATCAAGTTTGTCCATTCAACTCTCAGAAACTGTAATAAAATGGACACCTCAATCGTCTCATTTTTTTTCTACGGAGCAAAGTGTATTAGTACCGTCCGAAAATCAGTGCACTAGCTGTCAAATCTAGCAGAGGTACCGGCATTTGTGTTCATACATCCCAAACAAATAGTCCTGCAATAAGCAATCAAAACAAACTTGGGGAGCATTGCAGGACTATAATCTATACAGGAAACACATCAGTGTTCTACCAGCTCATCTCTTACCAGCAAAACTATGCACCAGAAGTTGAAACTCAAAATTTCTAAATGGGACTACTTTTGGGTACTACGACCCGGAAGTACTCCGTAACAGGTGTGAGACAGGTGTACGTTGCGAACTGCAGCAGTTGTAGCCGGCTTTGCCAAAGCCACTTCCGTCATGGCTAATTGAGGCTAGATCCTCACATTGTTGCGTGGCTTTATCAGTACTCAGATCAACGATAGAAGCAACAGGTTCATCGATTTCCTCCGTGACAAACCTTCTGACGCAGTTTGTTTTTCATCAACGACTTTTCCTGCTGTATTATCTTTCCCGCCGTGAGTGTACCACGTGACAGAGGCACATCGCCATCATCATATATTGACCTTGACCTTTGGGTATCCAGATACACGCTCTTCCCTGGTAACAGATGTTGATGACCATTCGGATTGCTTTGGCCTTCTTTTTAAAATGATGCTTTCCTTTCTAATAATTTTCTACTAAAATCAATATTTTCATCTTTGTTGCTATTTATTGGTAGAGCTGTTTCTTCGCTCACATGTTCTTCTTCACCTTGCTTCTTCAGTTGTATGACCCGTTTGTTGTGTCCCGAATACATTAGCGTCATATTTCACTAATGACAAAAGACTATTGAAAACAATATTTGGGAGTAGAGATATTTGTGACGCTTACTCATACTGCTGAATACCTTCAGTTGTATGGAAGAACGTATAAAAGTTAACAAAACCTGCACAATTGATGAACTTGCCTTGTATTTCTACTTTCTAGGCATGACATACTCGTGCAATGTTGAATACTACCAACACAGCATCTTTTACCGTTTTACGAAGGAGTTTATTGTGATTTTCTATTTAGTTTAAGACAACGTTTTTTACGAGATAACTATCGTCTTTTGCACTGCGTTCTACTAAGGGTTACATATATGGCATAGTTTTGTCAATAATGTACGCATGTCTCAATTAACCTGCTATATCGCAGGTAGGGCTCCTTTTTCTTATATAAAATCAGAATTTCCCAAACTTTGAATATTGCAATGGTAGCCCAATAATAATGTCATAGGCTCTTGATGATGGTTCCTTAATGGGACCTTTCGACGCCAGAACGTCCTGCAGAGTTTCACCCACCATGGTGGCCAAATTTGGTCTCCTGCAATAACCACGGTCATATTGCTTCCCAATGCTGTCTTTATTTTTAACATCTCGAACTGGATATCTTGGTGATGCCATGTGTGCTCAATGATAAAATACCTATCAATCAAAGCCCGTTCTATTGAACTCGACAGAGAAACTACAATCGTGTCTTTTCCGATCTTTGCCCTCCTTCATCGACGACTGGTATTTTATTCTGCATATCGAAGTGATCCATAACTAGACTAATGGTTCAAGGTTCTGGGCTGTTCGAGCTTCAAGCACATCTTGGTCTTGTAACACCTCTGGTAAAATCCTTATTGTCCCGTCCTCGGCCGAATATTGATTGTAAGTGTCTCTCTGTATCGGCCTCCTTCACCAATGTGTTTACAGCCGTTGCTATTTTCTATGTGTTTGTCAACTAGTTGTTGTTAGTCTAGCCACTGAATTCCAGCTGAACTTAGAAATAATAATGTGGTTAGACTTATGTATGTCATGATGCTACGAGAATTGATTTAAGGAATATTAATCGACTCATAGCATCTTAGGTCCAGATTTGATTATCTGCGAGCACACTTGAAGTACTACTACTTGGGCACATTTTGATAATACACAGCGTTCAATATGTCTTTGAAAGACCAATGTAATGTATAGCCTTTTGTGATCTTGAAATATGATATTCAACAAATACGCTTTACCCTTAACAAGAACGATTCACAAAAAGAAGTAGTAGTTTTTAAACAATAGTTATGTTCATTAATGACATGTGTTAACTGGCTTTAAAATATAGTTTCCAACAAACCATCCCAGGTATGATTTATCCACAATACATCTGGGGGAATGTTTCTGCTCATTCTACTTATAGAGTCCTATGTGATACCAAGGTGAAGTTAAAAGATCTTGGTTGGTATCATTGAGAATTTCTATTCAATGCAAGATATTGGTTAACGTCATAACTGTTAACAAAGAAAGATCGACAATCTTTGTGAGAATACACAGGTGCAATATTTTACCAGTCGCATTCTGACGAATGAAATATCTAGTTCTTATGTTTAAATGACAAGTCGTGTATTTACTCAAACGTTTTCCTTTATATATCTTAACAATAAATCTGGTTTGATGTGGCTTGCTGTAAATAAAACAGCTTGAATGGAAACTTGCTTTAATACAAAAAGGCTACATATATCTAAAGATAGTCATAAGGATATCAATACTTAGTGGGTTTTATACTTACTGCGGTATCGATCTATAGAATATGAACGATTTGTGTGCAGTAAGGCGATCGATTGACGATCATTTTAACGTCCGCAAATATCTGTTTGAATTGACGAGCGGATCTTCGAAACAACCTCCCTCACATTGATTGGATACCGCAAACATTACATTAAACCACGTGATGTTCCAAACATACGTTGCTAGGCTTATAACAGATAAGTGCCCAAGCGTCTTTCGTTAACAAGTCATTCTTTTTCGGGTTTTCCATGTTGATTGAACTTGGTGATTGTGTACATTTCTTCACTAAAACATGTAAAAAGGCGGATATGCGGAAAAAATGCTGACTATCGACAGTATAATTCTAAGTGTGAAGGCCACTTGTTTATTCCAAAGATAGACGAATAAAACAAGTAAGTAAATAAAACATGTCAAACTTGATCATTGTTTTCAAATCAACCATATTCATTTATATTGGGGTTATAACGATATTTGAAAGTTTTTTTAAATAGCAGCAGCGAAACCAGGTGGGTTGGTTTAAGGGCTTAACGACTTAACTTGTTTGTACTTTAGTTTTATATCGTGGCAGTGTATCCAGATTGATTCTTTGGGGTCTGGAGTAAAGTTGTAAACTTATGTAATTTCTTATGGCAACAATATCTGCAAAATGCTATCGTTCCTTGTTTATCGACGTTCTGAATAACCTTTAAGTTGTTTCCTTGCTGCAGGAAATGTGGTTTTAACATTTGTGTCTACGGTGTTAAGTTACATTGCGCTACTATATTTAGGTGGTTATTATTTATGGACTATTGACATTTTCAAAATGTTATTCTTTGAAGTAGGGAGTTGACGAAGCTTTTCATAAGTTAAGATTTTATTAAAAATAATATATATGCACATTTCTCTCTTTCGGGTTGAATGACATTCTAATTAAGGCTTAAAGGCGCTTGTTATCAAATGAGACACCTTGCAAGTCGAAATAAGGTGTTTAAGCAATACACTTTTTGTATAAAGATGTAGTATATAAAAACATTCGCTACTGAATGCAAAATCATTTTAGACTGTGAATATATCATGCATATAATACATGCTTATACTTTATGAAATAGATTGTAAAACTGTTGCAACGATTTTGAATCTGAATATATTTCTGTTCTTTGTATACAGACTTTAAAAACTTAAATACGAAACAATTTACTTTAAATTGCTAATCTCCAGTACGTCTTACAACAGATTAGCTGCTTTTTAATTTTTAAGAAGACATTTAATGTCAAATTTTCCTCAAATATGTGAAAAAGCAACTTTAAGTTATATCACAGGTTTGGGCGTAGGCTGGTGCCTCAACATGGCGATAAAGCTTTACATTAGAGATATCACATTACTGGTTAAGATAACGTGTCTGTTAGTGTATTCAATTGAAGTATTCGAAACAGTTTATGATGACCGTGTATTTTTTTTAATGCAGTCATCTTTGGGTCGCCATTAACATTTTGTATCAATTAGTATTGAAACATCATGTTTAATTGAATTTTAATGGACAAACACACCCATTTACTATAAAGCAAAATGTGTCTGCTTTAAACTCACCACATGACTTTAATATTTAAAAAATCTGGAGACCCCAAATACTATTTATACGATAAATTGTATATATATTTAATCAAGTGACAAACTAAAGGTTGATGGAGTCACCGACCATTGTTAAGGGTTTGTTACTCTAATTGCATTTGTATTCGTTTCTAAGTATGGGTTGATTAGATTTGAATGTACCACACCGGAATGTGATCCTTTGCATTGTAATGCTTAAAATCTTAACTAATTCTAGAGACTGTTCTTCCGAGAAAAATCTGATAAAGGAATTTGAACACGGACCAAGTGAAACAGTTAAATGATTTTATGAATTACGCTTTCAATAAATTCTAATGTTAGCTTAAAACGTTGTTTTAAACTACCCCCTGTTAATGTGTCACTATTTAACGCAATACTTTCCACAGGTAATTTTCCATCTAAGTAGTCTTTGGGTAATATTATACCAATAGAACAAACCCAGACAAAAATATCGACCCATAACACGCCTAAGCTGTGTAAGTAAACCTTTCACATCAGTACTGAATCCAGCGATAAAATAATTTTCTGGATTCAAATAACATTATTTCTGAAAATCAAGCAGGCTTCAGGTAAGGCTACTCAACCATTGATCATGTTTCACCCTGAACTTCATCTTAGAGCTACTCAAATATTATCATAACACTCTTTACTGTTATTTCGTTGATATTTCAAAAGCATTTGACTGGAGGGTCGGCCTATGGTCTAAGTTACTTAACTCCAATATCAATCGAAATTTCGTAACTCTGATAAGAAATACATATGCTAATATCAAATCATGTGTTTCCACAGGTGAAGACCAGTCAGAATATTTTTTGTGTAATTGCGGAGTCCGTTAAGGCGAAAATGTATCGCCGATTCTATTTTTTTTTGTTTTTGAATAACATTGGCGAATTTCTTAGTAACCATGGAAACATTGAAATCACATTTGAGTACTGAATTGAATACACTTCTGAAAGTACTTGCTCTACTTTATGCAGACGACACACGGTTCTGATGATCCAAATAAACTACAGTTATATCTAACATGAAACATATATGAAACATATACGTTAAACATAAACATATCTAAAACTAAATCTATGTTTTTTGGGAAAAGAAGAAAATGTAAACATTATCTTAATATAAACAAGATCCCATTATAAATTGTCAATTCTTACAAATATCTTGGAACTCTTATTGCATCAAATGGCAGTTTCTTATCAAATAGGAGAAACCTTGCACAGCAAGCTACAAAAGCCTTTTCTTTTTACCTATATTAGAGAACATATGACCTAAATCTACCAACGGATTCAATCTTAAAACTAGAATGACAGGGTAATGGACTATATTAATTACAGTAAACAAAATAAACTGGCATATAAAATCTATTCAATTATGATAAATACACCAAACTTCCAATCAAAGAGGACTGATACAATTAAACAAAACATTAGCGATTTAGCAAAACCAGATTTATGGCTTAACCAACCTTAAAACATTTGTGAAAGCACAAAAAACCCCATGAAAACCAGGATCTGCATAGGGAACTTTTATTAATCCACATTCGACGCGAATACTGGTTATGTATCCAGGAAGCAGAATCGAGAGTGATTAATCTAAGTTGTAAGAACTTGTTTCACAATCGATGTAAAATAAATAAGTATAAACAAAAACAAAAAGAGTATCTCAATTTTCTAAAATTAAGAATTTCAAATCATCATCTTCTCGTTAAACTTGGAGATTGAACGATATAGAAATAAGTGAAAACAACTTTTATCTATGCACACTAATGATGTTGGTGATAAATGGACTATCTCCTAAAATGAACATACTTCCAAACTCAAAGGACAACCCTCATCAAGAAACATTACTATATCCGGCCAAACGTAATAGAACTTAAACAATCAATGAATTGCATACAAATCAATAACCTTAAAAACCTTTGTAAACTCATCACTATAATCATGAAGCATTTTCATAACATACAATAACACTATCTAACAAAAAACTTGCCTCAATGTGGGGTCAATTTTTTAGCTCAATTCAAGCACGGAAACCAATGACAGGTGAAAAAATGGACACAACCAAAGGCAAGTCAATTCACTTAAAGAAAGCAAGTCACCAAATAAATAGAAACAGTGTCCATCATGTGCATTATCAAAGTATGATTGAAGAAAATGGTGTAGGTAAAGGGATAAGATAGGAACTTTCTTATCAGTAAAACTAGGTAATGAAAAGCTGAGTTTGATATGAATAAAATAACGCTTGGATCTGTTTGATGAGTTAGATGAGTTAGATCTGGTTAATAATTCATTTGTTCGTTCTAATGTCTCAAATGAGTACCCACAACATAGGATTTAAAGAATCAATAATGGCTGAATATGCCTTTAATCTGGACATCTGTCTCACCCATTCCTCCATATAAAATTTGTGACTTGATTAATTTGAAAGCAAAAGCAGATGTTAGAAAATGCTTTTAAAGCAACTAACTCAGAGAGTTGTGTTTTGGATGAAATAGATATTAATGATTTGATATGAAAAGGACAATCTCACAGATTGGGATCTTTATCTTTTTAGAAAAAATTGTCTTCTACAATTGAAATGACAACATGTTTTCTAAAGTAATATAAGACTAGATTATTGACAGCTTTCTAACCCCAATCATAATTATTTAGAAAAGATAAAAATCATTTATTTTGCAGATATCACAAACCATTTAAACTGGTGTTTCTCTAAACAACAATCTAAACTTAAAAGATATTTAACCATTTTGTTTTAGACTACGCTGGAAACATTGTTGGAAAAGGTGAAATTGCTCTTATTGAGCAATTTCCACTTTTCAAGCAATGTTTTCTGCCTTATCAGAAGATTATATTCAATATCATCACATTTTAAAATGTCGCCTGCAAACTCTTTCAATTTGAGACAGTCGAAAAGTTAGCGTTTGTTAAAGGGTTAATCCTTTCCCAAACAATAACGACATTTGACCATTTTGTTGCAGACGACTTAAGAAAATATTGTGGGAAAAGGAGAAATTGCTCGTATCAAGCAATTTTTCCTTTTCCCACAAGGTTTTCTGCTCTTTCTGAAGAATATTTTCAATTTCATTACATTTTGATATGTCGTCTGCAAACTCTTTCAATTTGAAACTGTCAAAAATATTTGTTGTTTGGGGAAGGCTTTAACGGTTTGCATTATCAACAACATAAACTGTAAAATCAATGTTCTTTATAAACTTTTCTGAACATTTAAGAATGGTATTGGAAAGCTGTCAATATAGTCTTCTGTTACTTTAGAAATTTATATTTTCATTTCATTGAAAGATAACTCCTTATTTTAGATTGTTAAAATCACAACATGTGAGATAGTCCTTTCAATTAAGTCTATTGAGGCTTAACAGTATGATCTATGTCCACTTAATAGAATTGTCAAGGTCTGAACTGACTGAAGGAAGATTTAAACTCGAAAGGAAGATGAATGGTGATATTTGTTGTTAAGAAGGTCGTCAGTAATCTTGATTCATTAGATTTTCTTGTGAACGTTTCATTCTGACTGACGACTCATTTGTTAAACAACATGAAGGTTTGATTTGTCTTGGAGAATGTATTTTCTAGCTGTCATTCACTTTGTTTAGATCGAGGAGGGCGGGTTCCGAGTCGTATGGAGCGTCGCCTCAATTCTACTCAATAAGCTGTTACGCTTCAAATGTAAGCTGCTTTGTGTGTAAATAAATGTCTTTATTCTATTTTAACTGTCCTATCTTATCTATCTTTATATTGAGATACGACTAAAGAGACTTTCATCTAACTTCTTAATTGATCTGAGCGTTAGTTTGGAGCTCGCCTTTTGCAAGCCGCTAGATGCAGTATACTACTACACGTCAGTTTCGGCCACGTGACCATGCCGGAAAAGTGGGACTATTTTCTGAGCCCGTTACAGAGATAAACGTGGGAGCGTAGCGGGAACCAATTTACTCTAGTAGAGATTGATAGAGTTCTTGTTAGTTACTAAGGAAGAGTTTAGAGTCCGAGGTTGATTAAGGAGAAATTCTATTCAATACCAGGTATTGGTTTACGTCATAACTGTTGCCGAAATATCGGTGAATTTTGTGAGGAAATAAAGGTTCAATATTACAAGACACATTTTGACGAAAGAAAGTTTTAGTTCTTTAAGGCTTAGAAGTTATTCGAACGTTCTACCTTTGATATCTTAACAGTTGACGTGGCTTGCTTTAAAAATATAAAAATACAAGTTGGTTTTGTCCTTATCGTTAAAAGACCATATTCCCTTCATTAACTAATGAGAACAAATATAAAGGCACAAACAGAAGCGTATGATAACAATTATAAACCATTTAAAACACATTGTGTAAAAAAAGTAAAAAGATATTTTGATACAACTTAGCATAGCATGATTTCAAGCAGTTTTACCTACTACCCTTTTCAGGAATGATTACTTATAAAACTTTTCTTCAAGCAGTTTTACCTACTACCTTTTCAGGGATGATTACTTAAATGTGTTCTGTTAAATTCGTCTATTTGCATGCTAAAGGGTGCCAAAATACAAGTGTATTTTTCTCATCCAATTTATAAAATATTACTTTCTCTTTGGTCACTGGTGAGAAAATTATCAGAGCAAGAAAAATAAGAGACAAAATGTACAGACGACGCATCTAAACCATGAAGGATAATAGTAACATGCCTAAGTGATAGGAATAACAAAACATTATTTCATGAACCTTTCCCAAATACATGCTGTTACAATGGTTGCTTAACTCGTATTCGAAATGTCAATCAACATTACTTTATGGAGAAATTTGTATAAACCTGATGAACTGTTTACTGCTAAAACATACGCATTTAAAGAAAGGTCAAACAAGATCAGTGTGCTCTTTGGATTAGAAGGGTCCATTTCATAAAATGTTCTTTATATATTTTTCGAAAAACAATCTCAAAAATGAATACTATAGTTTCTCAACAAAGGATCGTTAGTGACAGCGATCTTGTAAAGCGTATTTCGCAATAAGCGAATTACCCGATTTACATAAAGTTCAACACAATATATTGTTCATCGCCCGCCAGGAGGCGGCGATCATATTTGTAGAAGCTTTTGGTTAGAGCAGATGGGGAAAGGGAGGCTATATTTATTTTTGTTATCATTTATTTGAAAATAATTCATAACAAAGGCTTTTCTTTTTTTAGTCGTTGACGTTTTCTCCTTTATTCATTGTTTCAAAAAATGTTTTCTGTTTAATTTTGTGTTCTTAAAAGGTGTTTAATTGGAGAAATAGTTTAAAACAAGATCCATCTCAAACAATAACAGGTCCATTTTTCAGCCTGTATCTCTTTTAGTTAGTCTTAAAATCGGTTTTCTTTATCAAAAGATGGTACCGAGTGCCAGTCCAATGTGTAAAGTCGTCTGACGAGGTCCATTCGACTGGCTCTCTGGTAAATATTCTAAAACCCTATATTTTATAACGTAATCTACCAGATGACAGTCAATCAATTTGACCAATGAAATACGTCTGCAGGTGCCCGTATCATCTCAACTGTCGAATCGCCTTTGTTTAAATATCGACCTCTCAATTTATTCCCTTAAACATTTATTTTGAATCGCTTGAGCATTGATTGTATATAATTGTCTACGATTTAATAATAAGTTATATATGCAGTGATTACGTCTTATGTCCAGCGCCTACAAATTCCATTTTGATCGACGAAAATAACAAAATAAAACTGTAGCTGTTACGGTCTTCGTGCCGATAAAAATGCGGTTTTCAGCCTTTAAGCAGAATTATCATCAATCTTTCCTTTAAATCACTCAATTTCTTTCGGTAAAGAAACAGTCCAAAATCAGAAAGTATATATACAGATGATTTTTAGGTTTTATTGATAAAAATAAAAAGGTAATTACCAAAAACGCTTCGACCTTTTTCCATTCGTTCGTTCGTATCGTACATTCAATTATAAGTCACTTAGCTCGATAGTATCAACAACAAGCCTAAATGTTATGCGAAGTCGGTGTTTCAAAAATGGCAGTAGTAAGACATCTGTAAAATGTGAAGATGTGGTCTTTGTGTAGTTCTAATTAGGTCAACATAGAATGTTCCACGTCCTGCTCTTTCTTAAAGTTGTTATAGTTTGTTTTGGCATAAGACAAATGTGTCTTCTGTACGAAGTTAGTGCACATCACTTTACTTGATGACACATTCTAAAAGGCTTGGAATGATTAGTGCCAATACTCACTTAAAAGTTGCAGTGTGCTATCAATGTTGTCTCAAAGAAATGAAGTTATATAAGTAATAAGTAGACAGTTTGTTTATTGCTTTTCTTTTGCTATGGTTTCAACCAGAGACATAGATAACTGTTATCTATGTCTCTGTTTCAACTTACCAATAATGCAATTAAAATATTGTCTTCATATCTTATTATTGCTGCCTGCATGTATTTTCGTCGTTCTTTTGAATTAAAGATGATTGCCTTTGTTCCCCATATTATGCCATATGCCATAAATAACATTCTTAACCCATTACCAAGCAATGACGACATATAACCCCTTTGTTGCAGACGACTCCGGAAAATATTGTGGGAAAAGGAGAAATTGCTCGCTAAGAGCAATTTTTCCTTTTCCCACAAGGTTTTTTGCTCTATCTGAAGAATAGTCTACAATTTCATCACTTTTGAAATGTTGTCTGCGAACTCTTTCAATTTTGGACAGTCGAAAATTTGCCGTTTGGGAAAGGGTTAAAAGACATAGTTCATTAGTTATCAGGGGCCTCCGTGGCCTAGTGGTTAGAGTACAGAACTTGAAATCACATGGCCCCTCTCCGCGTGGGTTCAAATCCTGAGAGGGATATGGATTTTCATGAGAGGCAGTCTCCCGACTGACTTACGGAATGCCGATGGTTCTACCCGCCTTGACCAGCCCTTATGGGCAGTTGAGTATGGGGTCTTCCACCATCATTAAGAGTCGGGCATCGCTACATCACTGAAATAATGTTGATGTGATGTAAAACCAATAAAAATAAAATAAATAATTAGTTATCTTTAGTAATTTGCCATATGTTTTTTACCTTTTCCTTAGTACTATATCAATATTGAAAACAAAACTCACAATAAGGTACATCTAAGGTTATGCTGAAATTGATTGTATTATAAAAAAAAGAAAAGGGTATCAATTGTAAATAATAATGGGAGAAATGTGGTTCATTCTAAGGAATTTCTTCTTCCATCACAATGATTTCCCAAACTGTCATATAAATGACAGGTTTCAGGTGTATCTGTTTAATCATTGTTGGTAGACATTTAAACAAAATGAACACTGGTACAGTTTCCATGACCATTTACATTGTGTAGGCTTTTTTGTATAAACTGACGACAATTACAATGTATTACAAATGAGACACAGAAATTGTTTGTATTGAACAATTTTTTCTTCTTCCTCCTTAATAGATTCTAGCTTCTGCTGCAAGAGTATTATTATGTGTTTGTTTGAAATCGGTTTCCAAATTCAATATCATTAAACAAGCAGTTTTCAATACATACTGTGTGTTGGCAAAAATGGAAACAATTACAGACAACTTCCATAAAAATTTAGAAATACTCAATTTCTATATATGGGTTTGCATGTTAAATTCTTCTGTTGTACATCTCTTAACCCATTTGATCCTTTTGGAATAAGATAATTCTCGAAATTGAAAACACCTGCACAAAATTAATATTGTGAAATTTGGAAGAAGTCAAAATGATAAACGGTAAAGATAAGTATCAAAAGTCAAGAAATATATCTTGGTTTGTTACAATGTCTTAAAAGTTTCTTGTATCATGAAAGCTTTAAAATAATTAAAAGAACGAAATTTATTCAAGCATGAAAGCGAGATTATAAGAAATAGTCTCTTAAAAAACAGCACCTGTCTAACGCTCCTCCATCATATGTTGACTAGATCTGATTGTTTCTCATCATGAGTCGTTTCAGATTAATTTCTTCTACTTTTGGTGGAACACTCAGCCACAAAACTATGTTTAAACTTTGTGACAGCTATTCCCTCGGCAATTGCTTTCATTAGCCGAGTAACAGGCTCTTTCTAATGAGTTTGAATGACGAGATATGTTTGCACGTATTATAAATACATTTCTATTATATTCTTTTAATGTTATGTTGGAGGTTTTGTTGAGGAAGACAAATCAATTTTTTTGCGGGCGACTTTGAGGCTTGCATCAATTTTCTCTTGTAAAGGATTGTGGTGTCAATCACCCGTATAATGGGTGTAAGTCTAGCTTAACACGCAATGTTCACGTATGGATCCTGTAATGGAGAACGGTAAATGACCCTTTATATAGTAGAGCTTCAACCTTTTGTATAAACCTCGAAGGCTGTTGTTCAGCGAAAAGTTCAATACAGTAATTCAAACCGTTACAATTCTTGTGAAAATGTCATGTCACAACATTGCAAGATAAGTAGAAATGAACCTGTATAATCAACACTTTCTTATCCATACTTCTGGTAAAAAAAATTATTTTGTTTAAACATATTGCAGCAGCATGTACTCATTATTATCTGACTTGAGTATACAATTAAGGGTGAATTAATCGTTCATTACAGAAATCACTTATAGGCGTAGGAGCTGGGGGGGGGCAGCCCCCCCCCCCCAATATCCAGACCGGCGTGGGGGGTGCAGAGTATACTTTGCCCCCCCCCCCCAATATTCACAATGGCAAATAAAGATATTTGAAAAGAAAAAAGAAAGAAACGAAATTTAACAGCAGAATAAAAATAAATGTGTATTTTTGTGCTTTATCTAATACCAATTCGCCATCGCAAATGGCAATCTAAACACATCGGGTTTATCCAATGAAAACCCAGCTCACAAAACTACCCGGGAAGTGTTGATTGACAACAACAGTGGTGTAAAACGTGTTCTAAGAAGTCGGACTCAATAGCGTCTTCAATTGTTAGCTAAAGCTTTAAACAATAATCTAATTCTTTCGAGTGACAAGTAGTTGAAGCCGTGACCGTGACAGTCTGGTCGCTACCACTTTTTGTTTAGATCAATACATTTGATTTCCGCGTGAGATCGAGACCTGGCATATCTTTTTTTTTATATATATATTAAATAAACACAATTTGATACGCTTTCTATGCTTTCTTTTAATTCTTATAATGTTATTGAATTTGTAAATGCATAGTCATGAACAAGTTTAGGAACATTTATTCTTAGACCGGTCCTTATCTGAAGTTGGTCCAATGCGATACAATACGATACGTTCTTCATCTGATTAACGATATCTGATCTGCGGGGTTCGTTATGCAATTTACGATGCACGTTAGGAAGTTAGGATGAATTACATGTATTATTTCCGTACCAGTAAAATTGTGCAAACATGAGGGTGACATTTGAATATCATAAAAAATCGATGTAAACTATGAAGTCACTTAACTATTTCCAATCCTCCTGAATTTGTTTACGGCTTTCCGGATTCCTTTTCGGGAACAAACAGCACAATTTTATCTTTTTATACAGTTAACTATCACTTGATATGAATATGTCTGTCTGTGCAATTTAACAATCAAAGTCCGTTCTAACGACATTTTCGATTATGGTTTATAACTTCCAGTAGTGATAAAAGAGTTAAACGGATCAAACTGTCTGTTTCCATAACACTTTTACTCCCTTAACGATATACGGTCTATAAAATCTGACTTATGATACACGATTTACGTTGAACGTTCTCCATACGATTCGGTACGATACGAACAATTGGAGTGTCAAAATTCGATGCAATTCGATACGTAACGTTACGATACGTTTCGCACGATATACGTTGTTTTGGGGATAATACATAAGCGCATAAGCACTATTTAGTACACTTTTATTGACAAAATTTATTACCTCTCTTCTGGGTGGCTAATAAACCCAGGGCTTTATTTCTGTGAGACAGTACTGACAAAGTCTTTTAATCAGCCATACAAATTACATTTAAAAGGACTGGGATGGCCAATCAGGGGAGAGATAACAAAATCACCAGTAAATTCCAAAGCACATGGGCAGAAAATGTCACTTCGTTACAAGCTTAATAAGAATATAAAACAGCAGTTAGAATTAATTCATTTTGGCAATTTAAACTAGGTCTTACAAAATCAATGAGTGGTAGAGGGAGAAGACCAAAGCGACGGAATGCGACGAACAAGGTACCACATGCTAAATATGCCAAGGGATTGCAGACAGAGACTCTAGTCCAGCCCGAGCAAGCAGATGATTCCCAACAGTCCAATAGGTCAGAGCAGCCGGTTGAGCAAGACAAACCTGACGAGCATGAGGTCATCGAGAATGTATCCCTTTGTCCTGACCAACAAGGGGAAGAAAGGTAAATATGTTGTTAGGCATTGATAAGAACTTGTAATGCAGGAATGATAGCAAATATATAATATATAATGCGTTAACGAAAGTAAATAACTTATTTGTTATGTTTGATATCATATTAGTAATTTGTAAAGAGTCCATGATTTTGATATATGACTGAGTAAGGAAAATCTGTTTATTGTAAATTACAATTTCGTCAAGAAAGGAAAGAGTTATGTCAATCCTGACAATCATTACAATATCAAGAACGAAATCTTTGAAAAGCCATGCATTCACGTAATATTTGTTTGGTGGAAAAAGATATATTGCATGGAATGAATTTCTCAGTACCTTTTAAGAACGGTTGTAAGTGTAAAAGGTGATTTGTAATTCAGAGCGAGAGCAAATCGTTCTTACATTCGGCGTTTTTTTTTTGTTTTTTTTTTATAGAATTTACCTATTGACCAGAATAACAGTAGGTTCACTAAATGATATCTAAATACACAACATTTTCAAGTGGATAATACTACATTTAATACGTTTACCGGTATCATTTTAGGTATATCAAAAAGAATGAAAACAAGTGTGATGAAAATCATGACAATAATAACCACAACAGCACTTTAAACTGCAAATCAACTCGTTATCGTCTTTTTGCGTAATTTTAAAGAAAGAAAATATCTGTGATGAAAATGATGATGTTGAAATATTGATAGCAATAATAACTGTACAGCATCATTTGACAATTAAGAGACGTTCTACCAAACCAAGCAAATAAACCTCTATATGTCATGATCTTATCCGATCCATGAAAACAAATGATGTCCAACAATATTTTTGGAGACACCGACTCATTTCCCAGTTAGAGTGGTGATCGACATGTGTATCTTTTTGCATTTAAACTTCCGAAATAATATTGGCCGAACGTTGCCTCCAACTCAGAACTCCTTCATTAAAGGTCGGACTTGCTATAGACTGAGTAAAAGGACACACTTTGATAAGTGCTGGATCGAGTAGTTGTGTATAAACGGATCACAATGGTATCAAAATGAAAAACGTGGCATATTTGTTTATCGTCGCTGTCATTCTAAAGATCGTAATTTTTTTTTCAATAAAGGGTGTGGTTTGGGGATAACAGCTAAGATATTCCAGTCGTTGTCATTATTGTAACGTTTTGCCTATAGTCATCTCTATATATTACAGTGGTATTTTTGTATGTTTCAGTATGATCAACATGGCGTCACGGGACTACTATAGAAACATGTCCCGTAGACTGTCCCGGGTGATAGACGATATTGGGATGAACGAGGAAGCTGTGATGATTCTTAGGAAAGAGTTTCTGATTCTTGAAAACCTAAGAACTTTAGCTAACCATCTGCTCCAGTCCTTCGATGCTGTTTATATTGTCGGCAGTCAAACTGAATGTACTACAACTAACGGGCTACACTCGGATTTAGATTGCCTGTATGTTTTTAAACATTTCAATTTGACACAGAATCAGAAAAACTGGGTCCCAGGTAAGGTGAACCTGTTTATGATCCAAGATGAGGCATTTCCCGGATATTGTAAACTGCAGCAACTTAAACCAGATGGGCCGTGTCCGGAGGATGTGTTACTGCAGGATATGTTTACGTTTGACGAGGCTGGCAGAGTGATACTTAAACATTTTTTTAGAGATGAAAGAGAACGACATGGTCCTGCAGTACAGGTTTATATGAATGGAATTTCGCGTCCTACCGAATTTGTTTATTCTATTCGATGCAAAACTTGGCCAAATGGGTATAAAAAGTGGTCAACGCATCCGAGAAAGGGAACTTGGCCTACACCAGAAATGATCAGTTATATGGAGAATAGTGGATGCTTTGTCGTTCAAGTCGCTCATCGTTCGGATGAAAAGAAAAACGAATCATGGAGAATTTCCACATCTCTCGCCGAACGGTGTTTGATGTTCAATTTGAATATCACACAAATACGATGTTACACACTTATAAAGATGATTGTAAAGACATTCATAGATCCTGTCAAACCGGACGTCATATCTAGTTATATCTGTAAAAACCTCTTATTCCATTGTGTAGAGAACACTAGGTCAGACTTTTGGCAGGAATCCAATCTACTCCGATGTGTAAATCAAGTCCTTCTGAATATGCTTGTAGCAGTTCTATGTATGAACTGTCCAAACTATTTCAACGAATCAATAAACCTTTTCTTAGGAAAGGTCAACAAGGACAACCAAGTTGTATTGATGGGTGTGATATGGAAAGTGTTAGTCAAGGAAGGGGGATTTCTCGCAGAAATAAGATTTTACAATATCAACGAATTAATACATAACTATGACGAGACTAATTACAAAAGGAATGGTTGCAGTTGTGTTGAAAAACGTAAAAATAACCATACCCATACGTATCGTATAAACCTTATTGTAATGTTAATTCTTCAATTCCAACACCTGGCGCTAGATGAAAGATTTGACAAACTAAACTTGGTGAACATACAGAGCACCACGATCCTGTTTGCACTACAAGGTCCTCTCCAATACGTATCAGCAACACAACTGTTTCCCTTTCTGTGTTCGCATCTCGCCACTCGAAAAGCAAATGAACATATACTCAATAGGGAGATGATTTCGGAACAAACGTCATTGTTGTTTGAGCTGAGTCTTGATTCGGATTTAACATCATCCAGGTTGAAATTTGCTTCATATTTATACTGTACTGGTCAGTTCGTGGAGGTGTTGTTATTTATAGAAAAACTCGAACACATGAGTTTTGTAGACGGTATTTTCTCAATTTGTATATGTGACCCTCAAAAAAGTTATAATTGGGTCAATAGGGGCCCATCACTATCAACACATTGTCTTTTAGTATCAAATGTGTCAATGTGTGTAATGTTTTCAAAGGCGGAAATGCGGTGCTGTCCACGAGAACTCCAGTACGAGATGTATAGATCTACAGAACAGGAAAAGTTACAGAGGGACAAGCACGGACGCGACGGCTGGATGGATCTTGCTTGTATAGACTCCCATTCATACTTATGTTTTCTTTTGTACATGACCGTTAGACAATTGGGAAAACGTGACCCACAAGCTCTTGGACTACTTGAAAAATGTACCAGTATTGGTGGGACTCACAGAGACACCGTGTACAACCTGTTAGGTCAGTGCTACAAACACGAGAACAGATTTGATGAAGCGTTTGCGTGTTACTGTAGATCATTAAGACTAAGGCCAACAAACAACGCCGCAAGATGGCACATTGTGTTGTTGCTATACACAGTGTACCAGAATAAAGGAAGTCAGTTAACACACCTCTAGAATTCGGATAGATCATGCGCTTTTCGAGGAGATTTCCGTTTTGTCACAACGGTTACAATAAGATAACCCAAACAGTTAAAACCATACTAGCGCTTAAATCTGCAAAACAGGGTAAAATAAGTTATACAGTACGATAGAATATGTTAAATCATAGAGAAAAATCTCATGATCATGACAATATAACGCCTGTAATATTTACTATCTATTTTTCAAAGTGCCAAATAGAGAATTTCTGGATTTTTTCGGTTCCTGACGTTTCTCGGCTGACCTTGTTTCATTGCAAATTGTAAACAAACATTATCGTATTTCACTCTTTTAAATGCATTATGTAGCATGTTACTGTCTCAATTCCTCTGTAAATGGGAACAAAAATTACTTTTAAGATACTTTTCAATTATTTTTTAACTTTTACAATTCAAGTGAAAATAAGCGCAAGTATGGCTTTAACTGTGTATTTTCAATGTCTATCTGCCCCAAAGGTTTATTGCCGTGAAAGCTTTCTTTGTTCTGTAGATCTTCCTCAAATGTGTTAGCATCAGGTTAAAAATCCTAGGAATGAAGGATTGGTAAAGAAACTTGAATATGCATTCATTTGCTCTTAAAAGTATTTCACAAAACTTGAAATCATGACAGCAGAAGTAGTTGTGTTTCCATTAATAATATATTCTGTTTTGCAACAATACAAGTAAAATATGGCTGGCTTGGGGTTAAGGTAGTTTTCAACAGTATTTCTGACATATGACGGAGATCGGCGCACCTACATGTATCATTGCTTCTGTATTTTTTCACAAGTAATGTGCACTATTCTCTCCAAGCCACTGACTGATTTCCAATACAAACATATTGATATGTGGTGGGAGAATAATAAAGCATGTGGTATTGACTTCATCAAACGTTCTTAAGAATAATGGCCGGGCCAGGTCTCGATTTTAGCACCCCTGTACAGTAAGTCGGACACATTGTTAACTTAACTAACGAGACTGGATACAGAGATAACAACTAGGTGTCGTCTGCTGTTGTTGTATTTCGGAAATGATTTATCGTAATCATATAAAAAATACAACATATGTAAACTGTAAGACCTTTTCAATATTCCAATTCACAAAGACAATTCTAATATAATGTAACGTTAATTTCGGATGTACACTCTTTAGCGAAGTTTGTATATTTGTCTGAATGATATTCGGACACCCCTTAAACATTCGTTATAGAGTAGTTGTCGAAACTGTTACTTCCTTAAGCAAAACCTATTTCATTTATGAGTATATGGGCAGCAGTAATTTAGCATTAACAGGATTAACACTGTTTGCTCGATTCCTAAGATATTCCAAATGTACTACGTTTTCTTTTTCCCTTATTGAATGTTTGTCTGAGATTGCAAATAAATAATATTTAACCCGAAACACAATTTTGTTTAGTTTTGGAATATTCATATGATATTGTGATCCCTATGGATTTGCACAAATGGGTTTAACATCGCATCAACAGTGACTCAATTTTATTGCAAATCCTTGAACATTATTGATGGAGGAGGTCACCTCCCTTAACCCATTACCAATCAGTAACGATATTTAACCACTTTATTGCAGATGACTGTGGAAAACATTGTTGGAAAAGGAGCAATTTTTCCACAATGTTTTCTATCCTATAAGAAGATTATTTTTTTTAATTTCACCACAGTTTGAAATGTTGTTTACCAACTCTTACAATTTGGGACAGTCGAAAATTTGGTGTTTGGTAAAGAGTTAACTGCCAATGAAGACTTCTAGACAAATGGACCATTAACTGTCCATGGCAACTAGTGGGCCCATCGTCATATCATGAGTCGGCCTGGAGACTACCTTTTATCAAACATATAAAACATGTAGCACGGTTTAGACCTGCGATGCGATGGTTCGTTGCCAGTAGGCTGTCGTTTATGGAATTCCGTACATGCGGCCCCTTGTAATTGAGAGTTAGAAATTTTACCTAACAGGTTACAGAAGTCCCTTGTGATTTAAGTTTCAATTCTTTGAAAACTCGCACACAGAAGGCGCTCGGGATTTTGACGCAAACCTGACCCAACATTTATAAACTGTGGTTGGCATGTCTAGGATTATGTTGGTTAGCGTAATTCGGAATTCAACACTT
Source organism: Cerastoderma edule (assembly GCA_947846245.1). Lineage (NCBI taxonomy): Eukaryota > Metazoa > Mollusca > Bivalvia > Cardiida > Cardiidae > Cerastoderma > Cerastoderma edule. Next base: position 1,100,811 of record OX401422.1, read on the forward strand.
GACTCATTTTAAGTAAGTAAGCGCTATTACTTATGTAAGATTTCCCCACTTAAGGTAAGACCTAGGTAATGGAAAACTGACAATTGCGTTGGTTAAAAACTAAGTTGAAATGAAATTCACAAAATATATATCATTTCAAAAGCATTCACCGAGCCAATTTTCAAAATTTATCTAATTTTGAATTTATATTTATAAAATGAAGATCAAAAATCCTCATCTTTATTTCAAATTAATTACTTCCCTTTAATTTTCAATTTTCACATTGAAACTGAAATTACATAAATAAAGTTGGCAAATGAAAATTTTAGCCAGGAAAGATTCTTTTAGTATGAAAGTTGACTTTCAAACGGATTTTGTTCTGTTAAATTCTTCATTGTGTTATTTTGACTTTTCTCTATTACCCAGGTATTCCCTTAAACTGCACATTATTCCGTATGAAAAAAGACCATGAAAAACATATGATATAATCCAATGTATGTGAATTTTGTCGTTATTGTATACAATAAGTCGAGACGAACATAAAACTTGATAAATACACAAATGTGTTTACATATCCAATGTTCATTCTTATTCACCATCAATGCTTAGTGGATATGGTTTTTAATTTGCTATTCATGGTAACAGTCCCGATCTTAATACTTACCTACTGGTGAATCCCAAGTGTAATGGATGTGAACCTCAACATTCCAGCGCTTTCAATGGGTGTATGGGTCTATTAATAGGACAAACGTCATGGAAACAAACCCTTGGTAATTACCGCCTTCGAGGTTTCTCATTTTTTAAAACTGAATATTTTTGACTAAAGATGTGACTAGGCTCTGAAAGCATTTATCTCAAAAGGATATACTCCAAATATGTATTCAAACTGATTTGTGACCTCGTCAAGTTTATTTGTTTATTTAAACGATTCTAAAAACAATCTTAGTTACATTGATGACACATGCTTGTTTGTACAATTGACCAATCAACATGCGACTATTCGTTAACAAATCTCACACGAGAATTAATTTTTTTGGCATCTTGTTCTAATTAGTTGTGAATAAGCCATATGCTATTCCGGGTCCAATGATCTAAGAAATCATCGGACTAAAGTATTTATAAGTGAAAACATCTTAAAAAGTGTAAAAACTATACATATACATTAAAACTGTCGCCTAAAACTCACCAAATGACAGGACTTGATTGTTTTCTCCAAGAACGTTTTTGCAAGATTGTCTTTCTGTCATTTCGGTGCCTGTTCATATTCAATCAATCACTTGAATTGATATGTTGTCTGAGGGTGAAGGACACGACGTGTACTAAACTCTCACAATTCCTGTACCCACATAAAAAATACATTGTTTTTGCATCAATACTGTATATTGCATCGATCAAACATAAGACTCAGCTGTTTATTATATCAACATCTGACTAAACTCTATACTCTATTGCATCAGTCATCAAACTTGACTGTACACTGGAATAAACATCATACTTAACCATATATTACATCATACATCAGACCAAAGAAATCAACGAAATAGTGTATAATATTTAAAGAAGAATGAATGAGGACACTAAAATACGAACAAAGAGGACGCCGTTATCAAATCAAATATTCGTAAATTGCCAAATTGAATGCAACACAATCAATGCCTGTCAGTATAAAACGACAATCACAACAAAGTATGCAAAAGGTAAAATTGAATTGTGTTTTAACCAACGCTTTACAACAATAGTGTGAAATATAAATATCAGACTATGACTGATTGAATAATCTAATGTATATGTTAACTTTAACGCATAAGGTGCTAATTGAACTTACATTCATTCAGACCCGTTTGTTGTGTCTCGAATACATTAGCGTCATGTTTCAGTAAAGACAATGGTCTATTGAAAACAATATTTGGGAGTAGAGATATTTGTAACGCTTTACTCATACTGCTAAATACCTTCAGTTGTATGGAAGAACGTATAAAAGTTAACAACACCTGCACAATTGACGAAGGTACCTGGTATTTCAAAGCATGGTATACTCGTGCAATGTTGAATACTACCAACACAGCATCTTTTACTGTTTTACGAAGGAGCTTATCGTGCTATTAGCTTAGCTTAGCTTAGAGTCATTACCCGACACAGGTCCCATATGGGTCCTCTTCGTCAGGGCCATTCCTACATTTTTCAGTTCTGAAACGGCTTTCCTGGATACACCAGTACTAGGCTAGGGCTCCAAAGGCTACTCCCAAGAAACTTAGTGGCCTCGGTGGGGCTCTAACCCGGGACCCCCGTGTTCTGAGTCCTCCACCTCAACCACTGAGCCACGCAGGACCTATTTCTAATCAGTTTAAGACAACGTTTATTACGAGATAACTTTCGTCTTATGAACTGCGCTCTTCTAAGTGTTATATATATGGCGTACCTTTATCAATAGTGTGTGTATGTCTCATATCATCTGCTTTATGGCAAGTAGGTCCCTTTTTTCTTAAATGACAACATCAGAATTAACATATTTGTGAAGTGTACAATGGTTGCCCAATATTAAAGTCTTAGGCTCAGGATAATGGTTCCTTAAGGGGTCCTCTCGACACCAGAACGTACTGCAGAGTTTTAACCACAATGGTGGCCGATTTTGGTTTCCTGCAACAACCACTGTCATGTTGCTTCCCCATAATATCTATATCTCTTACATCTTTTACTTCCCTCATCCTGGCATATCGATGTTGCTATGTGTACTCAAGGATAGAATGATTTTCAGTCAAGGTCCCTTCTATCGGCAACGACAGATAAATTCCAAGTTCGCCTTGTCCGCTGCTAGCGCTCCTTCATGGACGGCTGTTGTTTTGCTCTCCCTTTCAAAGTGACCTTCAAGGTTGTTCTTTAAATAGATGAACAGTCCATCCTTTGCTGACACATCTTCAGTGAAAACTCGTTTTTGCTCTTCCGTCCATAACTATTCTTATGTTCCCAGAGACTGAGTTTTCGTTAGATTTTCAAGCTCATTTTGCCCTTGAAACATACCAGGTTAACTCATTATTGTCCCATTTACGGATTTGTGCTGTAAATGTCATAGTTTTGCGCTGTATCGGCCTCGCTCACCTGTCCGATGTGTTTACAGTCGTTACCATTCTCTCTGTGTTTGTCGCCACTTCGCTGTTATTCTGGCAGCCACCAAACGTCTTTAAGATGATAACGTAGAAATTATAAAGGGATTAGGCTTATGTAAATCATGAGACACTAGAATTGGTTAAAGGATAATCTATCGAATCATGGCCATTGATATCTTGGACCCGGTTTTGACGATATTCGAGCACACTTGAAGTAGTACTACTTGGACACTTTTTTATGATACACAGCGTTCAATATTTTTATAAAAGACCAATGGACTGTAAAACAAAGGCCTTTTGTGATTTTAAAATAGGCTACATGAAATTAAAACTTTACCCATTACAGTATTGATCTTCAAATAGAACGACAGGTAGTTTTTACGTTTATTTTCTTAATTATCATGTGCATGAATGGTTTTTAATATGCCTTTAAGTTTCTATAACATCCGAAATATGACTCATTGAAATTACATCTTGGGGATTGATTCCACTCATTCTATTTACAGAGTTCTTGTTAGTTACTAAGGAGGAGTTTAGAGTCCGAGGTTGATTAAGCAGAAATTCTATTTAATACCAGGTATTGGTTTACGTCAAAAAACTGTGGCCGAAAAATCGGTGAATTTTGTGAGGAAATAAAACTCCAATATCACAAGGCACACTTTGACGAAAGAAAGGTTTAGTTCTTTAAGGCTTTGGAGTTTTAATATAACATTAATGAGGACTTGCTTTAATACAAAATGTCTCCATTGATATGCAAACAGTCATAAGGATATCAAAGCTAAGTGGGTTTTACACATACCGTGGTATGGATCTATAGAATATAGATTACCTGTGTTAAGTGAGGCGAACGACTTACAAGTGTTTTATTCTGGTCCATTTTAAAAGATATATATATACTTTGCAAAGACGTTATAACACTCACTTAACGTCCAAAAAGATCTGTATGAAGGAACGGGCGGATCTTCTTTACAACCTTACTCACACGAAAGTTATTGGATACCGCAAACATTACATTAAACCAAGTGATGTTCCAAACATACGTTGCTAGGCTCATAACAGATAAGTGCCCGAGCGTCTTTCGTTAAGGAGTCATTCTATTTCATGTTTTCCATGTTGATTGAACTTGGTGATTGTGTACATTTCTTCACTAAAATTTGTAAAAATGCGGATGTGCAGAAAGAAAGCTGATTATCGACAATATAGTTCTAGGTGTGAAGGCCACTTGTTTATTCCAAAGATAGAAGAAGAATAATAAAAACAAGTAAGTAAATAAAACATGTCAAACTTGATCATTGTTTTCAAATCAACGATATTCATTTATATTGGGGTTTTAACGATATTTGAAAGTTTTTTATATAGCAGAAGCGAAACCAGGTGGGTTGGTTTAAGGGCTTAACGACTTAATTTGATTGTATTTTAGTTTTATATCGTGGCAGTGTATCCAGATTGATTCTTTGGGGTCTCGAGTAAAGTAGTAAACTTATGTAATTTTTCATGGCAATAATGCATGCAGCCTGTTGTCATTCTTTGTTTAACGACGTTCTGAATATCTTTTAAGTTGTTTCCTTGCTGCAGGAAATGTGGTTTTAACATTTGTGTCTACAATGTTTAACTTACATTGCGCTACTATATTTAGGTGGTTATTATTTATGGACTATTGACCTTTTCAAAATGTTATTCTTTGAAGTAGGGAGTTGACGAAGCTCTTCATAAGTTAAGATTTTATTGAAAATAATATATATGCACATTTCTCTCTTTCGGGTTGAATGACATTCTAATTAAGGCTTAAAGGTGCTTGTTATCAAATGAGACACTTTGCAAGTCGGAATAAGGTGTTTAAGCAACACACCTTTTGTATAAAGATGCAGTATATAAAACTAATCGCTACTGAATGTAAAATTATTTCAGAAACTGTGAATATATCCAAAAATGCATATACTTTATGAAATAGATTGTAAAACTGTTGCAACGATTTTGAATCTGGATATATTTCTATTCTTTGTATACAGACTTAACAAACTTAAATACGAAACAATTTACTTTAAATTGCTAATCTCCAGTACGTTTTAAAACAGATTAGCTGCTTTATAACTTTTAAGAAGACATTTAATATCAAATTTTCCTCAAATATGTGAAAAATCAACTTTAAGTTATATCAACATGGCGATAAAGCTTTACATTAGAGATATCACATTACTGGTTAAGATAACGTGTCTGTAATGGTGTTCTATTGAAGTATTCGAAACAGTTTATGATGACCGTTTATTTTGTAATGCAGTCATCTTTGGGTCGCCAATAACATTTTGTACCAATTAGTATTGAAACATCATGTTTAATTGAATTCTAATGGACAAACACATGCATTTACTACTAAGCAAAAGGTATCTTCTTTAAACTCACCACATGACTTCAATATTTGAAAAATCCGGAGACCCCAAATACGATAAACCGTATATATATTAATCAAGTGACACAGTAAAGGTTGTTGGAGCCACCGACCATTGTTAAGCGTGTGTTACTCTAATTGCATTTGTATTCTTTTCACTGTATGGGTTGGTTAGATTTGAATGTACTACACCGGAATGTGACCCTTTGCATTGCAATGCTTAATTCTAGGGGACTGTTCTTCCGAGAAAAATCTGATAAGATAATTCGAACACGGACCAAGTGAAACAGTTCAATAATTTTATGAATTACGCTTTCAATAAACTCCAATGTTACCTTAAAACGTTGTGTCAAACTAATCCCTGTTAATGTGTCACTATCTAACACAATACTTTCTACTGGTAATTTTCCATCTAAGTGGTCTTTGGGTAGTATTATACCAATTTTTAACAATAAAGGGGATAGAACAAACCCAGAAAAAAACTATCGACCCATAACACTCCTAAGCTGTGTAAGTAAACCTTTCACATCAGTACTGAATCCAGCGATAAAATAATTTTCTGGATTCAAATAACATTATTTCTGAAAATCAAGCAGGCTTCAGGTAAGGCTACTCAACCATTGATCATGTTTCACCCTGAACTCCATCTTAGAGCTACTCAAATATTATCATAATACTCTTTACTGTTATTTCGGTTGATATTTCAAAAGCATTTGACTGGAGGGTCGGCCTATGGTCTAAGTTACTTAACTCCAATATCAATCGAAACTTCGTAACTCTGATAAGAAATACGTATGCTAATATCAAATCATGTGTTTCCACAGGTGAAGACCAGTCAGACTATTTTTTGTGTAATTGCAGAGTCCGTTAAGGCGAACATGTATCGCCGATTCTATTTTTTTTTGTTTTTGAATTACATTGGCGAATTTCTTAGTAACCATGGAAACATTGAAATCACATTTGAGTACTGAATTGAATACACTTCTGAAAGTACTTGCTCTACTTTATGCAGACGACACACGGTTCTGATGATCCAAATAAACTACAGTTATATCTAACATGAAACATATATGAAACATAAACGTTAAACATAAACATATCTAAAACTAAATCTATGTTTTTTGGGAAAAGAAGAAAATGTAAACATTATCTTAATATAAACAAGATCCCATTAAAAATTGTCAATTCTTACAAATATCTTGGAACTCTTATTGCATCAAATGGCAGTTTCTTATCAAATAGGAGAAACCTTGCACAGCAAGCTACAAAAGCCTTTTCTTTTTACCTATATTAGAGAACATATGACCTAAATTTACCAACGGATTCAATCTTAAAACTAGAATGATAGGGTAATGGACTATATTAATTACAGTAAACAAAATAAACTGGCATATAAAATCTATTCAATTATGATAAATACACCAAACTTCCAATCAAAGAGGACTGATACAATTAAACAAAACATTAGCGATTTAGCAAAACCAGATTTATGGCTTAACCAACCTTAAAACATTTGTGAAAGCACAAAAAACCCCATGAAAACCAGGATCTGCCTAGGGAACTTTTATTAATCCACATTCGACGCGAATACTGGTTATGTATCCAGGAAGCAGAATCGAGAGTGATTAATCTAAGTTGTAAGAACTTGTTTCACAATCGATGTAAAATAAATAAGTATAAACAAAAACAAAAAGAGTATCTCAATTTTCTAAAATTAAGAATTTCAAATCATCATCTTCTCGTTAAACTTGGAGATTGAACGATATAGAAATAAGTGAAAACAACTTTTATCTATGCACACTAATGATGTTGGTGATAAATGGACTATCTCCTAAAATGAACATACTTCCAAACTCAAAGGACAACCCTCATCAAAAAACATTACTATATCCGGCCAAACGTAATATAACTTAAACAATCAATGAATTGCATACAAATCAATAACCTTAAAAACCTTTGTAAACTCATCACTATAATCATGAAGCATTTTCATAACATACAATAACACTATCTAACAAAAAACTTGCCTCAATGTGGGGTCAATCTTTTAGCACAATTCAAGCACGGAAACCAATGACAGATGATAAATGGACACAACCAAAGGCAAGTCAATTCACTTAAAGAAAGCATAACCCTTCCATGAAAGTCACCAAATAAATAGAAACAGTGTCCATCATGTGCATTATCAAAGTATGATTGAAGAATATGGTGTAGGTAAAGGGATAAGATAGGAACTTTCTTATCAGTAAAACTAGGTAATGAAAAGCTGAGTTTGATATGAATAAAATAACGCTTGGATCTAGTTTGATGAGTTAGATCTTATTTGTTCGTTCCAATGTCTCAAATGAGTACCCACAACATAGGATTTAAAGAATCAATAATGGCTGAATATGCCTTTAATCTGGACATCTGCCTCACCCATTCCTCCATATAAAATTTGTGACTTGATTAATTTGAAAGCAAAAGCAGATGTTAGAAAATGCTTTTAAAGCAACTAACTCAGAGAGTTATGTTTTGGATGAAATAGATATTAATGATTTGATATGAAAAGGACAATCTCACAGATTGGGATCTTTATCTTTTTAGAAAAAAATGTCTTCTACAATTGAAATGACAACATGTTTTCTAAAGTAATATAAGACTAGATTATTGACAGCTTTCTAACCCCAATCATAATTATTTAGAAAAGATAAAAATAATTTATTTTGCAGATATCACAAACCATTTAAACTGGTGTTTCTCTAAACAACAATCTAAACTTAAAAGATATTTAACCATTTTGTTGCAGATTACTCTGGAAACATTGTTGGAAAAGGTGCAATTTCCACTTTTCAAGTAATGTTTTCTGCCTCATCAGAAGATTATATTCAATATCATCAGATTTTAAAATGTCGCCTGCAAACTCTTTCAATTTGAGACAGTCGAAAAGTTAGCGTTTGGTAAAGGGTTAATCCTTTCCCAAACAATAACGACATTTGACCATTTTGTTGCAGACGACTTAAGAAAATATTGTGGGAAAAGGAGAAATTGCTCGTATCAAGCTATTTTTCCTTTTCCCACAAGGTTTTCTGCTCTTTCTGAAGAATATTTTCAATTTCATTACATTTTGATATGTCGTCTGCAAACTCTTTCAATTTGAAACAGTCAAAAAGATTTGTTGTTTGGGAAAGGGTTAAACAGTTTGCATTATCAACAACATAAACTGTAAAATCAATGTTCTTTATAAACTTTTCTGAACATTTAAGAATGGTATTAGAAAGCTGTCAATAATCTAGTCTTCTGTTACTTTAGAAATTTATATTTTCATTTCATTGAAAGATAACTCCTTATTTTAGATTGTTAAAATCACAACATGTGAGATAGTCCTTTCAATAAAGTATATTGAGGCTTAACAGTATGATCTATGTCCACTTAATAGTATTGTCAAGGTCTGAACTGACAGAAGGAAGATTTAAACTCGAAAGGAAGATGAATGGTGATATTTGTTGTAAAGAAGGTCGTCAGTAATCTTGATTCATTAGATTTTCTTGTGAACGTTTCATTCTGACTGACGACTCATTTGTTAAACAACATGAAGGTTTGATTTGTCTTGGAGAATGTATTTTCTAGCTGTCATTCACTTTGTTTAGATCGAGGGGGCGGGTTCCGAGGCGTATGGAGCGTCGCCTCAATTCTACTCAATAAGCTGTTACGCTTCAAATGTAAGCTGCTTTGTGTGTAAATAAATGTCTTTATTCTATTTTAACTGTCCTATCTTATCTATCTTTATATTGAGATACGACTAAAGGGACTTTCACCTTACTTCTTAATTGATATGAGCGTTAGTTTGGAGCTCGCCTTTTGCAAGCCGCTAGATGCAGTATACTACTACTACACGTCAGTTTCGGCCACGTGACCATGCCGGAAAAGTGGGACTATTTTCTGAGCCCGTTACAGAGATAAACGTGGGAGCGTAGCGGGAACCAATTTACTCTAGTAGAGATTGATAGAGTTCTTGTTAGTTACTAAGGAAGAGTTTAGAGTCCGAGGTTGATTAAGGAGAAATTCTATTCAATACCAGGTATTGGTTTACTCATAACTGTTGCCGAAATATCGGGGAATTTTGTGAGGAAATAAAGGTTCAATATTACAAGACACATTTTGACGAAAGAAAACTTTAGTTCTTTAAGGCTTAGAAGTTATTCGAACGTTCTACCTTTGATATCTTAACAGTCGACGTGGCTTGCTTTAAAGATATAAAAATACAAGTTGTTTTTTTCCTTATCGTTAAAACACCATTTTCCCTTCATTAACTAATGAGAACAAATATAAAGGCACAAACAGAAGCGTATGATTACAATTATAAACCATTTAAGACACATTGTGTAAAAATAGTAAAAAGATATTTTGATACAACTCAGCATAGCATGATTCCAAGCAGTTTTACCTACTACCCTTTTCAGGAATGATTACTTATACAACTTTTCTTCAAGCAGTTTTACCTACTACCTTTTCAGGGATGATTACTTAAATGTGTTCTGTTAAATTCGTTTATTTGCATGCTAAAGGGTGCCAAAATACAAGTGTATTTTTCTCATCCAATTTATAAAACATTACTTTCTGTTTGGTCACTGGTGAGAAAATTATCAGAGCAAGAAAAATAAGAGACAACATGTACAGACGACGCATCTAAACCATGAAGGATAATAGTAACATGCCTAAGTGATAGGAATAACAAAACATTATTTCATGAACCTTTTCCAAATACATGCTGTTACAATGGTTGCTTAACTCGTATTCGAAATGTCAATCAACATTACTTTATGGAGAAATTTGTATAAACCTGATGAACTGTTTACTGCTAAAACATACGCATTTTAAGCAAGGTCAAACAAGATCAGTGTGCTCTTTGGATTAGAAGGGTCCATTTCATAAAATGTTCTTTATATATTTTTCGAAAAACAATCTAAAAAATGAATACTATAGTTTCTCAACAAAGGATCGTTAGTGCGGTAGCGATCTTGTAAAGCGTATTTCGTAATAAGTGAATTACCCGATTTACATAAAGTTCAACAAAATATTTTGTTGATCGCCCGCCAGAAGGCGGCGATCATATTTGTAGAAGCTTTTGGTTAGAGCAGATGGGAAAAGGGAGGCTATATTTATTTTTGTTATCATTTATTTGAAAATAATTCATAACAAAGGCTTTTCTTTTTTTAGTCGTTGACCTTTTCTCCTTTATTCATTGTTTCAAAAAATGTTTTCTGTTTAATTTTGTGTTCTTAAAAGGTGTTTAATTGGAGAAATAGTTTAAAACAAGATCCATCTCAAACAATAGCAGGTCCATTTTTCAGCCTGTATCTCTTTTAGTTAGTCTTAAAATCGGTTTTCTTTATCAAAAAGATGGTACCGAGTGCCAGTCCAATGTGTAAAGTCGTCTGACGAGGTCCATTCGACTGGCTCTCTGGTAAATATTCTAAAACCCTATATTTTATAACGTAATCTACCAGATGACAGTCAATCAATTTGACCAATGAAATACGTCTGCAGGTGCCCGTATCATCTCAACTGTCGAATCGCCTTTGTTTAAATATCGACCTCTCAATTTATTCCCTTAAACATTTATTTTGAACCGCTAGAGCATTGATTGTATATAATTGTCTACGATTTAATAATAAGTTATATATGCAGTGATTACGTCTTATGTCCAGCGCCTACTTATTTACCAGAATTATTTTAGGCTCATCGCCAAAAGATATCCAAATGCACTTTTAATAGGTAAAATAGGTAATACTACACTTTAAACGTTCATGCCACACCTATTTTCCACGGAAGTTTCAAATAATGATAATAACTGTGATGAACATGGAGGTGATGAATATAATGATAACGATAATAACCACTTTACCATCATTTTACAATTTAGAGATATTGTACCAAACTAAGCAAAAGTAATCTATATAACATGCTCTTATCCGATCAGTGAAAAACACTGTTATTTCACATTATTGTCCTAATCAATTCGTGATTTGTTCTTAAATGTATCAATGAAGATTTTCAAATTCTTCACGTCATTGCAAGGTTTCGCCTCAGCTAACACATTGACTTACAATGTCATTTGTGTATGTTTCAGTGTGACCAACATGGCGTCACGAGACCACTGTAGAGACCTGTCCCGTAGACTGTCCGGGGTGATGGACCATATCGGGGTGAACGAGGAAGGTGTGATGAGAAGAAGGAGATGTTATCTGATCATTGAAGACCTTCAAACTTTAAGTTGCCGTCTGCTCCAGAAAAACCTCGCTTTTTATGAATTCGGCAGTCAATCTGAAGGTACTACAACTGGCGGGCTTTACTCGGATGTAGATGTACTAATTGTTTTTGAAAAGTTTAATTTAATACAAAATCTGGATACAAATGACTGGGCTCCGGATAAGATTAATCTGTTGATGATCAAACATGAGGCATTTCCCGGATATTGTAAACTGCAACTACTTAAACCAGATGGACAGTGTCCGGAGGTTGTGTTACCGAATCATAGGTTTACGTCTGACAAGGATGGTAGAGTGATACTTAATCATGCCATCAGGGATGGAGTAGAGCGACATGGTCCTGCACAACAGATTTATGGACATGAAAGTGCGCGTCCTTACGAGTTTGTTGCTTCTATTCGATGCAAAACATGGCCAAATGGGTATAAAATGTGGTCAACGCATCCGAGAACGGGAACTTGGCCTACACCAGAAATGATCAGTTATATGGAGAATAGTGGATGCTTTGTCGTTCAAGTCGCTCATCGTTTGGATGAAAAAAAATCAGAGTCATGGAGAATTTCCACATCTCTTGCAGAACGGTGTTTGATGTTTAGTCTGAATATCACACAAATACGATGTTACATACTTATAAAGATGATTGTAAAGACATTCATAGATCCTGTCAAACCGGATGTCATATCTAGTTATATCTGTAAAAACCTCTTATTCCATTGTGTAGAGAACACTAGGTCAGAGTTCTGGCAGGAATCCAATCTACTTCGATGTGTAAATCAAGTCCTTCTGAATATGCTTGAAGCAATTCGATGTATGAACTGTCCAAACTATTTCAATGAATCAATAAACCTTTTCTTAGGGAAGGTCAACAAGGACAACCGAGTTGTATTGATGGGCGATATATGGAAAGTGTTAGTCAGTGAAGGGGGATTTCTCGCAGACATAAGTTTTGACAATATCAACAAATTAATTCATAACTATGACGAGACTAATTACAAAAGTTGCAGTTGGGTTGAAAAAAGAATAATATACCTTAGGTATGAGATGAACCTTTTTGCATATTTAACTTCTCATATCCAAATGATGATGCAAAATGAAGAATTTGCCAAACGAAACTTGGTGAACATACATAACACCATGCTCCTGTTTGCCCTACAAGGTCCTCTCCAGTACGTATCAGCAACACTACTGTTTCCTTTTCTGTGTTCGCATCTCGCCACTCTAAAATCGAATGAACACATACTCAATGGAGAGATGATTTCAGAAGAAACGTCATTGTTGTTTGAGCTGAGTCTTGATTCGGATTTAACATCATCCAGGTTGAAATTTGCTTCATATTGTTACTGTACTGATCAGTTCGAGAAGGCGATGTATGTTTTAGCAAAAGTCAGAGGTTGTTTTGAAGACAGTATTATGCCAATTCGTGCATGTGCATGTGACTCTCGAAAAAAAACAAAATTTACTTGTATCAATATCAATATGGACCCATCATTATCAAATCCATGTTTTTCTCTATCACGTGTGTCCATGTGTGTAATGTTCTCGCAGGCCGAAAGGCGATGCTGTCCACGAGAACTCCAGTACGAGATGTATAGATCTACAGAACAAGAAAAGCTACAGAGGCACAAGGTCAGATACGACAACTGGATGGATCTTGCGTGCATACACTCTTTATCTTACTTATATTTCCTTTCGTACATGACCAATAGACACATGGGACACCGCTACCCACAATTACTGGCTCTCGAACAACTTAAGGAATGTACCAGTGAAGATAGGCATCACAGAGAAACTGTGTACAACTTGTTAGGTCAGTGCTATGAATACGAGAACAGACTTGATGAAGCGTTTGCATGTTACTGTAAATCCTTAAGACTAAGGCCAACAAACAACGCCGCAAGATGGCACATTGTGTTATTGCTACACACAGTTTACCAGAATGAATGAAGTCAGTTAACAAACCTCTAAAATTCGGATAGATTATGCGCTTTTCGAGGAGATTTCTGTTTTGTAACAACGGTTTCAATAAGATAACACAAACAGTTAAAACCATACTAGCGCTTAAAACGGCAAAACTGGATAAAATGAGTTATATAGTATGATTTAATAAGTTAAAACATAGGGAAAAGCCACATGATCATGACAATATAACGCCTGCAGTATCTATTATCTATTTTTCAAAGTGATATTTTCACAAATATGGTGCCCACCAATTTAACTTCATTGTTCACATTTGAGTAACATCTAAAACAGCAAGGATTCCTTGGATTAACGAGTGGTGATCACCTGGTTAAAAATATCATGCGAAACACATAAAGATACTGTCATTGATCCAATATTAACAACGTGAACATTCAAAATAGAGAATTTCTGGATTTTTTCGGTTCCTGACGTTTCTCGGCTGACCTTGTTTCATCGCGAATTGTAAATGCATTATCGTATTCACTCTTTTAAATGCATCATGTGAACATGTTACTGTCTTAATCCCTCTGTAAAGGGGAACATAAATTACTTTTAAGATACTTTTCAATTATTTTAGAACTTTCACAATTTAAGTGTAAATGAGTGCAAGTATGGCGTTAACTGTGTATTTTCAAAGTCTATATGTCCAAAAGGTTTATTGTCGTGACCGTTTTCTTTGTTCCGTAGAAGATCTTCCTCATATATATTAGCATCAGGTTGAAAAATCCGAGGAATAAAGGATTGGTAAAGAAACTTAAATACGCATTCATTTGCTCTTAAAAGTATTTCACAAAACTTGAAATCAAGACAGCAGAAGTAGTCGTGTTTCGATTAATTATATATTCTGTTTTGCATTAATACAACAAAGATATGGCTGGCTTGGGGTTAAAGTAGTTTTCAACAGTATTTCTGGCATATGACGGAGATCGGCGCACCTACATGTATCATTGCTTCTGTATTTCTCCACCAGTAATGTGCACTATTCTCTCAAATCCACTGACTACTTTCCAATACAAACATATTGATATGTGGTGGGAGAATAATAAAGCATGTCGTATTGACTTCGTCAAACGTCGATAAGAATATAGGCCAAGCCAGGTCTTGATTTAAGCACCCCCTGTATACTAAGTAGCACACGTTGTTAACTTAACAAACGGGACTGGATATAGAGATAACAACTACGTGTTGTCTGCTGTTGTTGTATTTCGGAAATGTTTTATCGTAATCATATATTAATACAACATTTTTAAAACTGTAAGACCTTTTCAATATTCCAATTCACAAAGACAATTTTGATATTATGTTATGTTAATTTTGGATGTACACTCGCTAGCAAAGTTTGTATATTTGTCAGAATGATATTCGGACACCTCTAAAACCTTCGTTTGAGAGTATTTGTCGAAACTGTTGCGGTAGAATAACTTTCTTAAGCAAAACTTATTTCATTTATGAATATATGGGCAGCAATAATTTAGCATTAACAGGATTAACACTTTTTGCTCGATTCCTAAGATATTCCAAATCTACTACGTTTTCTTTTTCCCTTGAGTGTTTGTCTGAGATTGAAAATAAATAATATTTAACCCGAAACACAATTTTGTTCAGTTTTGGAATATTCATATGATATGGTTATATCACCCCATATATAACCTTACCAAGAGATAGGTAACATCGAATTCTTTAATGATTCCTTTTGTAGGTTTTTCCCTACGGTTTTGTAAAAAGTCCACCCCTCATACAAATTCTTATCATGAGAAAGGAAGCATCTGACTCCTTTCAGTAATACTATTTTGAATTAAACATATTCATATGATAGAGTTATCCTTTTGGATTTGCAAAAATGGGTTTAACATTGCATCAACAATGACTCAATTTTATTGCAAAGCCTGGCACATCATTGATGAAGGAGGTCACCTCCCTTAACCCATTACCAAACAGTAACGTCATTTGACGACCTTACAGCAGATTACTCTGGAAAACATTATTGGAAAAGGAGCAACCTTCCCACAATGTTATCTACCCTATAAGAAGATTATTTTTCAATTTCACCACAGTTTGAAATGTCTACAAACTCTTTCAATTTGGGACAGTCGAAAAGTTGGTGTTTGGTAACGTGTTAACTGCCATTTAAGACTTCCAGACGAATGGAACATTAAATGTCCATGACAATTAATGGCACCATCGTCGTTTCGAGAGTCAGCCTGGAGACTACCTCTCCTGAAAAATGTAATACTACCGCTAGCACAATATAGACCTGCGATGAGAGGGGTCGTTGATTTCAATATCAATGCTCTTACAAATAAGTCATGCAACCCCTTGTTATTTAGAGTTCATTGTTTTAACCAACAGGCCACAGAAGTCCCTTGTGGTTTAAGTTTCGATTCTTAGAGAACTTGCGCACAGACGGCCCTCGGGGTTTAGAGTTTTGTACTCTAACAATTTATAACAGAGGACCCTTGTAACTCCTAGTCCTGTACACCGACATTGATCTATGCAAGACTAAGGACCCCACGCCCCTCCCCCCCCGGGGCGTGCCTATTTGAACCTCAGTCGTATAGTTCACCCACAAATGGTTCATACCTCATGTGGAAGTTCTGGGTCTTACAAGTAATGACACATTAATAAAGATTTCTTCTATAAATAGGTTCGTAAAAAACTGGTGACCCTTTTCGAGTGACCATTTTTGGCCCCGTGAACTTGAACGGTTGTGTAAACAGCATTGGAAGATGTTCTCATCCTAGTTAATTAATGGAAGCTCTAGTAATTGATTTAATGCACTTTGCGGACTTTAATAAAAGACATCACAAGGACTATCCCTGTGTAATCTGGTTAAACCTCAATTAAAAGTTAAGCTGGAGTCGGATAAATGTAAGGTCTTGATAACTACGTTAACCTTATTTTAGTCCCAAAGCATAGGAAATATACAAATATGTATACGCTAATAATTATTTACGAAAAAACAGGCATTCGAGTTCGTTGAAGTGGATCAGCTTAATCTAAAACCTCCAAACTTAGATTCTTAGATCGTATGTAGGGGAGCAAAATTTGATCAAATTAATTTCTCGAATCGGACTAAAGGAAAGTCTTGGAAATCAATGACCTGTACATCACCAAAGAGTCTTTAATTAAAGACGTGTGTACTCACTTGCATTCCCTCGCTAAGAAGGTCAGTAACGCGTAGGTACAAGTAGGAACACATAGAGACCGAGTTAACCCGCTGTATATGACGTATAGAATAATTCGCCGGGTCTCTGAACCTTATAAACCTTAAAAAAAAAATCATATTGCAAAAGTGATTTAACACTCGCTGTTTAGCAAAGTATCTGCATGATAATAATACAGACCACAAACATGTAAAGTTCGAAGGAACGTTATAGAGGAATAATTAAGTTCGTATGTACATATCTCCTTTCCGGGGCTTTGATAACGAACGGGTTTACTCTTCAATAAATTGAGTGGATGTATAAATAGAATCTTACGTAATGGGAAATATCCATTGCAAATCCCAGCCGCAAACATGGCAGAAGACAGAAAACTAAACTTGAACCGTGTGAGTCTTTGTTACACAAGGCAACAATCAACATACTTATAGAGGTAAGTACTTAAACCAATTCAACGTAATTTTGTATTGGTCATATAAAATAAGTACAGGGACCATTACAACCTGTCTAAATACGGTAATTTTTAATAAAAAATATCCGACAGGGAAATCAATAAACATTCATCAAGAACTGTAATTATGTTACATGATTCTTGTACAGAGTGCGTCGTATAAATCACTGTAATATTGTTGAATCGGCGTTAAATTAAGAAATACAAGCAATCGATAGAGGACATTTGGGACATGTACTTTCTGTATAAGATTTTTAAAAGTTAAGTTATCCACTTATATATATTCAATAATCCACACCAGGAAGTGACCCTTTACATTGCAGAGCTTTAACCGTTTATATAATCCGCGGAAACAGTTGCTCCACGAAAAGATTGTTAAAGGACTCAAACACAGACTGTTCCTCAAGCTTTGTCATTTTGAAACACAAAACCACTACAGGAGAAGCAGTTATATGCTAATATGAATCGCAGTGTTCTATTCATTTCCTTGGCAAGTTAAAAACCTCGTTCAAACATGTTAAAAATACAGGTGCGACAGCCGACATGTCAACATCAGTTATGTGTATAAAATAAGAGTTAATCATGTTTTAGTATCACTAGCTTTGGTCGTGATTTTATGCATATAAACATTAAAATACGTTTGTTTAAACAGTTTTGTTTTCTTCAATTGTTACATTATATAACTGATGATCCAGACACTGTCGTCAATTCTAATACACATGTGTTTATTTACGTAATCGGAGACCATCGTGTCCACCATGTTCGATTAAATTATTTCGCAAAAATTGGAAATGAAACGTTAACTATCTTTTAATGCAGTTATATTAGCAACATGGTATGATAGAACTAACACTTTTTTGTAATATAGCCATGGTCGAGTCCTATATTACCTAGATTGAATCAGCTTGTTGTGATAAGAAAATTTGCTTCTCATGAACAAATTTACTTTTTGAAAAACCGTTTTACACAGTTTATCAATGTTGGTCTCTTCACATTGATAAATGTAACATAACAATTATAGTAGTAATTAAATGGAGTTATGATAATTATATCTCTTATAAAATATAATGCAACTATCAATGAACTATTGCCTTCATGAATAACGAAATAAAACACTTTGACAAATCTGGCACTTGCTGATAATAAACGAAGCATTATCTTTGTAGCTAAATGATCGGAAATTAAAACTACTATACCAGTAAGGCATCAAAATTAACATATATATAGTTTTCTAGTTGTTAGAATCAAACCAAGGGATGATCATTCTAAAAATCAATAATCGGTTTATTTATTAGAAAACCAGAACAAAATGATAAAGGTAGCAGTGGTTGGAAATAATGGAGTAATTATGATATCTGGTTTAACATGTCACCAAATAATTTTCAGTTATAGTGTGAAGCCTGTTTTCTACTAGATGTATGAAGATCCTGTTCTTAACTACCCATAAGGCCCGGTTAAATATATCGGCTTTCTGTTAGTAAGCCTTGAGACAGTATCTTCGCATGGACCTCTTTTGATACATAAACTGCAATCGTGTGTTTTGATTCAACAGTGTCAATTTAGTACAGTTTGTACATACAGTGTAACACAAACACGTTTAAATGGAAGCAATAGATAAACAAATATTCACAAATCAGAGTTTCGTATTTACTTATCTTCATTACGGCGCTTTGATAACAGACGAAATTTCATTGCAATAGGTTTGGTTGATCTATAAATAGAATCATACGTAATTGAAAATTCCCATTTAAAATTCCCTCCGCTATCACGGAAGAAGACAGAAAACTAGATCTGAAACTGGGGAAAGCTTGTTACACAAGGCAACACTGAATGAACTTATAAAGGTAAATCTTTTATCAATTATTCAATTATATAATTTGTATAAGCCAAAAAACGTAAGGATAGGGGTCATTTCAGCCTATCTAAATACGGAATTACATTTCGCAAAACTTTCTGACAAGAACGTTTAAAAGCACTTATTTGGTTGTTTTTATTTGTTAGAGACATTTGAATTAAGCATTTGTATGAGATTATCACTTAACCTATTTCCTCATATTGAATAAGTACCTTTTCCATAATCCAGTATTTAAGAACAAATTCGATTTGAAGACTCACGTACTTTTTCTTTCCCTTTTCTTGTTATGTACAGTCTGCACAAGTAGGCCTACAAATCTCATTTTTTTTCACTGTAATCTCGTTAGAAAATTAATGACTAGAAGAGAAGAAAGCGTATGAATGTAATGCTTCCTTACCGTTAAATAAAGATTGGGAAAATAAGTTACAAGCCAATGTGATACAAATAAATAAACCCTATTTTAAACACTTTCTCCCAATACATTTTGTTACAATAGTTGCTCAGCATGATGTCTGAATGTGTCTGATTATCACTTTATGAAGACATCTTTTATTACCTGATGAACTGTTTATTGATATGAAATATTCGCTGGAAAGTTGTAAATTATCACTATTGTTCTCCACGAAAAAGCATGGTCTTTTCATAATATATTCTTGGTGCATTTAGAAAAAATAGTATGAAAACGTATTAACTGCCGTTCAAGAAACGATCGCAAGTGCTAAAAGTTGTTTTGTCACAACCTATTATTAACAAAATGTTACTGTGTCTTTATCAATATATCGGATTAACACTAAGTTCCTCAAAATATTTCCAAACACACATGTTTTGGAGACATTCATCTAAGCTTATATGTTCACCATTCCCTTTTTTTAAACGTTAGTTTAAACAAATGATAAGAGCGGTGATATAATGGTGTTTAAGTTAATGGAGAGGAATGATAACGCTTACAATGAAAATAATAGAAATGTTCTAAAGATATCATAAGTTAAGATCAGCAACGATACGTCAAAAACTGATTTAGTGGGTTTAATATTTGACAAATTGCTGACATTATGCTAATCTTCATGATGTTCAGGGAATAGTAAAGTGTCTAGATTTTAGGCAAGCTTTCGACTCATTGGAACGTGTTTTCATTTTTGAGGATTTTAACACATTCGGATTCCCAAAAGGCTTTTATCAATTGGTAAAGACTTTTTACTCGGGAATGTATTCATGCTTTTTTAATAATGACTGGAAATCAAACCTAGTTCATCTAACACGAGTTTTAAAACAAGGCTATGATTTAAGCCCTCTGCTTTATATTATTGTCATGGCAGAAGAACTGAGATCCAAACAATTTAATGGCATAAACAGAGAAAACTCATGAAGTAATCGAATTGACACAACTGGCAGGTGATTAACTAATTTCTGCAAGTACGAACATGATGTAACTGCAGCACATGGGCAAACATAAACTTTCGGAGAGAACTCAGGGCTCAAATTAAACAGAAGTTAAACAGAATTTATGAGGATTGGGAGTTTAAAATTGCGTAAGGAAAATATTTGGGACATTAAATGTTCATTAAGGATTTAAGCTCTAGGGGTAGTGTTTAGTAACGATTAATCAATAGACAATTTATAAAATTTGTAAAAAACATTAGAATCAGTGAAACAACAAATAAACGGTCAAAAAGGTAGCGAACATTTTATATGAAAAATAACCGTTATCAAATTTATACTCCTCCTAAAACTTGTGTTCTTATTTCAGTCTATTATCGTACCAAAACATAGCACTTGTACGTTAAACAAAATGTTATGTGAGTTTTTATGGGGTGGAAAAGGAGAAAGATAAAGAGGAAAACCCTTAGTTTATTTGTTCACATAAAGATCCAGTAATGTACACCAGGAAGAGACCCTTTACATTGTTGAGCTTAAGCCGCTTATATGAACCGCGGAGATTGTTCAACGAAAACTTTGTTAAAGGATTCAAACATGGACGATTCCTATGGTTTTGTCATTTTGAAACACAAAAACAACGCAGAAGAAGCAGTGATATATTGGTATCAATTGTACTGTTCTATTCATTGTCTGGTCTAGTTATACACTTTGTTCAGACGTGTTGATAACAGAGGTGCGACAGTCAACATATCAATATCAGACTCGGGCGAAAGATGAGAGTTAGTCATACCTTCATTAATAGCTTGGATAGTTGCCTTATATATCTAAATGTCTTAAATCATTTTGTTGAAATATATAAACTTCACATAGATTGTGACTTTATATAACTGATGATTAAGACGTCAACCTTCTTATATTGGCTGCCATCTTAAATTTAAGTTTTCTGTCAAACCATGTAAGTGAAACTTTAACTAATACATTAAAACTCAAAGCTTAAACTACTCCCAGTCTATGTGTCACTATTTAACACAATAATTTCCAGAGATAACTTTCCATCTAAGTGGTCTTTGGGTAGTATTATACCAATTTATAACAATAAAGGGAATAGAACAAACTTAGAAAAAACAAAACTATCGACCCATAACACTCATAAGCTGTGTAAGTAAACCTTTCACATCAGTACTGAATCCAGCGATAAAATAATTTTCTAGAATCAAATAACATTATTTCTGAAAATCAAGCAGGCTTTAGGTAAGGCTACTGAACCATTGATCATGTTTTCACCCTTAACTCCATCTTAGAGCTACTCAAGTTTTATTATAAGACTCTTAACTGTTATTTCGTTAATATTTCAAAAGCATTTGACTGGAGGGTCGGTCTATGGTCTAAGTTACTTAACTACAATATCAATCGAAACTTCGTAACTCTGATGAGAAATATGTATGCTAATATCAAATCATGTGTTACCACAGGTGAAGACCAGTCAGACTATTTTTTGTGTAATTGCGGAGTCTGTTAAGGCGAAAATGTATTGCCGATTCTATATTCTTTGTTTTTGAATGACATTGACGAATTTCTTAGTAACCATGGTAACATTGGAATCACATTTGAAGATACTGAATTGAATACACTTCTGGAAATACTTGCTTCACTTTATGCAGACGAAACACAGTTCTGATGTCTGATGATCCAAATAAACTACAGTTCTGTCTAAACACCTGTTCTGAGTATATGAAACATGTATGTTAAACATAAACATATCTTAAACTAAATTTATGTTTTTTGGGAAAAGAAGAAAATGTAAACAGTATCTCAATATAAACAAGATCCCATTAGAAATTGTCAATTCTTACAAATATCTTGGAACTCTTATTGCATCAAATGGCAGTTTCTTATCAAATAGGAGAAACCTTGCACAGCAAACTACAAAATCCTTTTCTTTTTACCTATGTTAGAGAACATATGACATAAATTTACCAACGGATTCAATCTTAAAACTATAATGATAGGGTAATGGACTAGATTAATTACAGAAAACAAAAAAAACTGGCGTATAAAATCTATTCAATTATGATAAATACACCAAACTTCCAATCAAAGAGGACTGATAAAATTAAACAAAACATTAGCGATATAGCACAACCAGATTTATCGCTTAACCACCAACCTTAAAACATAGGTGAAAGCACAAAAACCCCGTGCAAACCGGGATCTGCCTAGCGAACTTTTATTAATCCACATTCGGCGCGAATACTGGTTATGTATCTAGGAAGCAGAATCGATAGTGATAAATCTAAGTTGTAAGAACTTGTTTCACAATCGATGTAAAATAAATAAGTTTAAACAAAAACAAAAAAAGTATCTCAATTTTCTAAAATTGGGAACTTCAAATCATCACCTTCTCGTTAAACTTGGAGATTGAACGATATGGAAATAAGTGAAAACTATTATCTATGCACACTAAATGATGTTGGTGATAAATGGACTATCTCCTAAAATGTACAAACATCCAAACTCAAAGGACAACCCTCATTAAGAACCATTACTATATCCGGCTAAACGTAATAAAACTTAAACAATCAATGAATTGCATACAAATCAATGACCTTAAAAACCTTTGTAAATTCATCACTATAATCATGAAGCATTTTCATAACATACAATAACACTATCTAACAAAAGACTTACCTCAATGTGGGGTCAATCCTTTAGCTCAATTCAAGCACGGAAAGCAATGACAGATGATAAATGGACACAACCAAAGGCAAGTCAATTCACTTAAAGAAAGCATAACCCTTCCATGAAAGTCCATTTATATTCATATTTTTTAAAACACTGTATTTTCCTTAAAGGGTATTGTTTCATTGTTTATTAACACAGTTGATTATATTTTTCATGAAGTTAAATCTCGAGAATACTGTGCATGATTTATTTATAGATTTATAGTTAATCGGCTCACAATAGTAAACAATTAAAGTCTTTTTCTACAATTGCCTTCGAAGCCCCATTAAGAAACTATCTTTTAGGTGTCAAAGTATATTGTATTTTGTTTTATCATAATTTGGTTTAGTTAGTTATTCTCTTTTGTCAGTTAGGTAACTATCATGTAATATATAAATACGTGAAAAAAAGAAGAGGAGAAATGGAAATAGAATAACAAGGAAAATGTTTCCTCCATTCATTAATAGATACATGAAATAATACAGCAACAACATATATACATCCTTTTGATTTATCACTCCGGGTTGAGCGAGTGATAACCTTAACCACTCTCATTACATATATTTGAAAATATTTTAACAGCCAGAACAATTGCTCATAACGAAAATTTTCTCTTTTGCCACTCTGCTGTCTAGTAAATACTGCAAAAGTTGTTATCATCTCTCGCACTTGTCTTATCTGTAGCGATCACAAAACTCAATGTGGAGAAATGAATTAAGAAAGAAAAAGAAAAGAAAAAGATCTTGTTAACAGAACCATGTTTATCCCCAGTATTGTACTTTAAAGGATAGTAACCATCAGACTATGTCAGTTTCCTCTTTCTGTGCTTGAGTGACGAGAAACGTATTCAATTATCTTTTTATAACATTAATTAACTCTTGTAGACTATAATTGTTTGTCACTTAGAATCAGGTACTCTGTTTTATAAATATCATTATATTTATACATGCATTGTATCATAATTTGAGTAATATAATGTATATTGAATTTGAATTAGAAACTGCAAACATATGATCTGATTCAATAGTACCTGTTAAGTAAAGTATCTACATATAGTATAGCACCCGTATGTCTACTTGGAAGATAAACTAATAATTTTAAATCAGGATTTCGGAATTAAACATCTTAATTCCGACACTTTGATAACAGACGATTTTTTTCAATAACCGTTGAGTGGGTCTATAAATAGAACCTTACGTAATTTCCATTGGAAATTCTCGTTGACAGAAAACATAACTTGAAGCATGGGAATATTTGTAACACAAGGCAACACCGACTATACGTAAGAAGGTAAGTAATCAAATCAATTCAGCAATTTGTTTTCTTTGTATTACTTATAAAGCATAAGTACAGGGACCCTAACCGTCTGTCTTAATACGGTAACCTTTCGCAAAACCTTATGACATGCAAGTTTATGAGCAGTTGTGTGTTTTGATTCTTCTCAGACATTCGGCTTTAGCAATAATATGAAGAACCCCTTAAAGCTATTTCCTCATATCTAATGTGTACCTATCCCCTAAAATCCGGTATTATTATAGAAGAAAACAAAATGTAGTTGAATATACTTTCTCATTCTCTTTCGTTGCTACGTACAATGTGCCAAAAGTCTCTTTTCTTTATCGTAGAAAACATCCTTTTCATTTCACTAACTCCCGAGAATATATAAAGACAAAAACAAAAGAGATCGTATGAAAGCAACAATTCCAAACGAACAAAAATACATGGTGACAAATAATACAAATCCATTGTGATACAACTAGCAAAACATGTTTTCAAGCATTTTCTTGTAATACGTCTTGTTTCAATGATTGCTGCTCATTATGAATGTCCGTGAACATTATCTTGTCGAGAGATTTATTGATACCTAATGAACTATTTATTGACAGAACATATACATTGGAAACAAAGTAAAACAAGATTAGTGTTCTTAATGGGCGACAGGTTTCATGAAATTATCTTAATGTATTTAGAAAAACGATCTCAGAAGCAATACTAGCTATTTCTCGGCAAAAGATTGTAAGTGCAAAAAGCGATCTAAGATTCGGAGCAATCATGAATCGTTATAAAAGACCCGGCGTTATATCGGATATAACGATTTACATGTACCTGGATTGCATTTAGTTCGCTGCAACACAGATTGAAGGTTTGTAGTGTCAAGCACGAGTAGTATGAGTGTGTAAGTCTATCTTAACACGAAGTGTTCACGTAAAGATCCTGTAATGGGACACCGGTATATGACCTTTTACATAGTTGAGCTAACACCCTTTATATAGTTGAGCTAACACCCTTTATATAAAGCTCGAAGGCTGTTATTCAGCAAAAAGTCGGAGAAGTATATCAGACATGAACCTTTACGATTCTTATCAAATTACAATGAATATTGTCTGAACATTGCAAGAAAGGTAGAAGGATACTTGTATAAATTGAGAGTTGAATCAGTCATACATTCGAATAGTTTAAATAAGTTTGAACTGAAAGCTTTAGTTAATAACTAAGACGACAACTGAGAAGTTCATGTTAACGGAATCATTTGACAGCAATAACTTTTTTATTATTGGAAATTGAACCAGAGCCTTTTGATCTCAAGTCCTCAAAACTTACTAATGTAACATCATTTAACAATTAATTGATGTTATCAAATGTATACTAGAAATCCGTTCATTGTCAGCGTAAACATCATCGGCATAAAATGCACATGAAAGATTATGAGTACAAATAAATTAATGATAAAGTATATGGATTATTTTGTGCTTGAAATATAGTTGTCTCAAATTCAATAGTGTTTATCAAAAATGTGTTCGTTCACATTTTCAAAATAAGGAATTCCGATTTTTGGTTAAAAAGATTGTGTATCACGTGACGAGGTCAGAGGTGAAGAATCTAGCAATTTGATTTATTAAACCGGCTAATCTGGGTTATTTCTCTTTGACCTTCACGTTTAAGTCCTGCTGATGCCTTCTTATTGATGATAACTATGCAAATTGACTAAGAATTTACCAAATAATTTAGTTTCATAGTGCATTAGGCTCCTTTCATAAGCCTTTCAGACAAGTCCAAACGTATAAAAAGGGGAACCCAAGAAAAAGGTCTTTACTACTAGTAAATCCAACTAAAAATAAAATTCTCAATCAATAATTTTCATTCAATAACACAGGTGCTGTGATAGCTAATTCGTCCAAAACCTGGCCTAACATTTATAAAATGTGGTGGGCATGTTAAAGATTATGTTGGTTGGCGCAATTCGGAGTTCAACACTTGAACCATTTCAAGTTACTAAGCGCAATTACTTGTGTTAGATTTTTCCCACTTAAACTGCACATTATTCCGTAGTAAAAACTACCATGAAAAACATATGAAATAATCCAATGTATGTGAATGTTGTCGTTATTGTATACAATAGGTCGATACGAACATAAATCTTGATAGATAAACGAATATGTCTAAATATCCAATTTTCATTTTTATTCACCATCAGTGCTTAGTGGTAATGACTTTTGATTTGTTATCCATGGTAAAGGGCTTGAGCTTATACTTACCTACTGGTGAATCCCAAGAAAGCCGTAAGCATGTGCCGTTACGTTAAACACTAAAGTGTATTGGATTTGAACCTCAACATTCCAACGCTTTCAATGCAATGTGTTGTTCTCTAACACTCTATCGTTTATGGGTCTATAAATAGGACAAAAGTCATGGAAACAAACCCTTGGTAATTCCCGTACTTAAGGTCTCTCATTTTCTAAAACTAAATATTATCGACTAAAGATGTGCTTTAACTTGTATGAAATGATTACACTAAAAATTAAATGAATGCAGGTAATGAAAAGTATTACCATCGCTATCGAAATGGTGGGTGTAGACAGAAAACCATTTAGGCTCTGAAACATTTATCTCAAAAGAAGATACTCCAAAGATGTATTCAAACTGATTTGTGACCTCGTCAAGTTTATTTGTTTGTTCAAACAATTCTAAAAAAATCTTAGTTACATTAATGACACATGCTTGTTTGTACAATTGACCAATCAACATGCGATGATTCGTTCACAAATCACACACGAGAATTCATTCTTTGACATCTTGTTCTATTTCGTTGTGAATAAGCTAATGCTATTCCGGGCCCTATACTTTAAGTAGTCATCGGACTAAAGTATTTATAAGTGCAAAAATCATAATAAGTGTAAAAACTATACATATACTTAAACGCTCATATTTGTTTACTTAAAAGAGAACACAGACAATTGCACTTCATTGAAACAGATCAGCAAAAATTCATCATCTGTCAGGACTTGTTTGCTTTCTCCAAGTGCGTTTTTGTAGGATTGTCTTGCTGTCATTTCGATGCCGTGTTCACATTCAATCAAACACTTGCATAGATCTATTGTCTGAGGGTGGAGCACACATCTACTAAACTCTCACAATTTCCGAACTTACATGAAAAATACTGTATATTACATCCACCAAACATAAGACCCAGCTGTTTATTACATTTATATCTAAGTTTTATTGAGAGAATACGCGATAAAGATTACATATAAATTAAATGTTGAAATATGTCATAGTGTGATATTTTCGTCTTAAATTGACACTGGTATGGTAAAGCTTTTTGTTAAAAATCATGTTGGTTTTAACACAATTCAATATTCCCCATATGAGAGTATTACCTGTTGCATATTTTGTTATGGTTGTCGTTTTATACTGACAGCCGTGGATTGTGTTACATTTAATTTGGAAATTTACGAATATTTGATTTCATGATGGCGTCCTCTTTGTTCGTATTTTAGTGTCCTAATTCATGTTTCTTTAAATATTATACACTATTTCATTGATATCTCTGGTCTGATGTATGATGCAAAAAACGGTTAAGTCTGCTGTTTATTCCAGTGAGCAGTCGAGTTTGATGGCTGATGCAATATAGTGTTTAAGCCATTCATTCAGACCCGTTTGGTGTGTCCCGAATACATAATCGTCATATTTCAGTAACGACAATGGTCTATTGAAATTTAGAAGTATAGATATTTGTGACGCTTTACGCATACTGCAAAATACCTTCAGTTGTATGGAAGAAAGTATAAAAGTTAACCAAACCTGCACAATTGATGAACGTTCCTTGTATTCCTAAGCATTGTATACTCGTTCCATTAAAATACTACCAACGCAGCACCTTTTACAATTTTACGAAGGAGTTTATCGTACTTTTCTATTCAATTAAAGACAACATTTTTTTACGAGATAACTATCGTCTTTTGAGCTGCGCTTTACTAAGGGTTACATATATGGCGTAGCTTTTTCAATAGTGTGTGTATGTCTCAATTAATCTGCTTTATGGAAGGTAGGTCCCTTTTTTCTTAAATGACAAAATCAGAATTTACCCATTTGTGAAGTGTACAATGGTAGCCCATCATAAAAGTCTAAGGCACGGATGATGGTTCCTTAAGGGGTCCTCTCGACACCATTCAGAACGTCCTGCAGAGTTTCAACCACCAAGGTGGCCGATTTTAGTCTCCTGCTATAACCACTGTCATGTTGCTTCCCCATGCTATCTTTATTTTTTAACATCTCATTTTCGTTATGAGCAATTGTTCTGGCTGTTAAAATATTTTCTCTGACATGTGTGCTCAAAAATAGAATAATTATCAATCAAGGCCCGTTCTATTGACATTGACAGAGAAATAACAAGTGTGTCTTGTCCGCTGTTTGCTCTCTTTCATCGACGACTGGTATTTTATTCTGCATATCGAAGTAATCCATAACTAGACTAATGGTCCAAGGGTCTGGGTTGTTCGAGCTTCAAGCACATTTCGCACTTGAAAGACCTCGGGTAAAATCCTTTTTGTCCCGTCCTCGGCCGAAAATTAATTATAAGTGTCTCTCTGTATCGATCTCCTTCACCATTGTGTTTACAGCCGTTGCTATTTTCTATGTGTTTGTCAACTAGTTGTTGTTAGTATAGCAGCCACTGAATTCCAGCAGAATTTGAACTTAGAAATAATAATGTGGTTAGACTTATGTATGCCGTGATGCTACTATAATTGATTTAAGGAATATTAATCGACTCATAGCCATTAGCATCTTAGGTCCAGATTTGATGATCTGCCAACACACTTGAAGTACTACTACTTGGGCACATTTTGAAAATACACAGCGTTCAATATGTCTTTGAAAGACCAATGTAATGTATAGCCTTTTGTGAATTTGAAATATGATATTCAACAAATACGCTTTACCCTTAACAAGAACGATTCACAAGTTTTTAAACAACGGTTATATTAATTAGTGACATGTGTTAACTGGCTTTAAAATATAGTTTCCAACAAACCATCCCAGGTATGATTTATCAACAATACATCTGGGGGAATGTTTCTGCTCATTCTACTTATAGAGTCCTATATAGGTACAAAGGTGAAGTTAAAAGATCTTGGTTGGTATCATTGAGAATTTCTGTTCAATACAAGATATTGGTTTACGTCATAACTGTTAACGAAAGAAAGATCGGCATTTTTTACACAGGTGCAATAGTTAACAAGTCGCATTCTGACGAATGAAATATCTCGTTCTTATGTTTAAATGATAAGTTGTGTATTTACTCAAACGTTTTCCTTTTTAAATCTTAACAATAAATCTTGTTTGATATGGCTTGCTGTAAATAAAATAGCTTGAATGGGAACTTGCTTTAATACAAAAAGGCTACATATGTGTAAAGATTGTCATAAGGATATCAATACTTAGTGGGTTTTATACATACTGCTGTATCGATTTATAGAATATGAACGCTTTGTGTGCAGTGAGGCGATCGATTGACGATCATTTTAACGTCCGCAAATATCTGTTTGAATTGACAAGCGGATCTTCGAAACAACCTCCCTCACATTGATTGGATACCGCAAACATTACATTAAACCACGTGATGTTCCAAACATACGTTGCTAGGCTTATAACAGATAAGTGCCCGAGCGTCTTTCGTTAAGAAGTCATTCTTTTTCGAGTTTTCCATGTTGATTGAACTTGGTGATTGTGTACATTTCTTCACTAAAATATGTAAAAAGGCGGATGTGCGGAAAAAATGCTGACTATCGACAGTATAGTGTGAAGGCCACTTGTTTATTCCAAAGATAGAAGAATAAAAAAAAGTAAATAAAACATGTCAAACTTGATCATTGTTTTCAAATCAACGATATTCATTTATATTGGGGTTTTAACGATACTTGAAAGTTATTTAGATAGCAGCAGCGAAACCAGGTGGGTTAGGTTAAGGGTTTAACGATTTAATTTGTTTGTATTTTAGTTTTATATCGTGGCAGTGTATCCAGATTGATTCTTTGGGGTCTGGAGTAAAGTTGTAAACTTATGTAATTTTTCATGGCAACAATACCTGTAAAATGCTATCGTTCCTTGTTTATCGACGTTCTGAATAACCTTTAAGTTGTTTCCTTGCTGCAGGAAATGTGGTTTTAACATTTGTGTCTACGGTGTTAAGTTACATTGCGCTACTATATTTAGATGGTTATTATTTATGGACTATTGACATTTTCAAAATGTTATTCTTTGAAGTAGGGAGTTGACGAAGCTCTTCATAAGTTAAGATTCTATCAAAATAATATATATGCACATTTCTCTCTTTCGGGTTGTGAATGACATTCTAATTAAGGCTTAAAGGTGCTTGTTATCAAATGAGACACCTTGCAAGTCGAAATAAGGTGTTTAAGTAATACACTTTTTGTATAAAGATGTAGTATATAAAAACACTGTGAATATATCTAAACATGCTTATACTTTATGAAATAGATTGTAAAACTGTTGCAACGTTTTGAATCTGAATTTATTTCTGTTCTTTGTAAACAGACTTTAAAAACTTAAATACGAAACAATTTACTTTAAATTGCTAATCTCCAGTACGTCTTACAACAGATTAGCTGCTTTATAACTTTTAAGAAGACATTCAATATCAATATCAAATTTTCCTCAAATTTGTGAAAAAGCAACTTTAAGTTATATCACAGGTTTGGGCGTAGGCTGGTGCCTCAACATGGCGATAAAGCTTTACATTAGAGATATCACATTACTGGTTAAGATAACGTGTCTGTTAGTGTATTCAATTGAAGTATTCGAAACAGTTTATGATGACCGTGTATTTTTTTAATGCATTCATCTTTGGGTCGCCATTAACATTTTGTACCAATTAGTATTGAAACATCATGTTTAATTGAATTTTAATGGACAAACACATGCATTTACTATTAAGCAAAATGTGTCTGCTTTAAACTCACCACATGACTTTAATATTTTAAAAATCTGGAGACCCCAAATACTATTTATACGATAATTTGTTTATATATATTTAATCAAGTGACAAACTAAAGGTTAATGGAGTCACCGACCATTGTTAAGGGTTTGTATTTTTTTCAATATATGGGTTGATTACGTTAGAATGAACTACACCGGAATGTGACCCTTTGCATTGTAATGCTTAAAATCTTAACTAATTCTAGAGACAGTTCTTCCGAGAAAATTCTGATAAGTGAATTTGAACACGGACCAAGTGAAACAGTTAAATAATTTTATGAATTACGCTTTCAATAAATTCTAATGTTAGCTTAAAACGTTGTTTTAAACTACTCCCTGTTAATGTGTCACTATTTAACACAATACTTTCCACAGGTAATTTTCCACCTAAGTGGTCTTTGGGTAATATTATACCAATTTATAACAATAAAGGGGATAGAACAAACACAGACAAAAATATCGACCCATAACACTCCTAAGCTGTGTAAGTAAACCTTTCACATCAGTACTGAATCCAGCGATAAAATAATTTTCTGGATTCAAATAAAATTATTTCTGAAAATCAAGCAGGCTTCAGGTAAGGCTACTCAACCATTGATCATGTTTCACCCTGAACTCCATCTTAGAGCTACTCAAATTTTATCATAATACTCTTTAATGTTATATCTAACATGAAACGTATATGAAACACATACGTTAAACATAAACATATCTAAAACTAAATTTATGTTTTTTGGGAAAAGAAGAAAATGTAAACATTATCTAAATATAAACAAGATCCCATTGAAAATTGTCAATTCTTACAAATATCTTGGAACTCTTATTGCATCAAATGGCAGTTTCTTATCAAATAGGAGAAACCTTGCACAGCAAGCTACAAAAGCCTTTTCTTTTTACCTATATTAGAGAACATATGACCTAAATTTACCAACGGATTCAATCTTAAACCTAGAATGATAGGGTAATGGACTATATTAATTACAGTAAACAAAATAAACTGGCATATAAGATATATTCAATTATGATAAATACACCAAACTTCCAATCAAAGAGGACTGATACAATTAAACAAAACATTAGCGAGGGGAAAAGGTAAGGAGGGAGGGAGAGAGAGAGAGAGAATAGAGAAAAAAAAAGAGAGAGAGAGAGAGAGAGAGAGAGAGAGAGAGAGAGGGAGGGAGGGAGGGAGGGAGGGAGGGGTGGGAGGGAGGGGAGGGAGAGGAGGAGGAGGGAGGGAGGGAGGGGAGGAGGAGGGAGGGAGGAGGGAGGGAGGGAGGGAGAGGAGGCGGAGGGAGGCGAGGAGGCGGAGGGAGGCGGAGGGAGGGAGGGAGGGAGGGGAGGAGGAGGGAGGGAGGGAGGGAGAGGGAGGGAGGGAGGAGGAGGGAGAGGAGGAGGGAGGGAGGGAGAGGAGGGAGGGAGGGAGGGAGGAGGGAGGAGAGGAGGGAGGAGGGAGGGAGGGAGGAGGGGAGGGGAGGGAGGAGGGAGGAGGAGGAGGAGGGAGGGAGGGAGGGAGGGAGGGAGGGAGTTTGATATATCATTAATCTCTTTTAATGGGCCTTTAATAACGCCCGATCTTCACTGGTTAACTTTACTACGAAATAAAATACACGCTACAAGAGAAGGGAACAAGCTCTATGTCATTTAGTCAAAGGGGATGTACATGAAATCCATAACTTGATTTATACTATTACTACGGTGGCATAGAGATGACATGTATGCGTTTTTTTTCTCTCGTTATTCCGAGTTAGTAAGTCGAAATAACAAAAACATTAACTCGTTATTTGGACATACTAACTCGTAATAACGAGTTAAATCGTTAATACGAGTTAGTTTACCAATCAGTTTCACTCACTCTTTAACAAAAAGTATAATGTACCCACATGCGTACACAAAACAGGAATGGTTAACATTGCGTCACTAAAAAAATCCGACTTAGTTATCTCGTTATTTCGAGTTAGTAAGTCGAAATAACCACTTAATAATCTCGGAATAACGAGAAAAAAATTCATTTATCCATATCACCTCTGTGGCACCGTATATTACAGTATTAGTTAGAACTGGGACATGAATACGGTAAAATCTAACAAACTATCCATAAGTATTTGATTGATTGTTTGGTTTGTGTGTTCTTCTTCTTCTTCTTCCATTACAGTACAGACACCTTAAGGCGTATAAACTTGTTGGCGCTTTTATCAGACATTTGGATTAAGCGATAATATAAAATACTCATTTAACCCTATTTCCGCCTATTGAATGTGCTCCTTTACCCCAATCCAGTATTTTAGAATTATTCATTTTATTTGTTAATCTTCGACAAGTGAAGTCTCTATTTCTTCATCTTCAAAGCTTGATTTCCTTTAATCTCGTGAGAAAATTATTATGTAAAGATCCGAAGAAATCAAGAACCATGAAACAGATAGTAAGTATTACAATAATAAGACAATTTGCTTTAAATAACAATTATTTGATTTCAAGCATTTCCTCCAAATAACATTTTAAACAATGTTTGCTCAAATATAGCATGAGTCTATGCCCTACCTAAGTGTATTTCGAAAAAGGACAGTGAACACAATTACTTAGTACCTTGCAAGAGACGATCGTGAGTGCAAAAAAGCATTGTTTGTTTAGTTCAAAGCGCTAGCGAATCGTTTAAAAACGTTTTTATTTTCTTATTTACCAGAATTACATTAGGCTCATCGCCAACAGATATCCAAATGCACTTTTTTCAAAATAGGTAATACTACACTTTATACGTTCATGCCACACCTATTTTCCACGGAAGTTTCAAATAATGATAATAACTGTGATGAAAATGGAGTTGATGAAAATAATGATAACAATAATAACCACTTCACCATCATTTAACAATTTAGAGATATTGTACCAAACTAAGCAAAAGTAATCTATGTAACATGCTCTTATCCGATCAGTGAAAAACACTGTTATTTCACATTATTTTCCTAATCAATTCGTTATTTGTTCATGAATGTATCAATGACGATATTCAAATTCTTCACATCATTCTAATGTTTTGCCTCAGCTAACACATTGACTTACAATGGCATTTGTGTATGTTTCAGTTTCATCAACATGGCGTCGTGGGACCACTATAGAAACATGTCACATAGACTGTCCCGTGTGATGGATGATATCGGGGTGAGTGAAGAAGGTGTGATGAGTAGAAGGAGACGTCGTCTGATCTCGGAAAACCTTTCCAATTTACATAAATATCTGCTCCATACCCGCAACACTTCTTATATGTTCGGTAGCCAAACAGAAGGTACTACAACTGACGGACTAGACTCGGATGTAGATTATCTAGATTTTTCTGAAGGTCCAAATTTAATACAAAATCTGGATGAATATGACTGGGATCCGGAAAAGTTGAATCTGTTGATGATCCAAGATGAGGCATTTCCCGGATATTGTAAACTGCAACTACTTAAACGAGATAGACCGAGTCCGGAGGTTGCGTTACCGTGTGATAAGTATACGTTTGACGAGGCTAATAGAGTGATACTTAATCATTTCTTTAGAAATGGAATAGAGCGACATGGTCCTGCAACACAGTATTATACGTATGAAGGTTCGCGTCCTCACGAAATTGTCCTTTCTATTCGGTGCAAAACTTGGCCAAATGGATATAAAATGTGGTCAACGCATCCGAGAAAGGGAACTTGGCCTACGCCAGATATGATCAGTTATATGGTGAATAGTGGGTGTTTTGTCGTTCCAGTCGCTCATCGTTTGGATGAAAAGAAAAACGAATCGTGGAGAATTTCAACATCTCTTGCAGAACGGTGTTTGATGTTTAGTCTGAATATCACACAAATACGATGTTACATACTTATAAAGATGATTGTAAAGACATTCATAGATCCTGTCAAACCGGACGTCATATCTAGTTATATCTGTAAAAACCTGTTATTCCATTGTGTAGAGAACACTAGGTCAGACTTCTGGCAGGAATCCAATCTACTCCGATGTGTAAATCAAATCCTTCTGAATATGCTTGTAGCAGTTCTATGTATGAACTGTCCAAGCTATTTCAACGAATCAATAAACCTTTTCTTAGGAAAGGTCAACAAGGACAACCAAGTTGTATTGATGGGCGTGATATGGAAAGTGCTAGTCAGTGAAGGGGGATTTCTCGCAGACATAAGTTTTGACAATATCAACAAATTAATTCATAACTATGACGAGACTAATTACAAAAGGAATGGTTGCAGTTGGGTTGAAAAAAGAGAAAAATACCCTGAGGATGAGGAAGCCCATATTGAATTGTTAACTTCTTTTATCCAAAAACTGATGCAAACTGAAATATTGGACCTACGAGACTTGGTGAGTCTACAGAACACAATGCTCCTGTTTGCCCTACAAGGTCATCTCAAGTATGTATCAGCAACACTATTGTTTCCCTTTCTATGTTCACATCTCGCCACTCTAAAAGCGAATGTACACATAGTCAATGGGGAGATGATTTCGGAACAAACATCATTGTTGTATGAGCAAAGCCTTGATTCGGATTTAACATCATCCAGGTTGAAATTTGCTTCATATTGTTATTGTACTGATCAGTTCAAGAAGGCGATTTATGTTTTAGCAAAAGTCAGAGGTTGTTTTAAAGACAGTATTATGTCAATGTGTGTATGTGACACTCGAAAAGCTGCAAATTATACTTTTATCAATATGGACCCATCATTATCAAATCTGTGTCTTTCTCCATCACGTGTGTCCATGTGTGTGATGTTCTCACAGGCCGAAAGGCGATGCTGTCCACGAGAACTCCAGTACGAGATGTATAGATCTACAAAACAGGAAAAGTTACAGAGGGCCAA
The DNA here is from genome assembly GCA_947846245.1 of Cerastoderma edule. Classification (NCBI taxonomy): domain Eukaryota; kingdom Metazoa; phylum Mollusca; class Bivalvia; order Cardiida; family Cardiidae; genus Cerastoderma; species Cerastoderma edule. The sequence goes on from OX401422.1 coordinate 1,137,170, forward strand.
GTATGGACTCGACGACTGGATGGATCTTGCCTGCATAGACTCTTATTCTTACTTAATGTTCCTTTTTAACATGACCTGGAGACATATTGGACACCATGACCTACCGGCTCTCGAATTTCTTAAGAAATGTACTAGGGAGGATATGGGTCACAGAGAGACCGTGTACAACCTGTTAGGTCAGTGCTACGAATACGAGAACTTATTTGATGAAGCGTTTGCATGTTACTGTAAATCCTTAAGACTAAGGCCAACAAACAACGCCGCAAGATGGCACATTGTGTTGTTGCTATACACAGTTGACAAGAATAAATGAAGTCAGTTAACAAACCTCTAAAATTCGGATAGATTATGCGCTTTTCGAGGAGATTTCCGTTTTGCCAGAACGGTTACAATAAGATAACCCAAACAGTTAAAACCATACTAGCGCTTAAAACTGCAAAACAGGGTAAAATGAGTTATACAGTATGATAGAATATGTTAAAACATAGGGAAAGACACATGATCATGACAAAAGAACGCCTGTACTATTTATTATCTATTTTTCAAAGTGCTATTTTCACAAATATCGTGCCCACCAATTTAACTCCATTGTTTACATTTGAGTAACATCTAAAATAGCAAGGAGCCCTTGGATTAACGAGTGGTGATCACCTGGTTAGAAATATCATGCGAAACACATAAAGATACTGTCATTGATCCAATATTAACAACGTGTACATTCAAAATAGAGAATTTCTGGATTTTTTCGGTTCCTGACGTTTCTCGGCTGACCTTGTTTCATCGCGAATTGTAAATGCATTATCGTATCCACTCTTTTAAATGCATCATGTGAATATGTTACTGTCTCAATTCCTCTGTAAAGGGGAACATAGATTACTTTTAAGATACTTTTCAATTATTTTAGAACTTTCACAATTTAAGTGTAAATGAGTGCAAGTATGGCGTTAACTGTGTATTTTCAAAGTCTATCTGTCCAAAAGGTTTATTACCGTGACAGTTTTCTTTGTTCCGTAGATCTTCCTCAAATATATTAGCATCAGGTTGAAAAATCCTAGGAATGAATGGTTGGTAGAGAAACTTAAATACGCATTCATTTGCTCTTAAAAGTATTTCACAAAACTTGAAACCATGACGTCAGAAGTAGTCGTGTTTCGATTAATAATGTATTCTGTTTTGCAATAATAAAACTAAGATATGCCTGGCTTTGGTTTTACGCTGTTTTCAAAAGTATTTCTGACATATGACGGAGATCGGCGCACCTACATGTATCATTGCTTCTATATTTCTTCACCAGTAATGTGCACTATTCTCTCAAATCCACTGACTACTTTCCAATACAAACATATTGATAAGTGGTTGTAGAAGAATAAAGCATGTCGTATTGACTTCATCAAACGTTGGTAAGAATATAGGCCAAGCCAGGTCTTGATTTAAGCACCCCCTGTATACTAAGTTGCACACATTGTTAACTTAACAAACGAGACTCGGTATAGAGATAACAACTACGTGTCGTCTGCTGTTGTTGTATTTCGGGAATGTTTTATCGTAATCATATAATAAATACAACATATGTAAACTGTAAGACCTTTTCAATATTGCAATTCACAAAGATAATTTTAATATAATGTAAGGTTAATTTTGGACGTACACTCGCTAGCGAAGTTTGTATATTTGTCTGAATGATATTCGGACACCTAGTATTTGTCGAAACTGTTGCGATAGAATTACTTTCTTAAGCAAAACCTTTTTCATTTATGAGTATATGGGCAGCAATAATTTAGCATGAACAGGATTAACACTGTTTGCTCGATTCCTAAGATATTCCAAATGTACTACGTTTTCTTTTTCCCTTTTTGAGTGTTTGTCTGAGATTGCAAATAAATCATATTTAACCCGAAACACAATTTTGTTTAGTTTTGGAATATTCATATGATATGGTTATCCCTATATCACCCCATATATAACCTTACCAAGAGAGTAGGTTTTTCCCTACGGTTTTGTAACAAATCCACCGCTCATACAAATTCTTATCATGAGAAAGGAAGCATCTGACTCCTTTCAGTAATACTGTTTGAATTAAACATATTCATATGATAGAGTTATCCTTTTGGATTTGCAAAAATGGGTTTAACATTGCATCAACAATGACTCAATTTTATTGCAAAGCCTGGCACATCATTGATGAAGGAGGTCACCTCCCTTAACCCATTACCAAACAGTAACGACATTTGACCACTTTACAGCAGATTACTCTGGAAAACATTATTGGAAAAGGAGCAACCTTCCCACAATGTTATCTACCCTATAAGAAGATTATTTTTCAATTTCACCACAGTTTGAAATGTCTACAAACTCTTTCAATTTTGGACAGTCGAAAATTTGGTGTTTGGTAACGAGTTAACTGCCATTTAAGACTTCTAAACGAATGGAACATTAAATGTCCATGACAATTAGCGGAACCATCGTCGTTTCGAGAGTCAGCCTGGAGACTACCTCTCCTGAAAAATGTAATACTACCGCTAGCACAATATAGACCTGCGATGAGAGGGTCGTTGATTTCAATCTCAATGTTCTTACAAATAAGTCATGCAACCCCTTGTTATTTAGAGTTCATGGTTTTAACCAACAGGCCACAGAAGTCCCTTGTGGTTTAAGTTTCAATTCTTTGAAAACTCGCAAACAGACGGCGCTCGGGATTTAGAGTTATGTTATCTAACACTTCATAACAGAGGACCCTTGTAACTCCTAGTCTTGTACACCAACATTGATCTATGCAAGACTGAGGACCCTCCCCCCTGGAAGTTCTGGGTCTTACAAGTAATGAAACAGTAATAAAGATTTCTTCTATAAATAGGTTCGTATAAAACTGGTGACCCTTTCGAGTGACCATTTTTGGCCCCGTAAACTTGAACGATTGTGTAAAAAGCCTTGGGAGATGTTCTAATCCAAGTTAATTAATGGAAGCTCTAGTAAATGCAATCCTATACAATTTTGAAGGCCTCCATTAAATAAGTCTTCGTTAAACAGCCTCCCCTATATACGTTGATACATTGCTCTACATTGTAGTAATTGATTTAATGCACTTTGTGGACCTTAATAAAATACATCACAAGGTCTGTCCCTGTGTAGTCTGGTTAGAATCAAGTTAAAAGTTAAGCTGGAGTCGGATAAATGTAAGGACTTGATAACTACGTCAACCTTATTTTAGTCCCAAATCAAAGCATAGAACATATACAAACATGCATACGCTAATATTTATTTATGAAAAAAACAGACATTCGAGTTCGTTGAAGTGGATCAGCTTAATCTAAAACCTCCAAACTTGATTCTTAGATCGTATTTGGGGGAGCAAAATTTTATCAAATTAACTTCTCGAATCGGACTAAAGGAAAGTCTTGGAAATCAATGAACTGTACATCACCAAAGAGTCTTTAATTAAAGACGTGTGTACTCACTTGCATTCCATCGCTAAGAAGGTCAGTAATGCGTGGGTACAAGTAGGAACACATGGAGACCGAGTTAACCCGCTGTATATGATGTATAGAATAATTCGCCGGGTCTCTGAACCTTATAAACCTTAAAAGAAATTATATTGCAAAAGTGATTTAACACTCGCGGTTTAGCAAAGTATCTACATGATGATGATACGGACCACAAACATATTAAGTTGGAAGGAACGTTATAGAGGAATAATTACATATTAAAAGTTCGTATGTACATATCTCCTTTCCGGCGCTTTGATAACGAACTGGTTTACTCCAATATGAACACATCGGGTTTATCAATTGAAAACACTTCTGAAATAATAGGGATGACGCCATATTGGTTCCCAGCGGAATGACGTCACTTCACCTTCGTGTTTAAAAATAGATCTTAAATGTGAAATCTAAAAAGTCGTTAAATTTGATTGAAGAAACAACTTTACATGTCACAACAACAATTTTGCCATTTGGTATGAGTTACAGATAAAAAGATTACTTAAAAGGATGTCCAACCCTTCCATACACATTGAACTACTTAACTTGCACGCTTAGAAAATGTGTTAATTGCCGGATGCCGATTTACCCGAAAAATTGTAACCCTACACTTATATCCGAGGTGTATTTCACAGCTCACGGAAATACCCGAGTAGTTCCGATTGGGTTTACTCTTCAATGAATTGAGTGGATGTATAAATAGAATCTTACGTAATGGGAAATATCCATTGCAAATTCCGGCCGCAAACATGGCAGAAGACAGAAAGCTGAACTTGAACCATGTGAGTCTGTTACACAAGGCAACACTCAACATACTTATAAAGGTAAGTACTTAAACCAATTCAACGTATTTTTGTATTTGTATTAGTCATATAAAATAAGTACAGGAACCATTACAACCTGTCGAAATACGGTAACTTTTACAAAAACTATCCGACAAGGAAGTCAATTAACATTCAAGTACTGTATTATGTTGCATGATTCTTGTACAGAGTGCATCGTATAAATCACTGTGATATTGTTGAATCGGTATTAAATTAAAAAACACAAGCAATCGATAGAGTACATTTGATACATGTTCTTTCAGTACAAAGATTTTAAAAGTTAAGTTATTCACTTATATATATTCAGTAATCTACACCAGGAAGTGACCCTTTACATTGCAGAGCTTAAACCTTTGATATAACCCGCGGAGACTGTTGCTCAACGAAAGGTTTGTTAAAGGACTCAAACACAGACTGTTCCTAAAGCTTTGTCATTTTGAAACTCAAAAACACTACAGGAGAAGCAGTAATATACTGGCAGGAATCACAGTGTTCTATTCATTTCCTTGGCAAGTTATAAACCTCGTTCAAACATGTTGAAAATACAGGTGCGATAACCGACATGTCAACATCAGTTATGTGTATAAAATAATAGTTAATCATGTTTTTAGCATCACTAGCTTTGGACGTGATTTTATACATATAAACATTAAAATACGTTTGTTTAAACAGTTTTTCTTCTTCAATTGTTACATTATATAACTGATAATCCAGACACTGTCGTCAATTCTAATACACATGTGTTTATTTACGTAATCGGAGGCCATCTTGTCCACCATGTTCGATTACATTATTTCGCAAAAATTGGAAATGAAACGTTAACTATCTTTTATTGCAGTTATATTGGCAACATGGTATGATAGAACTAACACTTTTTTGTAATATAGCCATGGTCAAGCCCTATTTTAGCTAGAATGAATCAGTTTGTTGTGATAAGAAAATTTGCTTCTCATGAACAAATTTACTTTTTGAAAAACCGTTTTTCACAGTTTATCAATGTTAGTCTCTTCACAGTGATACATGTAACATAACTGTTATTATAGTAATTAAATAGAGTTATGGTAATAACTATATGTCTTATTAAATAGACCACAAATATTAATGAAATATTGCCTATATGAATAACGAAATAAAACACTGTGACAAATCTGGCACTTGCTGATAATAAACGAAGCATTATCTTTGTAGCTAAATGATCGGAAGTTGAAACAGCTATACGAATATGGCATCAAAATTAACAAATGTATAGTTTTCTAGTTGTTAAGACTCAAACCAAGGGATGGTCATTCTCAAAACCAATAATCGGTTTATTTATTAGGTATCCAGAACCAAATGATAAAGGTAGCAGTGGTTGGAAATAATGGAGTAATTATGATATCTGGTTTTAAATGCCAACAAAAATATTTCAGTTAAACTGTGAAGCCTGTCCACTACTAGATGAAGGCAGATACTGCACTAAACTTCCCACATGGCCCGGTTAAATATATCGGCTTTCTGTTAGTAAGCCTTGAGACAGTCTCTTCGCATGGACATATTTTGATATATAAACTACAATCGTGTGATTTGATTCAATAGTCTCTGTTTAGTACAGTTTCTACCTACTGTGCAACACAATCACGTTCAATTGGAAGCAATAGATAAACACATATTCACAAATCGGAGTTTCGTATTTACACATCTTCATTACGGCGCTTTGATAACAGACGATTTCTTTTTATTTCAGTAGGTTTGGTGGATCTATAAATAGAATCATACGTAATTGGAAAATTCCCGCCGCTATCATGGAAAAAGACAGAAAACACTAATCTGAAACTGGGGAAAACTTGTTACACATGGCAACACTGAATGGACTTATAAAGGTAAATATTTTATCATTTATTCAACTATCTTTTCTCTTTGTATAATCCATAAAACGTAAGGGGTCATTTCAGTCTATCAAAATACGGAAATACATTTCGCAAAACTTTCTGACAAGAACGGACAAAAGCAGTTGTATGTTTTTTTTTTGTTTTTTTTTAGACATTTGGATTAAGGATTTGTATGAGAAGAATGATAACCTAAACCTGAAAGCTGTTTTGCCCCAACCTATCATTAACAAATTAGTTTTAGTTACTGTGTCTTTATCAATCTACCGGATTAACACTAAGTTCCTCAAAAGATTTCCAAACAAATATGTTTTGCAGAGATTCACCTAGGCGTATATGCCCATCATTACCTTTTTTTAAACGTTAGTTTAAACAAATGATAAGAGCGGTGATATAATGGTGTTAAGGTTAATGGAGAAGAATGATAACGCTAACAATGAAAATAATAGAAATGTTCTACAAGATATTATAACCTATTTGATTTGTCCCGGCAAACCTTCCTGTTGACGTAGTTAAATGTTTATGGAAGTGTTCAACACAATTTCAAATAATTGCTTTTTGGCCGGTAAGTATTAAACAATAGTGTAATTATTAATCTTGATATATCGCATTTCAGATGAGAGAGAAAGGTAGAGAGAGAGAGAGGGGGAGGGAGGAAGGGAGGGATAGAGAGAGAGAAAGAGAGGGGAAAGGTAGGGAGGGAGTTGGGAGAGAGAGAGAGAGAGAGAGAGAGAGAGAGAGAGAGAGAGGAAGCAAGAGAAAGAGAATGGAGGAGGAAAGGGAGAGGTGGAGGGAGGAGAGAGAGAGTAGAGAAAAGGGAGGGAGGAGATAAAAAGAAAAAAGAGGAGAGAGGTGGGGAAAAAAAAGGTAAGGAGAAGGGAGGGAGGAGAACATAGAGAGAAGAGAGAGAGAGAGAAAGAGAGAGAGGGAGGGGAGAGGAGAGAGAGAGGGAGGGAGGAGGGAGGAGGGAGGAGGAGGGAGGAGGGAGGGGAAAGGAGGGAGGTAGGGAGAGAGAGAGAGAGAATAGAGAAGAGAGAGAGAGAGGGAGGGAGGGAGGGAGGTTAGGGAGGGAGAGATAGGGGATGGGAGGGAGGGAGGGAAGGAGGGAGGGAGGAAGAGAGAGGTATGATAAACAAACGCCAAACACCTCGTTCAGATTGTGTTTCATAACCTAATCCTTTATCATCTCAAAGAGAGAGAGAGAGAGAGAAGGGGAGAGAGGAGAGAGAGAGAGAGAGAGAGAGGGGAGAGAGGAAGGAAAAAGGTAGGAGGGAGGGAGGGAGGGAGGGAGGGAGGAGGAGGGAGGGAGGAGGGAGGAGGGAGGGAGGGAGGGAGGGAGGAGGGAGGAGGGAGGGAGGGAGGGAGGGAGGAGAGGAGGAGGAGGAGGGAGGAGGAGGAGGAGGAGGAGAGAGGAGAGGAGGAGGTGGAGGGAGGGAGGGAGGAGACAGAGAGGCGGAGGGGAGGGAGGGAGGGAGGGGGGAGGGAGGGAGAGAGAGAGAGAGGGGAATGATAAACAAACGCCAAACACCTCGTTCAGATTGTGTTTCATTACCTTATGCTCTATTATCTAAAAGGTGTTGACACAGCTAAAACGTGTTTGTTGTTTTGTTGTATTTGTATTGTATACTGTGTTGAATTTGATCCCCAACGTAACATCGCTTTGAATACGGACGGCTGTGTATATATCCCTTTCATTGATCTATAAATAGAACAAACGTCATTGGGAAAACCCATAGAAATTCCCGCCCCCTGACTTGGTTTTGTTTTCTTTTTTCCATACCTTAAGGTTAAACACGTACTTCAATATGTATGGTATGACTACACTAAAAGATGAAATACTTGAATAATATCACAGTTAATCTTATGAAAAATAATGTTATGAAAACGTAATGGCAATAACTAAACGTCGTTTGAAAATCGTTCGCTGCAAATGGGATAAAATGAGTTTGCATCAATTCACCAATTGATTTCGTAAACATCTCGGTTTACTTCAATATATAACTTTAGAGACCTTTTGGTGTGGCTATACCATAAAGGTTATTATTACTCATAACCGATACTTTTTCGCCTACAGGTATAGTTAAAAGCAAGACCCACGCTTACGTTATGATGGCAGGAAACAGAAAACTAGTTAGGCTCTGAAAAATTTGGCTTAAGACCAGTCTCCGAATACTTGAATAAAGGTTAGTACTTTTTGTCTTTAAATGTGTTCATATTGTTTATTGTCGTGGTAAACTTAACAACGCCCGATCTTCACTGGCTAACTTTACTACGAAATAAAATACACGCTACAAGAGAAGGGAACAAGCTCTATGTCATATAGTCAAAGGGGATGTACATGAAATCCATAACTTGATTTATACTATTACTACTGTGGCATAGAGGTGACATGTATGCGTTTTTTCTCTGTTATTCCGAGTTAGTAAGTCGAAATAACAAAAACATTAACTCGTTAATTGGACATACTAACTCGTAATAACGAGTTAAGTCGTTATTACGAGTTAGTTTACCAATCAGTTTCACTCACTCTTTAACAAAAAGTATAATGTACCCGCATGCGTACACAAAACAGGAATGGTTAACATTGCGTCACTAAAAAAATCCGACTTAGTTATCTCGTTATTTCGAGTTAGTAAGTCGAAATAACCACTTAATAATCTCGGAATAACGAGAAAAAAATGCATTTATCCATATCACCTCTGTGGCACCGTATTACAGTATTAGTTAGAACTGGGACATGAATACGGTAAAATCTAACAAACTATCCATAGGTATTTGATTGATTGTTTGGTTTGTGTTTTCTTCTTCTTCTTCTTCCATTACAGTACAGACACCTTAAGGCGTATAAACGTATTGGCGCTTTTATCAGACATTTGGATTAAGCGATAATATAAAATACTCACTTAACCCTATTTCCGCTTATTGAATGTGCTCCTTTACCCCAATCCAGTATTTTAGAATTATTCATTTTATTTGTTAATCTTAGACAAGTGAAGTCTCTATTTCTTCATCTTCAAAACTCGATTTTCTCTTGACTCAACGATGAGAGAGAAAACTATAATAACAATCATAACAGAAGAAAAGCATGTGCAGACGACACTTCTTAACCATGAAACAGATATTAGGGATTACAATAATAAGACAATTTGATATAAGTAACAACACATTATTTGATTTCAAGCATTTTCTCCAAATAACATTTTACACAATGTTAGCTCAAATATAGCATGAGTCTATGCCCTACCTAAGTGTACTTCGAAAAAGGACAGTGAATACAATTACTTAGTACCTTGCAAGAGACGATCGTGAGTGCAAAAATGCATTGTTTGTTTAGTTCAAAGCGCTAGCGAATCGTTTAAAAACGTTTTTATTTCCTTATTTACCATAATTACATTAGGCTCATCGCAAACAGATGTCCAAATGCACTTTTTTTCAAAATAGGTAATACTACACTTTACACGTTCATGCCACACCTATTTTCCACAGAAGTTTCAAATAATGATAATAACTGTGATGAAAATCGAGGTAATGAAAATTATGCTAACAATGATAACCACTACACCATCATTTAACAATTTAGAGATATTGTACCAAACTAAGAAAAAGTAATCTATATAACTTGCTCTTATCCGATCAGTGAAACACAATGTTATTTCACATTATTGTCCTAATCAATTCTTGATTTGTTCTTAAATGTATCAATGAAGATTTTCAAATTCTTCATGTCATTGGAATGTTTTGTCTCAGCTAACACATTGACTTACAATGGTATTTGTGTATGTTTCAGTTTCATCAATATGGCGTCGTGGGACCACTATAGAAACATGTCACATAGACTGTCCCGTCTGATGGATGATATCGGGGTGAGTGAGGAAGGTGTAATGAGTAGAAGGAGACGTTGTCTGATCGAGGAAAACCTTTACAATTTACATGACTATCTGCTCCATAACCGCAACACTATGTATATGTTCGGTAGCCAAACAGAAGGTACTACAACTGACGGACTAAATTCGGATGTAGATTTACTAAATGTTGTTGAAAGTTGTAATTTAATACAAAATCTGGATGAATATGACTGGGATCCGGATAAGACGAATCTGTTGATGATCCAAGATGAGGCATTTACCGGATATTGTAAACTGCAACTACTTAAACGAGATAGACCGAGTCCGGAGGTTGCGTTACCGAGTGATAAACTTTATAAGTTTGACGAGGCTGGTAGAGTGATACTTAATCATTTCTTTAGAGATGGAACAGAGCGACATGGTCCTGCAGAACAGGTGGATACGAATAAAGGTTCTCAACCTAACGATTTTGTTCATTCTATTCGATGCAAAACATGGCCAAATGGGTATAAAATGTGGTCAAAGCATCCGCGAACGGGAACTTGGCCTACGCCAGAAATGATCAGTTATATGGAGAAAAGTGGGTGTTTTGTCGTTCAAGTCGCTCATCGTTTGGATGAAAAGAAAAACGAATCGTGGAGAATTTCAACATCTCTCGCAGAACGGTGTTTGATGTTTAGTCTGAATATCACACAAATACGATGTTACATACTTATAAAGATGATTGTAAAGACATTCATAGATCCTGTCAAACCGGAGGTCATATCTAGTTATATCTGTAAAAACCTCTTATTCCATTGTGTAGAGAACACTAGGTCAGACTTCTGGCAGGAATCCAATCTACTCCGATGTGTAAATCAAATCCTTTTGCATATGCTTGTAGCAGTTCTATGTATGAACTGTCCAAGCTATTTCAACGAATCAATAAACCTTTTCTTAGGAAAGGTCAACAAGGACAACCAAGCTGTATTGATGGGCGTGATATGGAAAGTGTTAGTCAGTGAAGGGGGATTTCTCGCAGACATAAGTTTTGACAATATCAACAAATTAATTCATAACTATGGCGAGACTATTTACAAAAGGAATGGTTGCAGTTGGGTTGAAAAAAGAAAAATCAAATTTGAGAATGAGATAGGCTTTTATGGATATTTAGCTTATACGATCCGATTCCTGATGCTAAATGAAAAAGTTGACCAACGAGACTTGGAGAGTCTACAGAACACCATGCTCCCGTTTGCCCTACAAGGTCCTCTCCAGTACGTATCAGCAACACTACTGTTTCCCTTTCTGTGTTCGCATCTCGCTACTCTAAAATCGAATGAACACATACTCAATGGAGAGATGATTTCGGAACAAACGTCATTGTTGTTTGAGCTGAGTCTTGATTCGGATTTAACATCATCCAGGTTGAAATTTGCTTCATATTTCTACTGTACTGCTCAGTTCTTGGAGGTGATTTCGGTTTTAGATGAACTCGGACATTGTTTTGCAGACAGTTTTTTCTTAATTTGTCATTGTGACGCTCTAAAAATTGTAAAATGTATCAATAGGGGCCAATCACTATCAACACATTGTCTTTTAGCATCAAATGTGTCAATGTGTGTAATGTTTTCAAAGGCCGAAATGCGGTGCTGTCCACGAGAACTCCAGTACGAGATGTATAGATCTACAGAACAGGAAAAGTTACAGAGGGACATGGACGAAGACTGGATGGATCTTGCGTGCATAGACTCTACATCTTACTTTCTTTTCCTTTCGTACATGACGTTAAGACAACTGGGATACCGTGACCTACGATTACTGGCTCTCGAAAAACTTAAGAAATATACCAGGGACGAATTGGATCACAGAGAAACCGTGTACAACCTGTTAGGTCAGTGCTACGAATACGAGAACAGACTTGATGAAGCGTTTGCGTGTTACTGTAAATCCTTAAGACTAAGGCCAACAAACAACGCCGCAAGATGGCACATTGTGTTGTTGCTACACACAGTTTACCAGAATGAATGAAGTCAGTTAACAAACGTCTAGAATTCGGATAGATTATGCGCTTTTCGAGGAGATTTCTGTTTTGTAACAACGGTTTCAATAAGATAACACAAACAGTTAAAACCATACTAGCGCTTAAAACTGCAAAACTGGATAAAATGAGTTATACAATATGATTTAATAAGTTAAAACATAGGGAAAAGCCACATGAGCATGATAATAGAACGCCTGCAGTATCTATTATCTATTTTTCAATGTGCTATTTACACAAATCTGGTGCCCACCAATTTAACTTCATTATTTACATTTGAGTAACATCTAAAATAGCAAGGAGCCCTCAGCATCAGGTTGAAAAATCCTAGGAATGAAGGATTGGTAAAGAAACATAAATATGCATTCATTTGCTCTTAAAAGTATTTCACAAAACTTGAAATCAAGACAGCAGAAGTTGTCGTGTTTCGATTAATAATATATTCTGTTTTGCATTAATACAACTAAAATATGGCTGGCTTGGGTTTTACGATATTTTCAATAGTATTTCTGCCAAATGACGGAGATCGGCGCACCTATATGTATCATTGCTTCTGTTTTTCTTCACCAGTAATGTGCACCATTCTCTCCGAGCCACTGACTGCTTTCCAATACAAACATATTGATATGTGGTGGGAGAATAATAAAGCATGTCGTATTGACTTCATCAAATGTTGATAAGAATATAGGCCAAGCCAGGTCTTGATTTAAGCACCCCCTGTATACTAAGTTGCACACGTTGTTAACTTAACAAACGGGACTGGATACAGAGATAACAACTACGTGTCGTCTGCTGTTATTGTATTTCGGAAATGATTTATCGTAATCATATAATAAATACAACATATGTAAATTGTAAGACCTTTTCAATATTCCAATTCACAAAGACAATTTTGATATTATGTTATGTTAATTTTGGACGTACACTCGCTAGCAAAGTTTGTATATTTGTCTGAATGATATTCGGACACCTCTTAAACCTTCGTTAGAGACTGTCGAAACTGTTGCGAACTCATTACGTCCTAAACACCTGATTATATGGTGAGTACGTTGGCAGCGGTAATGAAGCATCAGCAAGATTAACACTGTTTACTCCATTCATAATAATATGACAATGAGCACACGACCCTGTTTTACATTCTACACTCGTATATTGGTCTTAGATGGCAAATAAAGAATATTTAACCTGAAACACAAATTTGTTTAGCCTTAAAATCTCGATCATCCCCATATTTAACCTAACCATAACAAAGGAAGCATCGCACTCTTTGCAATTATTCCATTTGATATAAACTGTTCCTTTGATAGGGTTATCCAAATTGTTTGGTTTAAGCGGTTTATCATAGCATTAACTTAAAGTTCTGCATTCTTACCACTAGACCACAAAGGATCCTTGTGATTCACAGTTCTGTGCTTAAACCACTATACCAAGAAAGCCCCGTGGTTCAGTGGTTGGGCGTCGGCGTCGTGATCGGAGGGTCAAGGGTTCGTACCCCGACCGGATCATCGGACTGTTCTTGAGCAAAAATGCATCCCATGTTGCTCCTCTCTACCAAGGTGTATGAATGGGTACCTGTGATGGAATAAACCAATGTGCCGTGGCTGCATTCGCCCCATTTGTAAACCAAGAAAGCCACCTGGTTCAGTGGTTGGGCGTCTGTTAATCACCTAGTCATCGGGAAGAGTGGCCTGAATATGCCTAGCATAGATAAGAGACCATAAACCCCTACCTTTACCTACAGTACAACAGAGACACATTGTCCTTATTTTCCCATTATCAAGGTTGATATCCTAAATTGTAAGTGACACTCTTCATTAAAGTAAGTCTATATTGAGTTTATAATCCTTAAAGAGTAGAACACATCTGTAAAAACGTAAAATAAAATCCATATATTACAGGACTGAAGAAACGTATAAGAGGGCCACAACCGTCATATACCGCTCACCCGAGTTCATTTCCAACAATACTAAATGGTGACCTCTGGGGTTTGGTCAAAGTTGGTCTCATTGACATGGAATATCTCTTAGACTTTTGTAGATGAAGCTATGTTATGTACAGAAAAGGTTCAGTCCAAACATTGCTATCAGTTTCAGAATCATAACAGAAATGGTAACGATTTAAGAATCCCTCGATTAGGAATCCGGGTAAGACTGGTTACTAAGTATCAATATAAACATCAGCTGTATTAATTTACATACCAATTCTAAACAACAGTTATGAAAATGTTGGGCCTTATCATTTCAAAAATATATTTCTGAAGGTTTCTACTATAAATAGGTATCTTATAAAACTGGTGACTCTTTTTGGAGTGACTTCCCTTGACTATTGGATAATTACTTAAACAATTCTGAAGACTTTCTTTAGGTGGTGCTACATACCAAATTTAAAAGAACTGGTCAAAACACATTTTAACCCTTTCACCGCCGTAGTCGACTTAAGTCGACAGCATGGTTGACCGCCGTAGGCGACTTTAGTCGACATAAATTTGTGTTAAGCAACCACCCTTATAAGCAGCCAACCGGTCTTAGACAACCACTTCAGAAAGTCCCATTGTTAGATTTATAGTGTACATCAATTTGTGTTAAGCAGCCAACCTGTCTTTAACAGCCAATTTTTCATTTCCATAGGCTGACCTCTTAACACAAGTTTGACTGTACAGCGTACTATGTTTTTCCTAGAAAGCGCTAAATATATTTGGCGCTGAGATGAACGCTTTGCTATATATTTTGCGGCGAAAGGAAAAGTTTCCTTTATATAAACACTGTGATAATCAGTCTCCCAATATAAATTCTTGCTAAACTGGAAAGCCACATGAAGTGGCGTATTTCCAACCAAGGTGCAAACTGACCAAATCCGTTGAGGACAACAACATATCATATAAGGAAGACCTCTTTTTTGTTTAAACTTATACAATTCATTATTGTACAATATACGTATGTTCAAATAGATTTATATATCTATACAAAATATGAAAATGATTAGAATGATTGTAGCCTATAAATCCGGTAGACTAGGAAATGTATTTGTAATACATGTATACTATTTCTTATTATTCTTTGATTAAATGAGTAAATGGTATGACAAAAAAACGAGAAAAAGTAAACTTTGGAAAATGGCAGAATTGTTTAATAGATAACTGTGAAATGTCTGTAGCCATTCACATGCAGTTGAGCTCTGGTCTAGTGAATAAAACAAATATGCTAATTGGTATGGCAGTTATGCAATAGTAACCACCCACACGACCTCTCATGAAAATATTCTACTATCTTAAATAAAGGAGTGGAAAGCAGTTAAAAAATCATTTTTATAAAGTACTTAATTTTTCAATGTACAACTTGAAGATGGAATGAATATGCTCTAATCTTTCTAGTAAAATAGGCATTGATTCATTATAAATATGGCATTCAAAGATAAAATGTTCGGTTTCAACAAAGCCGCGTATGAGCATATCACGTAGTTTCGCATGCATTATACTAATTCATCGCCCGCAATAGAAGAAAAGTCCCTCATTTATTCAGATTGTAGTAAAAAATGGCTTTTATAATTTCCCCTTTACAAAATGTATACGTCATAGATCATATAGTTTTAGACAAGCAGACAATCAGACTTTATCTGCAACACACGTTAAAATAGTGGTAATCCGAATAAACCATTGTTGCAAAAGAACACAGGTTTCATTATACGTTCGTTCTTCTAACGATTCATGACCTTTTCGATTTTATTTGTTTTATCCCAACAATTTTCAAAACTCTTTATCACATTAATGACACATTCGTTTTGGAACAATTGACCTATCAGCCAGTGATAATTCCTTAACCAATCACAAACGAGAATTCATTCTTTGAAACCTTGTTCTTCGTTGAAGTAAATGAGCCCTGTTTCCAGGCTATTTTGGACCCTACCACTTTAGTAACCATCATACTTTTGGTTTTATAAGTCATGAATCATAAAGCAAAGTGTAAAAAATATACATACATTGAAGTGTTCATATTAAGTTACTTGAAATATAACACAAACATTTGCACTTCATCAAAATGGATCAGCTACACTTCATCAGATATCAGGACTTGTTTGACTCCTCCAAGTACGCCTTTGCCAGCTCAGGATTGTCTTTCTGCCACTTTTCTGCTGTGTTCACCTTCAACCAATCACTTGAATAGATCTGTTGTCTAAGGGTGGAGCACAAGTCTTCCAGACTCTTACCATCTCCGTTTCCACCTGAAAAATTGGATTTGCGCCAATACAGTATATTGCATTAATTATTGTATATTTTGTGTATGGTGTTGAACGCCGTAACAACAATTCAGTTATGTTTCAGTTATGTAATGGCTTTCCTGGATTCACCAGTACTTTTTTATATGGGTTTTACATCACATCAACCTTATTTCAGTTATGTAGCGATGCCCGACTATTTATGATGAAGGAAGACCCCATACTCAACTGCCCACAAGGGTAGTTCAAGGCGGGTAGAACCATCGGCATTCCGTAAGTCAGTTGGGAGACTACCTCTCATTAATATCCATATCCCTCTCAGGATTTGAACCCACGCAGAGAGGGGTCATGTGATTACAAGTTCTGTACTCTAACCACTAGGCCACGGAGGCCCCTAAAACATAATGTAACGTAACATTACGAAAAGTGAAGTCAATTAACGTCACATAACATCACATAACGTATCGTAACATAAAGCAGCGACATTGATGTCTGCTTTCTGGATACTAAACCAGTACACACCGACGTGTTGGCTATCCCGGCCATTTTCACCTCGCCTAACGTGGTTCGAACCCGGAACTCTCGGTACATGAGGCCAACGCTCCTTCCACCAGTACTGGGCTAGGGCTCTGATGTTACTTGCCAAAGGCAACACCCCCGAAATCAAATGTGTCGGTTGGGCTCGAGCCAGGGACCTCGAGTTCTAAGTCCGCCTTAACTACTTGGCTAAGCAGGACCCGTGTCTATTGCATCAAACTTAACTGTATATCATATCAACACCAGACTTAACTGTTTATTACATAAACATCAGACTAAACAGATAAATACATCAGAGAAATCAAAGAATACATATGATATTGCATCAACAATCAGGCTTGACAATGAATTATATCAATAACAGACCAATAATGTAAAAAGAACCATTACGTACCTACCCAAAACGACCTAAAACATGGAAAGAACCCTGACTAAACTTCCAAAAGGGTAAATAAAGTTTAAAACCCCTTACAAAATACCCATAGGGGTCAAACATTGTAGAAATACCCTTACTTATCTACCCATGAGGACCAAACAATGTGGAAAGAATCCTTATTTATCTACCTATGAGGGCCAAACAATGTGGAAAGAACCCTTACTTATCTACCCATGAGGGCCAAACAATGTGGAAAGAACCCTAACTTATCTACCCATAAAGGCCAAACAATGTGGAAAGAACCCGTACTTATCTACCCATGAAGGCCAAACAATGTGGAAAGAACCCTTACTTGTCTACCATTGAGGGACAAACAATTAGGAAAGAATCCTTACTTATCTACCCTTGAGGGACAAACAATGTGGAAAGACCCCTTACTTATCTACCCATATGGGCCAAACAATGTGGAAAGAACCCTTACTTATCTACTAGGGATGGGAACGAATAGTGAAATCACTATTCGAATATTCGACTAGAACTATTCGAATATATTCGAATATTCTATTTTAGAATTCGTTTTGATGTCCGAATGTCTGCATGAACGAATACTAGTACACTAGTCCTCTGTTCAAACCTTTTGTGTAAAGCCGATATCTGTATACATGTAGGTGCATGCAATATCAAATATTACAGTTTCGGACGTCAAAACGGATGGATGCTTGCCATTCAAGTGATTCAGTAGGTTGGATGTTGTATTCTTGAATACAAAGTCCTGGTTACACAGGTTACAGGTCGCCTTCGACTTATCGGCAGAACGAATAAAGTAATTCCAGACACGTGATGGAGACATTGTGATGTTTATCGAATAGATGTAGAAATTAGAATGAAGATAAGTTTGACAAATTATTCTGAAAAAAAATATACTTTCTAACACATTATTTGATTGGTCTTCGTGCATATGCAATCATGATTACGATTGGTTATTGAAAGAGTAATTTTTTAATTTCACGACAAACAAGTTACGTGATTGGTTGACACTGACAATTGTCAATTAGCGTGACTGACTTGTTTGGGATAATAAGGAGCAAGTGCAGATCATTAAGGTGTTAGATTTAGCGGCTTAAAATCGACTATTTTCACACTTAGGAATTAATCGTTTTGCAAACTGTCAAAAGATGTGGTAATTTGTCACAGGTGTTTTACTGTGTGACATACGTTGTAAAAACATCGTAACTGCACCTGGGAGCTAGGCACGTTCTTCGATATTTGGGATCGGTTTAGAGGAAGAAAATGAAAATAAAACAACATTATTTTTGAATAAAATTTATGGTAAACATACAGTAATATGGGTTCATTAAAATCGAATATTCGAATACTATTTTGCTATTCGAATATTCGACCCGCTATTCGAATATTCGAATATTCGTTCCCATCCCTATTATCTACCCATGAAGGCTAAACAATGTGGAATGAATCCTTACTTATCTACCTATGAAGGCCAAACAATGTGGAATGAACCCTTACTTATCTACCCATGAGGGCCAAACAATGTGGAAAGAACCCTAACTTATCTACCCATGAAGGCCAAACAATGTGGAAAGAACCCTTACTTATCTACCCATGAGGGCCAAACAATGTGGAAAGAACCCTTACTTATCTACCAATGAGGGACAAACAATGTGGAAAGAACTCTTACATAGCTATCCATAAAGACCAAACAATGTGGAAAGAACCCATACTTATCTACCCATGAGGACCAAACAATGTGGAAAGAACCCTTACTTATCTACCCATGAAGGACCAAACAATGTGAAAAGAACCCTTACTTATTTACCCATGAAGACCAAACAATGTGAAAAGAACCCTTACTTATTTACCCATGAAGACCAAACATTGTGGAAAGAACCCTTACTTACCTACCCATAAAGACCAAACAATGTGGAAAGAACCCTTTCTTATCTACCCATGAGGACCAAACAATGTGGAAAGAACCCTTACTGATCTACCCATGAGGGCCAAACAATGTGGAAAGAACCCTTACTTATCTACCCATGAGGACCAAACAATGTGGAAAGAACCCTTACTTACCTACCCATGAGGACCAAACAATGTGGAAAGAACCCTTACTGATCTACCCATGAAGGACCAAACAATGTGAAAAGAACCCTTACTTATTTACCCATGAGGACCAAACAATGTGAAATGAACCCTCACTTATTTACCCATGAAGACCAAACATTGTGGAAAGAACCCTTACTGAT
The DNA here is from genome assembly GCA_947846245.1 of Cerastoderma edule. NCBI lineage: Eukaryota > Metazoa > Mollusca > Bivalvia > Cardiida > Cardiidae > Cerastoderma > Cerastoderma edule. The sequence goes on from OX401422.1 coordinate 1,156,586, forward strand.
CTACCCATGAAGGACCAAACAATGTGGAAAGAACCCTTACTTATCTACCCATGAAGACCAAACAATGTGGAAAGAACCCTTACTTATCTACCCATGAGGACCAAACAATGTGGAAAGAACCCTTACTGATCTACCCATGAAGACCAAACAATATGGAAAGAACCCTTACTTATCTACCTATGAGGACCAAACAATGTGGAAAGAACCCTTACTGATCTACCCATGAAGACCAAACAATGAGGAAAGAACCCTTACTGATCTACCCATGAGGGCCAAACAATGTGGAAAGAACCCTTACTTATCTACCCATGAGGACCAAACAATGTGGAAAGAACCCTTACTTACCTACCCATGAGGACCAAACAATGTGGAAAGAATCCTTACTTATCTACCCATGAAGACCAAACAATGTGGAAAGAACCCTTAATTATCTACCCATGAGGACCAAACAATGTGGAAAGAACCCTTACTTATCTACCCATGAGGGACAAACAATGTGGAAAGAACCCTTACTTATCTATCCATGAGGTCCAAACAATGTGGAAAGAACCCTTACTTATCTACCAATAAGGACCAAACAATGTGGAAAGAACCCTTACTTATCTACCCATGAAGGCCAAACAATGTGGAAAGAACCCTTACTTATCTACCCATTAGGACCAAACAATGTGGAAAGAAACATTATTATCTACCCATGAGGGTCAAACAATGTGAAAAGAACCCTTTCTTAAATACCAATGAGGACAAAACAATGTGAAAAGAACCCTTACTTAACTATTCATGGGGGCCAAACAATGTGGAAATAACCCTTACTTATCTACACATGAGGGAAAAACAATGTGGAAAGAAACATTATTATCTACCCATGAGGGCCAAACAATGTGGAAAGAACCCTTTCTTTAATACCCACGAGGACAAAACAATGTGGAAAGAACCCTTACTTAACTATTCATGGGGGCCAAACAATGTGGAAAGAACCCTTACTTATCTACACATGAGGACCAAACAATGTGGAAAGAACCCTTACTTATCTACCCATGAAGACCAATTAATGTGGAAAAAACCTTAATTATCTACACATGAGGGCCAAACAATGTGGAAAGAACCCTTTCTTATCTACCCATGAGGACCAAACAATGTGGAAAGAACCCTTACTTATCTACCCATGAAGGCAAAAAAATGTTGATAGAACCCTTACTTATCTACACATGAGGGCCAAACAATGTGGAAAGAACCCTTTCTTAAATACCCATGAGGACAAAACAAAGTGGAAAGAACCCTTACTTAACTATTCATGGGGGCCAAACAATGTGGAAAGAACCCTTACTTATCTACCCATGAGGACCAAACAATGTGGAAAGAACCCTTACTTATCTACCCATGAGGACCAAACAATGTGGATAGAACCCTAACTTATCTTCCTAAGAAGAGCAAACAATGTGGAAAGAACCCTTACTCATCTACCCATAAAGGCCAAACAATGTGGAAAGAACCCTTACTTATCTACCCATGAGGGCCAAGAAATGTTGATAGAACCCTTACTTATCTTCCCATGAGGGCCAAACAATGTGGATAGAACCCTTACTTATATACCCATGAGGACCAAACAATGTGGATAGAACCCTTACTTATATACCCATGAGGACCAAACAATGTGGATAGAACCCTTACTTATATACCCATGAAGGACCAAACAATGTGAATAGAACCCTTACTTATCTACCTATGAAGGACCAAACAATGTGGAAAGAACTCTTACTTATCTACCCATGAAGGACCAAACAATGTGGATAGAACCCTTACTTATCTACCCATGAGGACCAAACAGTTGGAAAGAAACATTATTATCTACCCATGAGGACCAAACAATGTGGAAAGAACCCTTACTTATCTACCCATGTGGACCAAACAATGTGGATAGAACCCTTACTTTTCTACCCATGAGGACCAAACAATGTGGAAAGAACCCTTACTTATCTACCTATGACGACCAAACAATGTGGAAAGAACCCTTTCTTATCTACCTATGAGGACCAAACAATGTGGAAAAAACCCTTACTGATCTACCCATGAAGGCCAAACAATGTGGAAAGAACCCTTACTGATCTACCCATGAAGGCCAAACAATGTGGAAAGAACCCTTACTTATCTACCCATGAAGGCCAAACAATGTGGAAAGAACCCTTACTTATCTACCCATGAAGGCCAAACAATGTGGAAAGAACCCTTACTTATCTACTCAGGAGGACCAAACAATGTGGAAAGAACCCTTACTTATCTACCTATGAGGACCAAACAATGTGGAAAGAACCCTTACTTTTCTACCCATGAGGACCAAACAATGTGGAAAGAACCCTTACTTTTCTACCCATGAGGACCAAACAATGTGGAAAGAACCCTTACTTTTCTACCCATGAGGACCAAACAATGTGGAAAGAACCCTTACTTATCTACCCATGAAGGCCAAACAATGTGGAAAGAACCCTTACTTTTCTACCCATGAAGGCCAAACAATGTGGAAAGAACCCTTACTTTTCTACCCATGAAGGCCAAACAATGTGGATAGAACCCTTACTTACCTACCCATGAGGACCAAACAATGTGGAAAGAACCCTTACTTACCTACCCATGAGGACCAAACAATGTGGAAAGAACCCTTACTTATCTACTCAGGAGGACCAAACAATGTGGAAAGAACCCTTACTTACCTACCCAGGAGGACCAAACAATGTGGAAAGAACCCTTACTTATCTACACATGAGGACCAAACAATGTGGAAAGAACTCTTACTTATCTACCCAGGAGGACCAAACAATGTGGAAAGAACCATTACTTACCTACCCATGAGGACCAAACAATGTGGAAAGAACCCTTACTTATCTACTCAGGAGGACCAAACAATGTGGAAAGAACCCTTACTTATCTACCTATGAAGGCCAAACAATGTGGAAAGAACCCTTACTTATCTACCTATGAGGACCAAACAATGTGGAAAGAACCCTTACTTATCTACTCAGGAGGACCAAACAATGTGGAAAGAACCCTTACTTATCTACACATGAAGACCAAACAATGTGGAAAGAACCCTTACTTATCTACCTATGAGGACCAAACAATGTGGAAAGAACCCTTACTTATCTACCTATGAAGGCCAAACAATGTGGAAAGAACCCTTACTTATCTACCCATGAAGGACCAAACAATGTCGAAAGAACCCTTACTTATCTACCTATGAGGACCAAACAATGTGGAAAGAACTCTTACTTATCTACTCAGGAGGACCAAACAATGTGGAAAAAACCCTTACTTATCTACCTATGAGGACCAAACAATGTGGAAAGAACCCTTACTTATCTACCTATGAAGGCCAAACAATGTGGAAAGAACCATTACTTATCTACCCATGAGGACCAAACAATGTGGATAGAACCCTTACTTATCTACCTATGAGGACCAAACAATGTGGAAAGAACTCTTACTTATCTACTCAGGAGGACCAAACAATGTGGAAAAAACCCTTACTTATCTACCCATGAGGACCAAACAATGTGAAAAGAACCCTTACTTACCTACCCATGAGGACCAAACAATGTGGAAAGAACCCTTACTTATCTACCCAGGAGGACCAAACAATGTGGAAAGAACCCTTACTTATCTACCCAGGAGGACCAAACAATGTGGAAAGAACCCTTACTTATCTACCCAGGAGGACCAAACAATGTGGGAAGAACCCTTACTTACCTACCCAGGAGGACCAAACAATGTGGAAAGAACCCTTACTTATCTACCCATGAGGACCAAACAATGTGGAAAGAACTCTTACTTATCTACCCAGGAGGACCAAACAATGTGGAAAGAACCCTTACTTACCTACCCAGGAGGACCAAACAATGTGGAAAGAACCCTTACTTACCTACTCAGGAGGACCAAACAATGTGGAAAGAACCCTTACTTATCTACACATGAAGGACCAAACAATGTGGAAAGAACCCTTACTTATCTACCCAGGAGGACCAAACAATGTGGAAAGAACCCTTACTTATCTACCCAGGAGGACCAAACAATGTGGAAAGAACCCTTACTTATCTACCCATGAGGACCAAACAATGTGGAAAGAACTCTTACTTATCTACCTATGAGGACCAAACAATGTGGAAAGAACTCTTACTTATCTACCTATGAGGACCAAACAATGTGGAAAGAACTCTTACTTACCTACCCAGGAGGACCAAACAATGTGGAAAGAACCCTTACTTATCTACCCAGGAGGACCAAACAATGTGGAAAGAACCCTTACTTATCTACCCAGGAGGACCAAACAATGTGGAAAGAACCCTTACTTATCTACCCAGGAGGACCAAACAATGTGGAAAGAACCCTTACTTATCTACCCATGAAGGACCAAACAATGTGGAAAGAACCCTTACTTATCTACCCAGGAGGACCAAACAATGTGGAAAGAACCCTTACTTATCTACCTATGACGACCAAACAATGTGGAAAGAACTCTTACTTATCTACCTATGAGGACCAAACAATGTGGAAAGAACTCTTACTTATCTACCTATGAGGACCAAACAATGTGGAAAGAACTCTTACTTATCTACCATGAGGACCAAACAATGTGGAAAGAACCCTTACTTATCTACCTATGAAGGCCAAACAATGTGGAAAGAACCCTTACTTATCTACCTATGAGGACCAAACAATGTGGAAAGAACCCTTACTTATCTACTCAGGAGGACCAAACAATGTGGAAAGAACCCTTACTTATCTACACATGAAGACCAAACAATGTGGAAAGAACCCTTACTTATCTACCTATGAGGACCAAACAATGTGGAAAGTACAATGTCTTACCTACTGAGGACCAAACAATGTGGAAAGAAACTCTTGAAGACCAAACAATGTGGAAAGAACTTACTTATACCTGAGGACCAAACAATGTGGAAAGAACTTACCAAACAATGTGGAAAGAACCCTTACTTATCTACCCAGGAGGACCAAACAATGTGGAAAGAACCCTTACTTACCTACCCAGGAGGACCAAACAATGTGGAAAGAACCCTTACTTATCTACACATGAGGACCAAACAATGTGGAAAGAACTCTTACTTATCTACCCAGGAGGACCAAACAATGTGGAAAGAACCATTACTTACCTACCCATGAGGACCAAACAATGTGGAAAGAACCCTTACTTATCTACCCATGAGGACCAAACAATGTGGAAAGAACTCTTACTTATCTACCCAGGAGGACCAAACAATGTGGAAAGAACTCTTACTTATCTACCTATGAGGACCAAACAATGTGGAAAGAACCCTTACTTATCTACCTATGAAGGCCAAACAATGTGGAAAGAACCCTTACTTATCTACCTATGAGGACCAAACAATGTGGAAAGAACCCTTACTTATCTACTCAGGAGGACCAAACAATGTGGAAAGAACTCTTACTTATCTACACATGAAGACCAAACAATGTGGAAAGAACCCTTACTTATCTACCTATGAGGACCAAACAATGTGGAAAGAACTCTTACTTACCTACTCAGGAGGACCAAACAATGTGGAAAGAACTCTTACTTATCTACCCATGAGGACCAAACAATGTGGAAAGAACCCTTACTTATCTACCCATGAGGACCAAACAATGTGGAAAGAACCCTTACTTATCTACCTATGAGGACCAAACAATGTGGAAAGAACCCTTACTTATCTACTCAGGAGGACCAAACAATGTGGAAAGAACTCTTACTTATCTACTCAGGAGGACCAAACAATGTGGAAAAAACCCTTACTGATCTACCCAGGAGGACCAAACAATGTGGAAAGAACCCTTACTTATCTACACATGAAGACTAAACAATGTGGAAAGAACCCTTACTTATCTACCTATGAGGACCAAACAATGTGGAAAGAACCATTACTTATCTACCCAGGAGGACCAAACAATGTGGAAAGAACCCTTACTTATCTACCCAGGAGGACCAAACAATGTGGAAAGAACCCTTACTTACCTACTCAGGAGGACCAAACAATGTGGAAAGAACTCTTACTTATCTACCTAGGAGGACCAAACAATGTGGAAAGAACTCTTACTTACCTACCCATGAAGGCCAAACAATGTGGAAAGAACCCTTACTTACCTACTCAGGAGGACCAAACAATGTGGAAAGAACCCTTACTTATCTACCTATGAGGACCAAACAATGTGGAAAGAACCCTTACTTATCTACCCATGAAGACCAAACAATGTGGAAAGAACTCTTACTTATCTACCCAGGAGGACCAAACAATGTGGAAAGAACCCTTACTTATCTACTCAGAAGGACCAAACAATGTGAATAGAACCCTTACTTATCTACCCATGAGGACCAAACAATGTGGAAAGAACTCTTACTTACCTACCCATGAGGACCAAACAATGTGGAAAGAACCCTTACTTATCTACTCAGGAGGACCAAACAATGTGGAAAGAACTCTTACTTATCTACCCATGAGGACCAAACAATGTGGAAAGAACCCTTACTTATCTACCCAGGAGGACCAAACAATGTGGAAAGAACCCTTACTTATCTACCCATGAAGACCAAACAATGTGGAAAGAACTCTTACTTATCTACTCAGGAGGACCAAACAATGTGGAAAGAACCCTTACTTATCTACCTATGAGGACCAAACAATGTGGAAAGAACCCTTACTTATCTACCCATGAAGACCAAACAATGTGGAAAGAACCCTTACTTACCTACCCAGGAGGACCAAACAATGTGGAAAGAACCCTTACTTATCTACCCAGGAGGACCAAACAATGTGGAAAGAACCCTTACTTATCTACACATGAAGACCAAACAATGTGGAAAGAACCCTTACTTATCTACCCATGACGACCAAACAATGTGGAAAGAACCCTTACTTATCTACACATGAAGACCAAACAATGTGGAAAGAACCCTTACTTATCTACCCAGGAGGACCAAACAATGTGGAAAGAACCCTTACTTATCTACCCAGGAGGACCAAACAATGTGGAAAGAACCCTTACTTATCTACCCATGACGACCAAACAATGTGGAAAGAACTCTTACTTATCTACCCATGAAGGACCAAACAATGTGGAAAGAACCCTTACTTATCTACCCATGAAGGACCAAACAATGTGGAAAGAACTCTTACTTACCTACCCATGAGGACCAAACAATGTGGAAAGAACCCTTACTTATCTACCCATGAAGGACCAAACAATGTGGAAAGAACCCTTACTTACCTACTCAGGAGGACCAAACAATGTGGAAAGAACCCTTACTTATCTACCCATGAGGACCAAACAATGTGGAAAGAACTCTTACTTACCTACCCATGAGGACCAAACAATGTGGAAAGAACTCTTACTTATCTACTCAGGAGGACCAAACAATGTGGAAAGAACCCTTACTTATCTACCTATGAGGACCAAACAATGTGGAAAGAACCCTTACTTATCTACCCAGGAGGACCAAACAATGTGGAAAGAACCCTTACTTATCTACACATGAAGACCAAACAATGTGGAAAGAACCCTTACTTATCTACCTATGACGACCAAACAATGTGGATAGAACCCTTACTTACCTACCCAGGAGGACCAAACAATGTGGAAAGAACTCTTACTTATCTACCCAGGAGGACCAACAATGTGGAAAGAACCCTTACTTATCTACTCAGGACGACCAAACAATGTGGAAAGAACCCTTACTTACCTACTCAGGAGGACCAAACAATGTGGAAAGAACCCTTACTTACCTACTCAGGGGGACCAAACAATGTGGAAAGAACTCTTACTTATCTACCCATGAGGACCAAACAATGTGGAAAGAACCCTTACTTACCTACCCAGGAGGACCAAACAATGTGGAAAGAACTCTTACTTATCTACTCAGGAGGACCAAACAATGTGGAAAGAACCCTTACTTACCTACCCATGAGGACCAAACAATGTGGAAAGAACCCTTACTTATCTACTCAGGAGGACCAAACAATGTGGAAAGAACCCTTACTTATCTACCTATGAGGACCAAACAATGTGGAAAGAACCCTTACTTATCTACCTATGAGGACGAAACAATGTCGAAAGAACCCTTACTTATCTACCTATGAGGACCAAACAATGTCGAAAGAACCCTTACTTATCTACCTATGACGACCAAACAATGTGGAAAGAACCCTTTCTTATCTACCTATGAGGACCAAACAATGTGGAAAAAACTCTTACTTATCTACCCATGAGGACCAAACAATGTGGAAAGAACTCTTACTTATCTACCTATGAGGACCAAACAATGTGGAAAGAACTCTTACTTATCTACCTATGAAGGCCAAACAATGTGGAAAGAACTCTTATTTATCTACCCAGGAGGACCAAACAATGTGGAAAGAACCCTTACTTATCTACCTAGGAGGACCAAACAATGTGGAAAGAACTCTTACTTACCTACCCATGAAGACCAAACAATGTGGAAAGAACCCTTACTTATCTACCCATGAGGACCAAACAATGTGGAAAGAACCCTTACTTATCTACCCAGGAGGACCAAACAATGTGGAAAGAACTCTTACTTATCTACCCATGAGGACCAAACAATGTGGAAAGAACCCTTACTTATCTACCTATGAGGACCAAACAATGTGGAAAGAACCCTTACTTACCTACCCATGAGGACCAAACAATGTGGAAAGAACCCTTACTTATCTACACATGAGGACCAAACAATGTGGAAAGAACTCTTACTTATCTACCTATGAGGACCAAACAATGTGGAAAGAACCCTTACTTATCTACCCAGGAGGACCAAACAATGTGGAAAGAACCCTTACTTATATACCCAGGAGGACCAAACAATGTGGAAAGAACCCTTACTTATCTACCCAGGAGGACCAAACAATGTGGAAAGAACCCTTACTTATCTACCCAGGAGGACCAAACAATGTGGAAAGAACCATTACTTATCTACCCATGAGGACCAAACAATGTGGAAAGAACTCTTACTTATCTACCTATGAGGACCAAACAATGTGGAAAGAACCCTTACTTATCTACACATGAGGACCAAACAATGTGGAAAGAACCCTTACTTATCTACCTATGAGGACCAAACAATGTGGAAAGAACCCTTACTTATCTACCCAGGAGGACCAAACAATGTGGAAAGAACCCTTACTTATCTACCTATGAGGACCAAACAATGTGGAAAGAACCCTTACTTATCTACACATGAGGACCAAACAATGTGGAAAGAACTCTTACTTATCTACCTATGAGGACCAAACAATGTGGAAAGAACCCTTACTTATCTACCCATGAGGACCAAACAATGTGGAAAGAACTCTTACTTATCTACCTATGAGGACCAAACAATGTGGAAAGAACTCTTACTTATCTACCCAGGAGGACCAAACAATGTGGAAAGAACCCTTACTTATCTACCCAGGAGGACCAAACAATGTGGAAAGAACTCTTACTTATCTACCTATGAGGACCAAACAATGTGGAAAGAACTCTTACTTATCTACCCAGGAGGACCAAACAATGTGGAAAGAACCCTTACTTATCTACCCAGAAGGACCAAACAATGTGGAAAGAACTCTTACTTATCTACCCATGAGGACCAAACAATGTGGAAAGAACCCTTACTTATCTACCCAGGAGGACCAAACAATGTGGAAAGAACCCTTACTTATCTACCTATGAGGACCAAACAATGTGGAAAGAACTCTTACTTATCTACCTATGAGGATCAAACAATGTGGAAAGAACTCTTACTTATCTACTCAGGAGGACCAAACAATGTGGAAAGAACCCTTACTTATCTACCCATGAGGACCAAACAATGTGGAAAGAACCCTTACTGATCTACCTATGAGGACCAAACAATGTGGAAAGAACTCTTACTTATCTACCCAGGAGGACCAAACAATGTGGAAAGAACCATTACTTATCTACCCAGGAGGACCAAACAATGTGGAAAGAACCCTTTCTTATCTACCCATGAGGACCAAACAATGTGGAAAGAACTCTTACTTATCTACCCAGGAGGACCAAACAATGTGGAAAGAACCCTTACTTATCTACCCATGAGGACCAAACAATGTGGAAAGAACCCTTACTTATCTACCCATGAGGACCAAACAATGTGGAAAGAACTCTTACTTATCTACTCAGGAGGACCAAACAATGTGGAAAAAACCCTTACTTACCGACCCAGGAGGACCAAACAATGTGGAAAGAACCCTTACTTATCTACCTATGAAGACCAAACAATGTGGAAAGAACCCTTACTTATCTACCCAGGAGGACCAAACAATGTGGAAAGAACTCTTACTTATCTACCCAGGAGGACCAAACAATGTGGAAAGAACTCTTACTTATCTACACATGAAGACCAAACAATGTGGAAAGAACCCTTACTTATCTACCCAGGAGGACCAAACAATGTGGAAAGAACCCTTACTTATCTACCTATGACGACCAAACAATGTGGATAGAACCCTTACTTATCTACCCAGGAGGACCAAACAATGTGGAAAGAACTCTTACTTATCTACTCAGGAGGACCAAACAATGTGGAAAGAACCCTTACTTATCTACACATGAAGACCAAACAATGTGGATAGAACCCTTACTTATCTACCCAGGAGGACCAAACAATGTGGAAAGAACCCTTACTTATCTACACATGAAGGACCAAACAATAAGGAAAGAACCCTTACTTATCTACCTATGAAGACCAAACAATGTGGAAAGAACTCTTACTTATCTACTCAGGAGGACCAAACAATGTGGAAAGAACCCTTACTTATCTACCCATGAGGACCAAACAATGTGTAAAGAACCCTTACTTATCTACTCAGGAGGACCAAACAATGTGGAAAGAACCCTTACTTATCTACCCATGAGGACCAAACAATGTGGAAAGAACCCTTACTTATCTACTCAGGAGGACCAAACAATGTGGAAAGAACTCTTACTTATCTACCCATGAGGACCAAACAATGTGGAAAGAACCCTTACTTACCTACCCATGAGGACCAAACAATGTGGAAAGAACCCTTACTTATCTACCCATGAAGACCAAACAATGTGGATAGAACCCTTACTTATCTACCTATGAGGACCAAACAATGTGGAAAGAACCCTTACTTATCTACCTATGAGGACCAAACAATGTGGAAAGAACTCATACTTATCTACCCATGAGGACCAAACAATGTGGAAAGAACCCTTACTTATCTACCTATGAGGACCAAACAATGTGGAAAGAACCCTTACTGATCTACCCATGAAGGCCAAACAATGTGGAAAGAACTCTTACTTATCTACTCAGGAGGACCAAACAATGTGGAAAGAACCCTTACTTATCTACACATGAAGACCAAACAATGTGGAAAGAACCCTTACTTATCTACCTATGAGGACCAAACAATGTGGAAAGAACCCTTACTTATCTACCCATGAGGACCAAACAATGTGGAAAGAACCCTTACTTATCTACCCATGAAGGCCAAACAATGTGGAAAGAACCCTTACTGATCTACTCAGGAGGACCAAACAATGTGGAAAGAACCCTTACTTATCTACCCATGAGGACCAAACAATGTGGAAAGAACCCTTACTTATCTACCTATGAGGACCAAACAATGTGGAAAGAACCCTTACTTATCTACCCATGAGGACCAAACAATGTGGAAAGAACCCTTACTTATCTACCCATGTGGACCAAACAATGTGGAAAGAACCCTTACTTACCTACTCAGGAGGACCAAACAATGTGGAAAGAACCCTTACTTATCTACCTATGAGGACCAAACAATGTGGAAAGAACTCTTACTTATCTACTCAGGAGGACCAAACAATGTGGAAAAAACCCTTACTTATCTACCCATGAGGACCAAACAATGTGAAAAGAACCCTTACTTATCTACCTATGAGGACCAAACAATGTGGAAAGAACCATTACTTATCTACCTATGAGGACCAAACAATGTGGAAAGAACCCTTACTTATCTACCTATGAGGACCAAACAATGTGGAAAGAACCATTACTTATCTACCCATGAGGACCAAACAATGTGGAAAGAACCCTTACTTATCTACCTATGAGGACCAAACAATGTGAAAAGAACCCTTACTTATCTACCTATGAGGACCAAACAATGTGGAAAAACCCTTACTGATCTACATGAAGGATGTCTTACCCTACTGACCAAACAATGTGGAAAGAACCCTTACTTATCTACCCAGGAGGACCAAACAATGTGGAAAGAACTCTTACTTATCTACCCATGAGGACCAAACAATGTGGAAAGAACTCTTACTTATCTACCTATGACGACCAAACAATGTGGAAAGAACCCTTACTTACCTACTCAGGAGGACCAAACAATGTGGAAAGAACCCTTACTTATCTACCCAGGAGGACCAAACAATGTGGAAAGAACTCTTACTTATCTACCTATGAGGACCAAACAATGTGGAAAGAACCCTTACTTATCTACCCAGGAGGACCAAACAATGTGGATAGAACCCTTACTTATCTACCCATGAGGACCAAACAATGTGGAAAGAACCCTTACTTATCTACCCATGAGGACCAAACAATGTGTAAAGAACCCTTACTTATCTACTCAGGAGGACCAAACAATGTGGAAAGAACCCTTACTTATCTACCCAGGAGGACCAAACAATGTGGAAAGAACTCTTACTTATCTACCCATGAGGACCAAACAATGTGGAAAGAACCCTTACTTATCTACCTATGACGACCAAACAATGTGGAAAGAACCCTTACTTACCTACTCAGGACGACCAAACAATGTGGAAAGAACCCTTACTTACCTACCCAAGAGGACCAAACAATGTGGAAAGAACCCTTACTTATCTATCAATGTGGAAAGAACCCTTACAGGAGGACCAAACAATGTGGAAAGAACCCTTACTTATCTACCCATGAGGACCAAACAATGTGGAAAGAACCCTTACTTATCTACCCATGAGGACCAAACAATGTGGAAAGAACCCTTACTTATCTACCCATGAGGACCAAACAATGTGGAAAGAACCCTTACTTATCTACCCATGAGGACCAAACAATGTGGAAAGAACCCTTACTTATCTACCTATGACGACCAAACAATGTGGAAAGAACCCTTACTTACCTACTCAGGACGACCAAACAATGTGGAAAGAACCCTTACTTACCTACCCAAGAGGACCAAACAATGTGGAAAGAACCCTTACTTATCTACTCAGGAGGACCAAACAATGTGGAAAGAACCCTTACTTATCTACCCATGAGGACCAAACAATGTGGAAAGAACTCTTACTTACCTACCCATGAGGACCAAACAATGTGGAAAGAACTCTTACTTATCTACTCAGGAGGACCAAACAATGTGGAAAGAACCCTTACTTATCTACCTATGAGGACCAAACAATGTGGAAAGAACTCTTACTTATCTACCCATGAGGACCAAACAATGTGGAAAGAACTCTTACTTATCTACCTATGAGGACCAAACAATGTGGAAAGAACCCTTACTTATCTACCTATGAGGACCAAACAATGTGGAAAGAACTCTTACTTATCTACCTATGAGGACCAAACAATGTGGAAAGAACCCTTACTGATCTACCTATGAAGACCAAACAATGTGGAAAGAACTCTTACTTATCTACCCAGGAGGACCAAACAATGTGGAAAGAACCCTTACTTATCTACACATGAGGACCAAACAATGTGGAAAAAACCCTTACTGACCTACCCATGAAGGACCAAACAATGTGGAAAGAACCCTTACTTATCTACCCATGAGGACCAAACAATGTGGAAAGAACTCTTACTTATCTACTCAGAAGGACCAAACAATGTGGAAAAAACCCTTACTTACCTACCCAGGAGGACCAAACAATGTCGAAAGAACTCTTACTTACCTACCTATGAGGACCAAACAATGTGGAAAAAACCCTTACTGATCTACCCATGAAGGACCAAACAATGTGGAAAGAACCCTTACTTATCTACCTATGAGGACCAAACAATGTGGAAAAAACCCTTACTGATCTACCCATGAAGGACCAAACAATGTGGAAAGAACCCTTACTTATCTACCTATGAGGACCAAACAATGTGGAAAAAACCCTTACTGATCTACCCAGGAGGACCAAACAATGTGGAAAGAACCCATACTTATCTACTCAGGAGGACCAAACAATGTGGAAAGAACCCTTACTTATCTACCTATGAGGACCAAACAATGTCGAAAGAACCCTTACTTATCTACCTATGACGACCAAACAATGTGGAAAGAACCCTTTCTTATCTACCTATGAGGACCAAACAATGTGGAAAAAACCCTTACTTATATACCCATGAAGGCCAAACAATGTGGAAAGAACCCTTACTTATCTACCCAGGAGGACCAAACAATGTGGAAAGAACCCTTACTTATCTACCCAGGAGGACCAAACAATGTGGATAGAACCCTTACTTATCTACCCAGGAGGACCAAACAATGTGGAAAGAACCCTTACTTATCTACACATGAAGACCAAACAATGTGGAAAGAACCCTTACTTATCTACCCAGGAGGACCAAACAATGTGGAAAGAACCCTTACTTATCTACCTATGACGACCAAACAATGTGGAAAGAACTCTTACTTATCTACCTATGAGGACCAAACAATGTGGAAAGAACTCTTACTTATCTACCTATGAGGACCAAACAATGTGGAAAGAACTCTTACTTATCTACCCAGGAGGACCAAACAATGTGGAAAGAACCCTTACTTATCTACCCAGAAGGACCAAACAATGTGGAAAGAACTCTTACTTATCTACCCATGAGGACCAAACAATGTGGAAAGAACCCTTACTTATCTACCCAGGAGGACCAAACAATGTGGAAAGAACTCTTACTTATCTACCCATGAGGACCAAACAATGTGGAAAGAACCCTTACTTACCTACCTATGAGGACCAAACAATGTGGAAAGAACCCTTACTTACCTACCCATGAGGACCAAACAATGTGGAAAGAACCCTTACTTATCTACACATGAGGACCAAACAATGTGGAAAGAACTCTTACTTATCTACCCAGGAGGACCAAACAATGTGGAAAGAACCCTTACTTATCTACCCATGAGGACCAAACAATGTGGAAAGAACCCTTACTTATCTACCCATGAAGGCCAAACAATGTGGAAAGAACCCTTACTTATCTACTCAGGAGGACCAAACAATGTGGAAAAAACCCTTACTTACCTACTCAGGAGGACCAAACAATGTGGAAAAAACTCTTACTTATCTACCCAGGAGGACCAACAATGTGGAAAGAACCCTTACTTATCTACACATGAGGACCAAACAATGTGGAAAGAACCCTTACTTATCTACTCAGGAGGACCAAACAATGTGAAAAGAACTCTTACTTATCTACCCATGAGGACCAAACAATGTGGAAAGAACCTTTACTTACCTACCCATGAGGACCAAACAATGTGGAAAGAACTCTTACTTATCTACCCAGGAGGACCAAACAATGTGGAAAGAACCCTTACTTACCTACCCAGGAGGACCAAACAATGTGGAAAGAACCCTTACTTACCTACTCAGGAGGACCAAACAATGTGGAAAGAACCCTTACTTATCTACACATGAAGGACCAAACAATGTGGAAAGAACCCTTACTTATCTACCCAGGAGGACCCAAACAGTGGGAAAGAACCCTTACTTATCTACAGGAGGGACCAAACAATGTGGGAAGAACCCTTACTTGTATCTGCCCAGGAGGACCAGAAGCAATGTGGATAGAGCCACTTACTTATCTACCCAGGAGGACCAAACAATGTGGAAAGAACCCTTACTTATATACCCATGAAGGCCAAACAATGTGGAAAGAACCCTTACTTATCTACCCAGGAGGACCAAACAATGTGGAAAGAACCCTTACTTACCTACCCAGGAGGACCAAACAATGTGGAAAGAACCCTTACTTATCTACCCATGAGGACCAAACAATGTGGAAAGAACCCTTACTTACCTACCCATGAGGACCAAACAATGTGGAAAGAACCCTTACTTATCTACCCATGTGGACCAAACAATGTGGATAGAACCCTTACTTTTCTACCCATGAGGACCAAACAATGTGGAAAGAACCCTTACTTATCTACCTATGACGACCAAACAATGTGGAAAGAACCCTTTCTTATCTACCTATGAGGACCAAACAATGTGGAAAAAACCCTTACTGATCTACCCATGAAGACCAAACAATGTGGAAAGAACCCTTACTTATCTACCTATGACGACCAAACAATGTGGAAAGAACCCTTTCTTATCTACCTATGAGGACCAAACAATGTGGAAAAAACCCTTACTGATCTACCCATGAAGGCCAAACAATGTTGAAAGAACCCTTACTTATCTACCCATGAGGACCAAACAATGTGGATAGAACCCTTACTTATCTACCCAGGAGGACCAAACAATGTGGAAAGAACCCTTACTTATCTACACATGAAGGACCAAACAATAAGGAAAGAACCCTTACTTATCTACCTATGAAGACCAAACAATGTGGAAAGAACTCTTACTTATCTACTCAGGAGGACCAAACAATGTGGAAAGAACCCTTACTTATCTACCCATGAGGACCAAACAATGTGGAAAGAACTCTTACTTATCTACCTATGAGGACCAAACAATGTGGAAAGAACCCTTACTTATCTACCTATGAGGACCAAACAATGTGGAAAGAACTCTTACTTATCTACCTATGAGGACCAAACAATGTGGAAAGAACTCTTACTTATCTACCCAGGAGGACCAAACAATGTGGAAAGAACCCTTACTTATCTACCCAGGAGGACCAAACAATGTGGAAAGAACTCTTACTTATCTACCTATGAGGACCAAACAATGTGGAAAGAACTCTTACTTATCTACCCAGGAGGACCAAACAATGTGGAAAGAACCCTTACTTATCTACCCAGAAGGACCAAACAATGTGGAAAGAACTCTTACTTATCTACCCATGAGGACCAAACAATGTGGAAAGAACCCTTACTTATCTACCCAGGAGGACCAAACAATGTAGAAGAACCATACTTATCTACTGCAAGGGACCATTAATGTGGAAGAACTCTTGCTTACATCTGCCCACTTGAGGACCAAACAATGTGGAAAGAACCCTTACTTATCTACTCAGGAGGACCAAACAATGTGGAAAGAACTCTTACTTATCTACCCATGAGGACCAAACAATGTGGAAAGAACCCTTACTTATCTACCCATGAGGACCAAACAATGTGGAAAGAACCCTTACTTATCTACCCATGAGGACCAAACAATGTGGAAAGAACCCTTACTGACCTACCCATGAAGGACCAAACAATGTGGAAAGAACCCTTACTTATCTACCTATGAGGACCAAACAATGTGGAAAAACCCTTACTGATCTACCCATGAAGGACCAAACAATGTGGAAAGAACCCTTACTTATCTACTCAGGAGGACCAAACAATGTGGAAAAAACCCTTACTTATATACCCATGAGGGCCAAACAATGTGGAAAGAACCCTTACTTATCTACCTATGAGGACCAAACAATGTGGAAAAAACCCTTACTGATCTACCCATGAAGGACCAAACAATGTGGAAAGAACCCTTACTTATCTACCTTTGAGGACCAAACAATGTGGAAAAAACCCTTACTGATCTACCTATGAAGGCCAAACAATGTGGAAAGAACCCTTACTTATCTACCCATGAGGGCCAAACAATGTGGAAAGAACCCTTACTTATCTACACATGAAGACCAAACAATGTGGAAAGAACCCTTACTTATCTACCTATGAGGACCAAACAATGTCGAAAGAACCCTTACTTATCTACCTATGAGGACCATACAATGTGGAAAGAACCCTTACTTATATACCCATGAAGGACCAAACAATGTGGAAAGAACCCTTACTTATCTACCTATGAGGACCAAACAATGTGGAAAGAACCCTTACTTATCTACCTATGAGGACGAAACAATGTCGAAAGAACCCTTACTTATCTACCTATGAGGACCAAACAATGTCGAAAGAACCCTTACTTATCTACCTATGACGACCAAACAATGTGGAAAGAACCCTTTCTTATCTACCTATGAGGACCAAACAATGTGGAAAAAACCCTTACTTATATACCCATGAAGGCCAAACAATGTGGAAAGAACCCTTACTTATCTACCCAGGAGGACCAAACAATGTGGAAAGAACCCTTACTTATCTACCCAGGAGGACCAAACAATGTGGATAGAACCCTTACTTATCTACCCAGGAGGACCAAACAATGTGGAAAGAACCCTTACTTATCTACTCAGGAGGACCAAACAATGTGGAAAGAACCCTTACTTATCTACCCAGGAGGACCAAACAATGTGGATAGAACCCTTACTTTTCTACCCATGAGGGCCAAACAATGTGGAAAGAACCCTTACTTATCTACCCAGGAGGACCAAACAATGTGGATAGAACCCTTACTTATCTACCCATGAAGGCCAAACAATGTGGAAAGAACCCTTACTTATCTACCCATGAAGGCCAAACAATGTGGAAAGAACCCTTACTTATCTACCCAGGAGGACCAAACAATGTGGATAGAACCCTTACTTATCTACCCATGAAGGACCAAACAATGTGGAAAGAACCCTAACTTATCTTCCTAAGAAGAGCAAACAATGTGGAAAGAACCCTTACTTATGTACCCATGAAGGACCAAACAATGTGGAAAGAACCATTACTTATGTACCCATGAAGGACCAAACAATGTGGAAAGAACCATTACTTATGTACCCATGAAGACCAAACAATGTGGAAAGAACTCTTACTGATCTACCCATGAAGGACCAAACAATGTGGAAAGAACCATTACTTATGTACCCATGAAGACCAAACAATGTGGAAAGAACTCTTACTGATCTACCCATGAAGGACCAAACAATGTGGAAAGAACCCTTACTTATGTACCCATGAAGACCAAACAATGTGGAAAGAACTCTTACTGATCTACCCATGAAGGACCAAACAATGTGGATAGAACCCTAACTTATCTTCCTAAGAAGAGCAAACAATGTGGAAAGAACCCTTACTTATGTACCCATGAAAGACCAAACAATGTGGAAAGAACCCTTACTTATGTACCCATGAAGGACCAAACAATGTGGAAAGAACCATTACTTATGTACCCATGAAGACCAAACAATGTGGAAAGAACTCTTACTGATCTACCCATGAAGGACCAAACAATGTGGAAAGAACCATTACTTATGTACCCATGAAGACCAAACAATGTGGAAAGAACTCTTACTGATCTACCCATGAAGGACCAAACAATGTGGAAAGAACCCTTACTTATGTACCCATGAAGACCAAACAATGTGGAAAGAACTCTTACTGATCTACCCATGAAGGACCAAACAATGTGGAAAGAACCATTACTTATCTACCCAGGAGGACCAAACAATGTGGAAAGAACCCTTACTTATCTACCCATGAAGGACCAAACAATGTGGAAAGAACCATTACTGATCTACCTATGAGGACCAAACAATGTGGAAAGAACCCTTACTGATCTACCCATGAAGGACCAAACAATGTGGAAAGAACCATTACTTATCTACCCAGGAGGACCAAACAATGTGGAAAGGACCCTTACTTATCTACCCAGGAGGACCAAACAATGTGGAAAGAACCCTTACTTATCTACCTATGAGGACCAAACAATGTCGAAAGAACCCTTTCTTATCTACCCATGAAGACCAAACAATGTGGAAAGAACCCTTACTTATCTACCTATGAGGACCAAACAATGTGGAAAGAACCCTTACTTATCTACCCATGAAGACCAAACAATGTGGAAAGAACCCTTACTTATCTACCCATGAAGACCAAACAATGTGTAAAGAACCCTTACTTATCTACCCATGAAGACCAAACAATGTGGAAAGAACCCTTACTTATCTACCCATGAGGACCAAACAATGTGGAAAGAACCCTTAGTTATCAACCCATGAAGACCAAACAATGTGGAAAGAACCCTTACTTATCTACACATGAAGACCAAACAATGTGTAAAGAACCCTTACTTATCTACCCATGAAGACCAAACAATGTGGAAAGAACCCTTACTTATCTACCCATGAAGACCAAACAATGTGGAAAGAACCCTTACTTATCTACCCATGAAGACCAAACAATGTGTAAAGAACCCTTACTTATCTACCCATGAAGACCAAACAATGTGGAAAGAACCCTTACTTATCTACCCATGAAGGATCAAACAATGTGGAAATAACCCTTAATTATCTACACATGAGGACCAAACAATGTGGAAAGAACCCTTACTTATCTACCTATGAGGACCAAACAATGTGGAAAGAACCCTTACTTATCTACCCATGAAGTCCAAACAATGTGGAAAGAACCCTTACTTATCTACCTATGAGGACCAAACAATGTGGAAAGAACCCTTACTTATCTACCCATGAAGACCAAACAATGTGGAAAGAACCCTTACTTATGTACCCATGAGGGCAAAACAATGTTTGGCTCTTGCTGGAAAAAGTTTTCATATCTAATGCAAATCACCAAACCGACTCTCTCTTGCCAGTAAAAGGCCGAGTTACATATCAATTGATGTAGTGTTGTTACCTTTAGCCTCCTTTTTCTCTGTACTTCCATCTAATGAACATTCCGTTTTCAGACATGATTCTGTAAGAAAAGGAACAGGTTTTAAATTGTTTTGATTGGATAAGAGTTTTATGTCAATATAAAATAGTCAAAATATATCACAGTCGTTGGTGCAATTTTATCCTGTCAAGTGTCAACACTGACATTTTGGGACCATGACTAGGTGCCGTATACCTTTCATTCTCCTATGCAGTGATCTCCCTTTTCATTTTGCTATTACAGAAAAAAATCCTTGGAGATCTAAAAGGATTTTATTATTTCAATTATTAATGTTGAATCAAATTCTGAATACAGCATTTTTTCAAATTTAGAATTCTGACCGCTTTGACCCAATCATTACAAAAAAGTAATTGCAAAATATATTTATATGTTCAAAAACTGACAGAAGTGGTTTAAATCGTACTCAAACCTGTTTGTAACCTTCTTTTTTCCCTTGTTAGTTCGCAACGAGGTCCAATAACAGCAAACCAATTAAAAGGTTTAATCAAAATAATGAAGAAATAAAGTACATAGGGTCATGCCCTCAAAGTAACAGACATCAACAGTGTGTTTTCGTTATAGAAAAAGATCGTATCGAGGTAGATTCTATAATACCCATTTCCAAAAAAACAATTACATAGTCATGACTGACAATGCTGGCGAAATTGTCAAAATAATGTATTAATTTGATGTATGATTCATTTAAAAGTAAGGCAGATTGATTTAAATCATAGAGAAAATATTTCTTTTGCGTCTCAGCTACATTGTTTGAGTCACATGACTGTATATATCGTCACATGATTTCTATGAAGGCAGTGTACTGTACTGAAGTGTAGCGAAGGGAAGTATTCCTGCGCGGAGTTCGCATACCTTTGCGACACCCGGCACTAACCATATAACACACAGATACTTGACAAATCATGAGGTCATACATGTACGTCATGACCTATCACATCATGTTTACATTTTTCTTTACTTGTAAACTGTTGTTTTATATTGGTTTTCCCTTTTTTATGTATTTTATTTTGTTTTCATTTGTTTATCATAATTCATAAAGGTAACAGGATGAATATAATAGATGGTTGGTGTCTTTGAATTTTAAAATATTATCAGGTCCGATTTTTTAACATGTGGATCGGAAATGTTATCGGGCAAGGCTTAGGAATATTATCCGGTGAGTCGAAGGCGAAACAAACAAGATGTAAATAAAACACGAGAAAAAAGGGAAAAGTAAGAAGAGAATGATGTAAACATGACGTCATGTCGCTCTTATGACGTCATGATTTGTCGCGTCGATGTGTTACATGGTTAGTGCTGGATATCACAAATGTTATACGGCACCTAGTTATCGGTCCCGAAATGACACTTGTGACAGGATAACTTCATTTAGATGGTAGTCATTACACAGCAACATAATATTCTCCATGTCACCAATTTAATTTCTTCACAATGACAAGTGTTTCGTGGTAATATATAGATAAAACATGAGTAACTGACTTTGCAAAAAACATGGGGTTCAAAATAATGAAGAAAGAATCAAATGCAATGTTATGTTTTACATCCATATGGCAAAGGGCACAGTGATTTGAACCCAAACAGAGAGCAGCACTGTAATATAAACCCACAGAGACAGGGGCATCGTGATATGAACCCAAACATACAGGGGCATTGTGATATAAACCCATACATACAGGGGCATTGTGATATGAACCCACACAATCAGGGGCATTGTGATATGAACCGACACAGAGAGGGGCATTGTGATATAAACCCACACATACAAGGGCACTGTGATATAAACCCACACATACAGTGGCATTGTGATGTAAACCCACACATACAGGGGCATTGTGGCATAAACCCATACATACAGGGGCATTGTGATATGAACCCACACATACAGGGGCATTGTGATATGAACCCACACAGACAGGGGCATTGTGATATGAACCCACACATACAGGGACACTGTGATATAAACCCACGCAAACAGGGGCATTGTGATATGAACCCACACAGACAGGGGCATTGTGATATGAACCCATACAGAGAGGGGCATTGTGATATCAACCCACACAATCAGGGGCATTGTGATATCAACCCACACATACAGGGGCATTGTGATATCAACCCACACATACAGGGGCATTGTGATATAAACCCACACAGACAGGGGCATTGTGATATGAACCCACACAGAGAGGGGCATTGTGATATCAACCCACACAATCAGGGGTATTGTGATATCAACCCACACATACAGGGACATTGTGATATAAACCCACACATACAGGGGCATTGTGATATAAACCCATACATACAGGGGCACTGTGATATGAACCCACACATACAGGGGCATTGTGATATGAACCCACACAGAGAAAGGCATTGTGATATGAACCCACACAGAGAGGGGCATTGTGATATGAACCAGCACAGAGAGGGGCATTGGGATATAAACCTGCACAGAGAGGAGCACTGTGATTTGAACCCACACAGAGAGGGGCACTATGATCTACACCTACACAGAGAGGGGCACTGTGAATTGAAACCACAGAGAGGGGCACTATGATTTGAACCCACACAGAGAGGGACACTGTTTCTTTAACCCTCAGAGAGAGGGTCAATGTTATTTGAACGCACATCAAGAGAGTGAATCTGTGATTTGATCCCTCACAGAGAGGGACCTGATTTTTTCAAGTTTTGTACTCCAATATGCTGAAGAGACCCCTAGCCTAGATATATTGAGGACAGTGGTCAATGGAAGAGCACCAGCCTCATGACATAAAGGCATTCGGAACATCTCCGCCATTTCTTAAAATAACCTCGGAGGTAATGGGGAGCCATTTTTGAAAGTAGGTCAGCAACGAAGGGCATGTCCGTTTGCAATCGTATCTACTCTACGCCGAAAAGAGCCGATTGACAAAATATGAAACAAAGATGTGTTGATATGATCATCTTTAATGAAAAGGGTAAAAATACCATTCAATTGTAATATATATCCAATTTGTGTGTATTTGAATACATATTTAGTGCCTGTGTGCATTCTGCGTTATCGCCGGAAATAAGGCAAATTACCCCAGGATTTCTGGTGTATTCATGTACTGCCTACGTGGTATATCTACCGACTTGTGACGGGGATTGCCGAGTAGATATGATTGGACATGAAGGTTGTGGTTTGAAGTCCATGAGCATCGGGATCAACCTTGCGACCTTTCATTTATCCACATTCATTTAACCCTTTCCCAAACAGCAAATTTTCGACTGTCCCAAATTGAAACAGCTTACAGACGACATTTCAAAATGTGATGAAATTGGTAAATATTCTTCAGATAGGCCAGAAAACATTGTAGGAAAAGGGGAAATTGCTCGTCACAAGCAATATCTCCTTTTCCCTCAATGTTTTCTAAAGTCGTCTGCAACAGAGTGGTCAAATGACATTATTGTTTGGGAAAGGGTTAACCAAAATTTAACAAACAACAAACTGAGTGGGTCACAATTAATGATATCTATGATATAGCTTAAAGTTTCTGTGCGTCATAGGATTGTTTTTTCAAACTTTCGAAAATAAAGGAATATAGATTAATTAAACATTTCAGCAGAGAAACCAATAGCATATAAAATGAATTTTGACATTTTTCATTTTGTAAAAATCCGAGGGAATTCCGACATAATCTAAACATAGCGTCAAGCTATGAACAACCAGTCACGTGATGCTCATGTGATATTAAGACTACACGCTGAAAACAAAAATGGACGCTGATGCTAGTATCTTCTAAGTTTTGTTCATCGTCACGTGACAAGCACTTGACAGCCCACGTGACGTAACTAATTACCATATAGCTGTCGTAACATACAAAGGTCAAGGCCGTGAGGGTTTTCCGTTGTTATCTTCATCTATACCGTGATTTTGGCAATTTTTTAATGAATATTTGTTAGAAGCATAGCTGAATACCATAATTATGCAAATTCTACTTTTTACCGTGGGGGGTTTCCGTCGTTATCTTCATTTATACCGCGATATTTTACCTATATATATTTAGTGTATGACGTCCAGGATCTTTAAATTTCATTTCATTAATGGACGTCTAAAAACAACACAAGTTTAAATTAAGTGTTTAGTACTAGGACTCATTCATTTTTTTCTTTTTTTATATGGGTTTTACATCACATCAACCTTATTTCAGTTATGTAGCGATGCCCGACTATTAATGATGGAGGAAGACCCCATACTCAACTGCCTATAAGGGATGGTCAAGGCGGGTAGAACCATTGGCATTCTGTAAGTCAGTCGGGAGACTGCCTCTCATGAAAATCCATATCCCTCTCAAGATTTGAACCCACGCGGAGAGGGGTCATGTGATTTCAAGTTCTGTACTCTAACCACTAGGCCACGGAGTCCCCCAAACTCATTCATTTAAAATGTTTGGAGTTTATTTCACAGAACTTTAGACGGCATGTGTTCGCTTGACCTTTGACTAATCCATTAACTACTCAAATTCTCTAGTAAGGTTTCCATGGTGCAATTGTTTTCTTTTCTTTTTTCTTTTACTGTTTCAGGGACTGATAACTTTTTATTAGATGACATGTATTACGATGTAAGTTTTCTAAGCTGTTGGTACAATTATTTTTTTAAGGTTTTTTTTTATTCTTTCCGAGACAGGTTATTGTGATAATTCTTATTATTGTGAATGTAAAATAGAGAATAATCAACTACTTTCCATTGATATCAAAAATATGTCACGAGAATTGGTTGTTATCAGGTTGAAAAAAACGAGTTCGAAGAACGATTTTTTTCTACATGATAACAATCCATTCAAGTGACATATTTTTATATCAATCGAATGGAGTTGATTATTCTATTTATTTTATTCCACTTTAGTAAATATATTTGCCAAAATACTTCCCTAAACGCCAAATGGAATATGAAATGGGAGGAGCAAAGCCGTTAACAACGCCCATGGCGTCATTTTTGGGTCCTATGAAGTCATTCACGCGGTTGGATACATTTTAGAATACAAACATTTTAGTGCCATGTGCAGAAGTGCAGCCATGACTTTAATGCAAATGAATGGTAAAAGAAAGTAGTTCCGTCAAAACTGATATCATCACTAGTGATAATATTCACTGTGACAAAATTGAAAATTAATACACTGAGAAATCCCAGTATTTCACTGATAGGAATATAATAAAGCTCTCTAATTGGTTGGTACAAGTATAGATGATATCATTGTTTTTGTCATTTCAGGAACTGCTAACTGTGATGATTATAATTCAATGGCATGCATTATGGGCCAGAGGCCTAAATGTACAAACAAAATGTTCAATGTTCTATGTTCAATTCAGAGCGAGCACTGGTTATGCATACAGGAAGCAAAATCAAGGGTGATTAATCTAAGTTGTAAGAAATTGTTACACATTAATGTAAAATAATGTTTAAACTGCAATAAACTTATTTGCCCAAAACCACATGTGACAGTTAACAATAATAGAATCTAATTTAATTTTGTTGAAACAATACAATTATTGTATTGCAGTATAATGTTTGAAGGGACTAACTCAAAAATTTGTGGTCTAGGAGCAATCAACTTTAAAATCTTGATACTAACAATCATTGTCCCTGAACCAAAGACTATCTTAAATTTCTTAATTTCTTTGTTAATGAAACCCTGTGATTTGTTAAATAATGAGAAGTAAGCCTTTGCAATAAAAGAGGTTGGAAGGCTGCAAAATAACCTAGTCTTATGTTATTACATAAATCTATGCTGTCATCTTATCAGTTAAAGACAATTCATTTTAAAAAGCTAAAATCCAAATCTGTGAGAGAGTTCTCTTAATATAAAAACAGCTACTGTACCCAAAATTGCTTCAGAATATGCTGATATATCTTAGTATGCCATGCATTTCAAAACCATTGCACTGCTTTTGGACGTGATTTAATATTCAATTAAAGGCACATCAAAGGAGAGGAGAACAAATGAATAACTGAAAAAATATATGGTGTTCATGTTCATAAAAGTAATGAGAATTAGTTAAGGAATGCATTATTTTAGGAGACCATATTAGATAGACTCCTTTAACATAAGTTATTTTCTGCTTGAAATATAGTTGTCTCCAATTCAATCATGTTTATCAACAACCCGTTTGTTTACATATTCAAAATAACAAATTCTGATTGGTCGATTCAAAAAAGTGTGTATCAACTGTCAAGGTCAGAGGCGAAGAATCAGTAAATCTGAATTATAAAACTTGCTAATCTGGGTTATTTCTGGTTTACTTTCACATTTTGTTTGTTCTGATGGTGTTTTCTGGGGATAACTTTTTGAATCAGTCTAAATAATTACCAAATAATATAGTTTGATGTAGCATTAATCTCCTTTAATGGGCTTTTAACAATGTGAACATTCAAATTGGAGAATTTCTTGGGTTTTATTGGTTCCTGACATTTCTTGTTTGACCTAGTTTTATTGCTAATTGTAAACAAACTGTATAGTATTCACTATTTTAAAAGCATCAGGTGAATGTGTTACAGTCTCAGTTCCTCTGTTAAAGGGGATTTAAAGTACTTTTAAGTTAATTTTCAATTATTTCATAACTTTTACAATTTAAGTGGAAATGAGCGCAAGTATAGCTTTAAAAGTATGTTGAATTTACTTGCATAGAGGAACCGAGACTGTAACCCATTCATATGATACTTCTAAAAGAGCGAATACTATAAGGTTTGTTTACAATTAGCGATAAAACAAGGTCGATCAAGAAACATCCGGAACCAATTAACCCTAACCCGAGAAATGTTCCATTTTGAATTTTCATGTTGTAGGTTTTGGTGTTTCGCTATTTTTAAACATATTCTATCATAATTTATAACTCATTTTACCCAGTTTGAGGGTTTTTCTGAGTGCTAGTATGCTTTTATACATTTGATTACCTTGTTCTTTTACAGGTCCTGCTTTGTCATTTGATGTTGCCATTTCTTAAAAGTTCTCAAACCTGTAAAAAAAAAGGCCAGGGGATAAACAATTCATACTTAAAACAAAATAATCATAATTACCACAGCCAATGTTCTCAAAATGTTCTTATGTCTTGTTTTAACTCAAAATTATTGCTCAACTTTGAGCAGAATTATAAGCATTTGAGTTAAGTTGTGATCTAGAAATAAACCCACACTCAACTTATTTTTATCAAACTTTGAGTTCAAGCAATCATTTCGACCTAAACTTAAGCGACACGATAAATGTTCAAAAACCAACGTCAAGAATGGTTCATTCAACTTTCTCAACTGAGTATGAAAACTGTTCTTGAGTATCAGTCTAAAGGTGTACGGAATAAACCCCCACGGGAATAAACCCCCACCCTTAAAAACGCCACAGCGGAATAAACCCCCACTCATATTTTGCACTCGCGGAATAAACCACACTCATATCTAGTGGGAATAATGTAGTGAAAAATTAAAGGTAATCTGTTTGTTTTGATGAAGCGTTAATTGGATAGCTACCATGATTACCTTTCTTTGATTGAAATTGGATGTAAACATGTATAAACCCTTTCATACTTTACTAAAAGTGAAAAAGTTAGAATGACAGGTAAATTGATTCCATTGGTGATGAGTTAATTACCTTCAATAATGAACACAATGAGTTCCTACATGCCATCGGCCAAAACATTCGGCTTCAATAAAACCAACAACGACAATAATAAGTACTTTTTTATACTTAACTTTTTTGTATCTAAAATAGTTTTTTCACTAACAATGTGCTTCAACATGGTCATACACCTGTTACTTTTGAGATATTGAATTCCCATTGACTCCAATGTTAAATCAGGCATTTTCAAGACTCTGCTGAATGAAGAATAGTGTTTTTTACGCTTAGCTATATACAGGAACATCAAGTTTGTCCATTTAACTCTCAGAAACTGTAATAAAATGGACACCTCAATCGTCTCATTTTTTTTCTACGGAGCAAAGTGTATTAGTACCGTCCGAAAATCAGTGCACTAGCTGTCAAATCTAGCCGAGGTACCGGCATTTGTGTTCATACATCCCAAACAAATAGTCCTGCAATAAGCAATCAAAACAAACTTTGGGAGCATTGCAGGACTATAATCTATACAGGAAACACATCAGTGTTTTACCAGCTCATCTCTTACCAGCAAAACTATGCACCAGAAGTCGAAACTCAAAATTTCTAAATGGGACTACTTTTGGGTACTACGACCCGGAAGTACTCCGTAACAGGTGCGAGACCTAATACAAATGCATTTTATTGCTAACATGGTTTTCGGTCTTATTTTTCCAAGGATTGGGGACTTGCGACAAAATATAATGTGAAAAACCTGACAGGAAAGCGATAAAAATGGAACAAACAAGGAATCCATACACCCACCCTAATCGACTACATTTGCATACAAGACTATGTAAAAGAGCCAAGTGTCACCAAAGAGAGATAAATACTAATTATTAAAAAAATGATGGATCAATTTGACTGAAACAAAAAGGTTTTTGTTCCTTAAAGATTGTCTCATACTTTGATAAAAGTTTTACAAGGTTTGAACTGGGAACATTCCAAGAAAAGTAGCCTTCTAAGCAATATCTTTGGTAAAACAAAGGCTATTTTCGTTGAAATGAAGGCTTACTTCTTCATTATTTAATCAAATCTAGTAGGAAATGCTATAATTATGTAATGTTCAAGACTCATAAATTCCCAATTACAAGGACAGAAATTTTAATGATTTGGGGGAAATCTTAGGGGTATATCTGGGCTTTTCCAAAAAGTACGGGAAAATGTGTGCGACATAGCTTTGTACACATTATGTGTTATTTATGGGGATAGAAATGTGATTTCAAAAGCTAAAAATAACTAAACAATTGGAAAATTGACTAAAAAACCTTTTTAGTATAAAAAGAAAATATTTTAAAGAACATTATAGGAAAAGCAGCCATTCCAAAGCCTTTTTTTAGTCAAATTGGTCCAAATCTGAACCCTGGACTCAACAATCAACATTTTCATTTTACAAAGCAAATGACTGATTTTCATGCATACATTAGGATCTTGAAATATGTTATAGCTTTATCAAGGAATATCTTTGGAAAAACAGATTGTTACATGCAATTCTATATTGAAATGGTTGATATAAAGAGTTTATACCTATTCAAAGACAGATAAACAATATCTAAATTGATTTTTCTGAAACACGGCCATCGAGAAAACCATTCGATATTCAGGCTTCATCGACAGATATGATATTTAGAAAATGGCATGGAAAAAGAAATAATTGCTCATTATTAATCATTGATTTCTCTTTTCCACCAATGTTTCCATTTGATAGTAAAAACAGCTTGCTTGATACTACCGTAACCTATGAATAGAACTCACCGTCACCATTCACGATGCAATGGAAATGATAAGATAACAACAACAACAATAATAATGATGATTATAATAATAATGATAATAATAACAATAATAATAATAGTAATCAGGGTCTTCCCCAGCCCCGTAAAGCGCCGCGGCTCCGCTGCGCTTGACTTTCAAAATAAGCACTCCCACGGCGCCTTAGCCGACTCCCGCGGCGCTCTAAATGTGTCCGCAGCGCTTTAAATTGACCCCAAATAGAGTCAACGTCAATGGCAGTATATTCTAGATAAACCGCCAGTCTATAAAGGAGTAACTAACAGCTGATAAAAAAGTCGATAGGCGTTTACACAGTCGATTTATGCGACGTCGTCATAGGTACAGACATGAGCGTGTGTAATTGGTGTTACGGCACGTGCTTTGTCCTAAAAGGAAAGATCTATGATGCGTGTTAAAAGATCGCACTTGGAGTGAGAAATAGACTTTACTTAATTGACATGGCTTCTATCACTTTCTATGATACTATAGACGGGAACTTTATGTGAAAACACCTGATTCAGACATCCATCTCCACATCGCCGAATTCCTTGGTTTGTCATGGTAAGTTATTAGTCAAACTAATATGACGTGATCAGGAAATATTGAGAAAGTTTTGCATCCGACAATATCTTTCTTCACATCGAATTATTTTGACCGGGTAAGTTATAAAATTCAGTTCCTCGGCAACTTAGTTTCACTATAAATATGCCCAAAACCGGTTTTGTAGTATCTGTATACATAAACTGCTGAGATGAAATGATCATCTGGTGGGCTCAGGCATAACATAATTTTTCAAACGTCAAAATATTTGTTGGGCTCAGTGTGACATATACACCAAGTGAACCTGAGCAAGCTCCTCATTTCTGGAATTTCTTACGAACGATTTTATAATATGAAGACTATGTGTTAAGTGCCTCTTGTATGCAAAAATGTCTACAGGTATTGACACTGCAGCTATAGTCATGGGTTCACTTTGTTAAACAATGAACAAACCTCCAAGTGGTTAAGGTGAAGGAATTGTAACTTGGAGTTTTGGTTTGATCCTTCAGGCAAGACATGACAGAGCCCTAGTCTCGTACTGTGAATCCCAGGAAACCCGTATACAATACATAAAATACTGTTGACAGAGAGTCAAATGTTGCATACAAAATAATAATTTGTAACACCACGATTATCTATGAACTTGTCTTTTTTTAATGAATAGACTAGTGAGAAATAATTTAACAAATTCCAAGTGATGCCCCATTGTAAAAGGCATTTCGGGTAGACACGCAGGTTGCTATGTATTTGGCTAGTCATGACTCTGTTACCCGACATGAAAAGACGCAAGCACAAAGAAGCAAAAAGACTTAAACCAGCTTCCAGACATAGGAATCCTGTATCAAAGTTCAAATAAGCTTGATCCTCCAAGCCGTATGGCTGCCTTTAGGAATCTTCACTGGTTGATGAAGATAACTCGCTCAAACCATTAGTTGCATGCCACTTATGGATTTGTGTGAATTGTTTAAAAAGAACATTTCTGTTGAAGTAAAGCTGTAGTAATTGTACTGATGGAGACTTTTCACTTGCAAGCCATCAGATGATATTTGATAAAGGATAAAAACTGGCTGCAATACTCAATACTTAAATAATATACATGTAGTATGATGTTATGGTTCTTAGGAATTAACAACTGACATGAAGTAACACATGATGTCAGAAAAAAAGTTTGTTGTAAACTTCAACGAAGGAAAACCTTTTGCTTGTCATGGAAACATTTTTAATTTTGTAAAATAGTTGGATGCTTCTATGATTGATCTAGTTATTCATAATTTTGTTTTGCTTTGCACCTATGAAAACACTATTCATTTTAATGTAGTCTTCTTGCAACCTTCACAGTACTCTGACATGAAGAATACAATAAATAATAAATCATGTTTGTGATTTAATTTATATGTCAACAAAGATCTATGCTGAATGGGGACAATGGTTCTCGAGAGCCCATATTACGCTCTTTGCTATGAGAATCACATTGGTACTCCATATTGACCAGATGGATACATGTCCTTGAATAAATCTATTCAATGTGAGGGGGAGGCTGTGACACCAATTGGACATATTTTGTTTAAATGGGATGTTGCTCAACACTTCTATATACTTCTGATTCAAGATGTGTCTGAAAGATGATAATAATAATAATACAGGTTCACATTTTCATTTCAGACTGTTAAAGGGATTCAGCATGCATGTCCTCAAGAATTACAGAATTTCCAATTTAAAAAAGCTCAGGATGAATGGTTCAAAGCAAAACCAATGAGAAGTAGAGTATTCAAAATAGAAATGCACAGTGAAATATATGGAGTTTTGAAAATTAAATTTTGTAGACTATCACTCATTTTTTTTGTCTAGCAAATGTGTTGATTTAGATATATTATGGGACACTTTCTTTTGTCTTTTATTTTCACAACATACCTTAAAACTCACCATTTTGGTACACATATATAAAAAAAAATCAAAAAGGGAGGGGGATGACCCCCTCCCTTAACCCTCCCCCCTCCACCCCAGCGCCTGAAAAAAATCCTGGGGAAGACCCTGGTAATAATAATCAATGATAATGAGATGATGATGATTATGATATGGGGGACATGATAGCGGTATATGCTATTGGTGGTTTTGTGAAAGATCGATTTGTCAATCGAATTGATTTCGAAAAGTTTAACATGACTCGTGTGATTGGTTTCTTGCACCAAACCAGCCGGCTTAACCTGTTACACTTGAAATACCTTAGAATAGCTCTCTTGGTCAGTTTACAATTATTGTTTTAGTGTAACACATACATTTTAAACTGTAAAATGCTGTGTTGGTTAAGAAAAAGTATCGCTTAAAAGCCTTAGCTCTTGTCAAAAGATCTAGAGCGACAAGTATCCAAACACAGCTAATCTTGAGCGACACATTCCGCCTCAGCTACAACAGGAAAATCACTCAAAAGCAGAAAGTCTAGTCTGAGATCAGACAATATGAGCTAATAAAGGGAAGGAAATGACATAGATGTGCATCTTAGATCAGTATTTGCTGGATGAAAGTCAGTGGCATCACATGATCCTCCCTGTTAGGCGAGGTAAAAATTGCCAGGACTAACCCACCACCCGACACGATTACTGTTTTAGTATCCAGGAAGCAGTCACCGAGAGATGCTTTCATGGGTAAAAGTTCAGAAAAGTGAAAATACTGAAATTTCAAGCTGGGGGCCTGGGGGCCGCAGGGCCCCCGGTGGGTACAGGGCAACGCCCTGGCTTGGCTGGCCCCCGGAAGCTCCTGGATTTTAGCATATTGGAGTGCAATCTGAGGCCTTTAAATATACTTAAACACTGAAATTATTCTCTACATTTTGAAGGTGAAATAGATGACAACACTACAAATCAAAGGTTTAAAAGTTAAAAGCAGAAAGTTGATCTACACAATGTCAATTTATTTTCACAATCAGTAACTGTAAGATGAGAAAGTTACTAATCACCCAAAAGTCACTTAAAATTGACAGGATCTCAAAAATCTCTACTGAATCGTGTCTAGGAATGATTTTTCTTTTCAAAAACACTTTTTGTTTTATCAAAATCCGTCAATGCAATCAGAAACAGCAAAGAGTTTCACAAAATTCTGCGTAAAATTTCACCATGACATTCCTTACGTCCACGGACGGATGCACGAAACCGGTAGTTTTTAGCAAATTTTCACTAATTCCTCCCCGAAAATATCCAAAAGCCACAAACCTTCGAAAGATATGTCCATTCTCTTTCGATATGATGCGGTTACAACATCGGGCATCGGACACACAATTCACATTTGCGATATTAACAATAAATATTCACTGTTTGACGTTTGGAGTCGGCCATTACTTTTTCTAATCGGAGTAAATAAATAACGTAATCCCATTGGTTGTCAAAATTAAAATTCGATTGATTCGGCAATCATCATTGTTTTCTTAACCAATGGGATGACGTTATTTATTTACTCCGTTTAGTGAAGATAACAACAACAATTTGACCTGCCGGTCCTTGGACATCAGGAATGTCATGGTGAAATTTTACGCAGAATTACCCCCCCCCCCCCATTTTCTCCTCGAATTTATGTGATTTGGAAAAACGGCCCTGACGAAGATCGGAAATACGGAATTCCGTCATAATACGGAAAACTTTTACCCATGTGCTTTGAACAAGCTTTAAGCTTCCTTCACAATCGATGTAAAACATTAAACATATACGGTGAATGTTAAGTGCATTGATTGATTTAATTTGGACTAATTCACACCTGTGAGTAAACAATTTGATAATTTTCAGTAACTATGGCAATATGGATCTTCAAACTTTTAGACAAACTTTTTGTCACATTTGTCCTCCATTAAATGAATCGTTCGAAAGTTTGACGTGACAGGAGATATTGTCAGATTTAAAATTTGCTCAATATTTTCCAATCGCGTCAAATTAGTTTGACTATGGGAGTACGAAACAAACCGTGTACAAATACCTATATAAATGTCCATTTCGCTCTAGAGCAAATGTAAAGACAACCAGTCTTGAATATTGGGTTCATAATACAAAAAGCATGGACATTTATCGAAAAATAGTTAGTTTTTTTTAGTTATAACATATTCTAGAATAGTTTAATACCAAATATTGGTTAGTACCTGGTTGTCTGTCCACACCGTTTTGTAAACAAAGAAAAGGTAACTTCAACAGCTTCATATTTGTCAATTTATCCAATCGGTTATGTCCCTTGAATGATTAATGTCTGTTTTGGTACAAAATTCGCTTACATGTGTACAAGTTTGGTTTAACAAGGGTATATCAATTGTAGATCTAATCCTTCTGTTGTTACAAACTTTCTGTGATTTTTTTTAAATTAAATTAATTTGATAAGGTTAAATTATTGGCCTGATATTATAGAAGTTAGTTACCGAGTCGAATTGAAATGTACCGAATCGCTAAGAGAGAAACCGGAACAAGTAACAGGGGCCAACAAGTGATAAACCGTTTACCGTTTGGTACAGGATAAAGACCTAAGCGTGTGACTCCAAATGCTTTCCTGGGTCAACCAGCCTGCCTGCCTGCCTGCCTGCCTGCCTGCCTGCCTGCCTGCCTGCCTGCCTGCCTGCCTGCCTGCCTGCCTGCCTGCCTGCCTGCCTGCCTGCCTGCCTGCCTGCCTGCCTGCCTGCCTGCCTGCCTGCCTGCCTGCCTGCCTGCCTGCCTGCGTTGAAAGCGAGTATGCATCTGCAATATTACAGGAACATTTAGCCGCTGATGTTCCATCTCAATGTTTGATACCCCATTCAGACACCCATCCGATCATTTGTGTGAGTATGCTTCCAAAATAATACGTGATATATCTACATAATTATACCGCATCAAGGTTAACTCGGATGATCCAAGCTGTAACTGTGTGTTACATGGAATGAAATATCTACGTCTGGATCATTCGGACTACAACAAGGTTAACTCGGATGATCTAAGCTGTAACTGTGTGTTACATGGAATGAAATATCTACGTCTGGATCATTCGGACTTCATCAAGGTTAACTCGGATGATCTAAGCTGTAACTGTGTGTTACATGGAATGAAATATCTACGTCTGGATCATTCGGACTACAACAAGGTTAACTCGGATGATCTAAGCTGTAACTGTGTGTTACATGGAATGAAATATCTACGCCTGGATCTTTCGGACTACATCAAGGTTAACTCGGATGATCTAAGCTGTAACTGTGTATTACATGGAATGAAATATTTACGTCTGGATCATTCGGACCACATCAAGGTTAACTCGGATGATCTAAGCTGTAACTGTGTGTCAGTACATGAAATAAAACATTTGGATTATTCGGACTTCATCAAGGTTAACTCGGATGATCTAAGCTGTAACTGTGTGTCAGTACATGGAATAAAACATTTGGATTATTCGGACTTCATCAAGGTTAACTCGGATGATCCAAGCTGTAACTGTGTGTTACATGGAATGAAATACTACGTCTGGATCATTCGGACTACATCAAGGTTAACTCGGATGATCTAAGCTGTAACTGTGTGTCAGTACATGGAATAAAACATTTGGATTATTCGGACTTCATCAAGGTTAACTCGGATGATCCAAGCTGTAACTGTGTGTTACATGGAATGAAATATCTACGTCTGGATCAATCGGACTACATCAAGGTTAACTCGGATGATCTAAGCTGTAACTGTGTGTTTGTACATGAAATAAAACATTTGGATTATTCGGACTTCATCAAGGTCAACTCGGATGATCTAAGCTGTAACTGTGTGTTTGTACATGGAATAAAACATTTGGATTATTCGGACTTCATCAAGGTTAACTCGGATGATCTAAGCTGTAACTGTGTGTTTGTACATGGAATAAAACATTTGGATTATTCGGACTTCATCAAGGTTAACTCGGATGATCTAAGTTGTAACTGTGTGTCAGTACATGGAATAAAACATCTGGATTATTCGGACTACACCAAGGTTAACTCGGATGATCTAAGCTGTAACTGTGTGTCAGTACATGGAATAAAACATTTGGATTATTCGGGCTACATCAAGGTTAACTCGGATGATCTAAGCTGTAACTGTGTGTCAGTACATGGAATAAAACATTTGGATTATTCGGACTTCATCAAGGTTAACTCGGATGATCTAAGCTGTAACTGTGTGTCAGTACATGGAATAAAACATTTGGATTATTCGGACTACATCAAGGTTAACTCGGATGATCTAAGCTGTAACTGTGTGTCAGTACATGGAATAAAACATTTGGATTATTCGGACTTCATCAAGGTTAACTCGGATGATCTAAGCTGTAACTGTGTGTCAATTCATGAAATAAAACATTTGGATTATTCGGACTACATCAAGGTTAACTCGGATGATCCAAGCTGTAACTGTGTGTTAGTACATGGAATAAAACATCTGGATTATTCGGACTACATCAAGGTTAACTCGGATGATCCAAGCTGTAACTGTGTGTCAGTACATGGAATAAAACATTTGGATTATTCGGACTACATCAAGGTTAACTCGGATGATCCAAGCTGTAACTGTGTGTCAGTACATGAAATAAAACATTTGGATTATTCGGACTACATCAAGGTTAACTCGGATGATCTAAGCTGTAACTGTGTGTCAGTACATGAAATAAAACATTTGGATTATTCGGACTTCATCAAGGTTAACTCGGATGATCCAAGCTGTAACTGTGTGTCAGTACATGGAATAAAACATTTGGATTATTCGGACTACATCAAGGTTAACTCGGATGATCCAAGCTGTAACTGTGTGTCAGTACATGGAATAAAAACTGGTCGGACTACATCAAGGTTAACTCGGATGATCAAGCTGTAACTGTGTGTCAGTACATGGAATAAAACATTTGGATTATTCGGACTACATCAAGGTTAACTCGGATGATCCAAGCTGTAACTGTGTGTCAGTACATGGAATAAAACATTTGGATTATTCGGACTACATCAAGGTTAACTCGGATGATCAAGCTGTAACTGTGTGTCAGTACATGGAATAAAACATTTGGATTATTCGGACTTCATCAAGGTTAACTCGGATGATCTAAGCTGTAACTGTGTGTCAGTACATGGAATAAAACATTTGGATTATTCGGACTACATCAAGGTTAACTCGGATGATCCAAGCTGTAACTGTGTGTCAGTACATGAAATAAAACATTTGGATTATTCGGACTACATCAAGGTTAACTCGGATGATCTAAGCTGTAACTGTGTGTCAGTACATGGAATAAAATATTTGGATTATTCGGACTTCATCAAGGTTAACTCGGATGATCTAAGCTGTAACTGTGTGTCAGTACATGGAATAAAACATTTGGATTATTCGGACTTCATCAAGGTTAACTCGGATGATCTAAGCTGTAACTGTGTGTCAGTACATGGAATAAAACATTTGGATCATTCGGACTTCATCAAGGTTAACTCGGATGATCTAAGCTGTAACTGTGTGTCAGTACATGGAATAAAACATTTGGATCATTCGGACTTCATCAAGGTTAACTCGGATGATACAAGCTGTAACTGTGTATTTGTACATGGAATAAAACATTTGGATTATTCGGACTTCATCAAGGTTAACTCGGATGATACAAGCTGTAACTGTGTGTCAGTACATGGAATAAAACATTTGGATCAATCGGACTACATCAAGGTTAACTCGGATGATCCAAGCTGTAACTGTGTGTTACATGGAATGAAATATCTACGTCTGGATCATTCGGACTACATCAAGGTTAACTCGGATGATCTAAGCTGTAACTGTGTGTCAGTACATGGAATGAAATATCTACGCCTGGATCATTCGGACTACATCAAGATTAACTCGGATGATCCAAGCTGTAACTGTGTGTCAGTACATGGAATAAAACATTTGGATTAATCGGACTACATCAAGGTTAACTCGGATGATCCAAGCTGTAACTGTGTGTCAATTCATGGAATAAAACATTTGGATCATTCGGACTTCATCAAGGTTAACTCGGGTGATCTAAGCTGTAACTGTGTGTCAGTACATGGAATAAAACATTTGGATTATTCGGACTACACCAAGGTAAACTCGGATGATCTAAGCTGTAACTGTGTGTCAGTACATGAAATAAAACATTTGGATTATTCGGACTACACCAAGGTAAACTCGGATGATCTAAGTTGTAACTGTGTGTCAGTACATGAAATAAAACATTTGGATTATTCGGACTACACCAAGGTAAACTCGGATGATCTAAGCTGTAACTGTGTGTCAGTACATGAAATAAAACATTTGGATCATTCGGACTTCATCAAGGTTAACTCGGATGATCCAAGCTGTAACTGTGTGTAACATGGAATGAAATATCTACCTCTGGATCATTCGGACTACATCAAGGTTAACTCGGATGATCTAAGCTGTAACTGTGTGTCAGTACATGGAATAAAACATTTGGATCAATCGGACTTCATCAAGGTTAACTCGGATGATCTAAGCTGTAACTGTGTGTTACATGGAATGAAATATCTACATTTGGATCATTCGGACTACATCAAGGTTAACTCGGGTGATCTAAGCTGTAACTGTGTGTCAGTACATGGAATAAAACATTTGGATTATTCGGACTACACCAAGGTAAACTCGGATGATCTAAGCTGTAACTGTGTGTCAGTACATGAAATAAAACATTTGGATTATTCGGACTACACCAAGGTAAACTCGGATGATCTAAGCTGTAACTGTGTGTAACATGGAATTAAACATTTGGATTATTCGGACTACATCAAGGTTAACTCGGATGATCCAAGCTGTAACTGTGTGTCAGTACATGGAATAAAACATTTGGATTATTCGGACTTCATCAAGGTTAACTCGGATGATCCAAGCTGTAACTGTGTGTCAGTACATGAAATGAAACATTTGGATTATTCGGACTACATCAAGGTTAACTCGGATGATCCAAGCTGTAACTGTGTGTCAGTACATGGAATTAAACATTTGGATTATTCGGACTTCATCATGGTTAACTCGGATGATCTAAGCTGTAACTGTCTGTCAGTACATGGAATAAAACATTTGGATTATTCGGACTACATCAAGGTTAACTCGGATGATCCAAGCTGTAACTGTGTGTCAGTACATGGAATAAAACATTTGGATTATTCGGACTACATCAACGTTAACTCGGATGATCTAAGCTGTAACTGTGTGTCAGTACATGGAATAAAACATTTGGATCATTCGGACTTCATCAAGGTTAACTCGGATGATCTAAGCTGTAACTGTGTGTCAGTACATGGAATAAAACATCTGGATTATTCGGACTACATCAAGGTTAACTCGGATGATCCAAGCTGTAACTGTGTGTAACATGGAATAAAACATTTGGATTATTCGGACTTCATCAAGGTTAACTCGGATGATCTAAGCTGTAACTGTGTGTCAGTACATGGAATAAAACATTTGGATCATTCGGACTTCATCAAGGTTAACTCGGATGATCTAAGCTGTAACTGTGTGTCAGTACATGGAATAAAACATCTGGATTATTCGGACTACATCAAGGTTAACTCGGATGATCCAAGCTGTAACTGTGTGTTAGTACATGGAATGAAATATCTACGTCTGGATCATTCGGACTACATCAAGATTAACTCGGATGATCCAAGCTGTAACTGTGTGTCAGTACATGGAATAAAACATTTGGATTATTCGGACTTCATCAAGGTTAACTCGGATGATCCAAGCTGTAACTGTGTGTCAGTACATGGAATAAAACATTTGGATTATTCGGACTTCATCAAGGTTAACTCGGATGATCCAAGCTGTAACTGTGTGTCAGTACATGGAATGAAATATCTACGTCTGGATCATTCGGACTACATCAAGATTAACTCGGATGATCTAAGCTGTAACTGTGTGTCAGTACATGGAATGAAATATCTACGTCTGGATCATTCGGACTACATCAAGATTAACTCGGATGATCCAAGCTGTAACTGTGTGTCAGTACATGGAATAAAACATTTGGATTATTCGGACTACATCAAGATTAACTCGGATGATCCAAGCTGTAACTGTGTGTCAGTACATGGAATAAAACATTTGGATTATTCGGACTACATCAAGGTTAACTCGGATGATCTAAGCTGTAACTGTGTGTCAGTACATGAAATAAAACATTTGGATTATTCGGACTACATCAAGGTTAACTCGGATGATCTAAGCTGTAACTGTGTGTCAGTACATGGAATAAAATATTTGGATTATTCGGACTTCATCAAGGTTAACTCGGATGATCTAAGCTGTAACTGTGTGTCAGTACATGGAATAAAACATTTGGATTATTCGGACTTCATCAAGGTTAACTCGGATGATCTAAGCTGTAACTGTGTGTCAGTACATGGAATAAAACATTTGGATTATTCGGACTTCATCAAGGTTAACTCGGATGATCCAAGCTGTAACTGTGTTTGTACATGAAATAAAACATTTGGATCATTCGGACTTCATCAAGGTTAACTCGGATGATCTAAGCTGTAACTGTGTGTCAGTACATGGAATAAAACATTTGGATCATTCGGACTTCATCAAGGTTAACTCGGATGATACAAGCTGTAACTGTGTATTTGTACATGGAATAAAACATTTGGATTATTCGGACTTCATCAAGGTTAACTCGGATGATACAAGCTGTAACTGTGTGTCAGTACATGGAATAAAACGTTTGGATCAATCGGACTACATCAAGGTTAACTCGGATGATCCAAGCTGTAACTGTGTGTTACATGGAATGAAATATCTACGTCTGCATCATTCGGACTTCATCAATGTTAACTCGGATGATCCAAGCTGTAACTGTGTGTAACATGGAATGAAATATCTACGTCTGGATCATTCGGACTACATCAAGGTTAACTCGGATGATCTAAGCTGTAACTGTGTGTCAGTACATGGAATAAAACATTTGGATTAATCGGACTACATCAAGGTTAACTCGGATGATCCAAGCTGTAACTGTGTGTCAATTCATGGAATAAAACATTTGGATTATTCGGACTTCATCAAGGTTAACTCGGGTGATCTAAGCTGTAACTGTGTGTCAGTACATGGAATAAAACATTTGGATTATTCGGACTACACCAAGGTAAACTCGGATGATCTAAGCTGTAACTGTGTGTCAGTACATGAAATAAAACATTTGGATTATTCGGACTACACCAAGGTAAACTCGGATGATCTAAGTTGTAACTGTGTGTCAGTACATGAAATAAAACATTTGGATTATTCGGACTACACCAAGGTAAACTCGGATGATCTAAGCTGTAACTGTGTGTCAGTACATGAAATAAAACATTTGGATCATTCGGACTTCATCAAGGTTAAATCGGATGATCCAAGCTGTAACTGTGTGTAACATGGAATGAAATATCTACGTCTGGATCATTCGGACTACATCAAGGTTAACTCGGATGATCTAAGCTGTAACTGTGTGTCAGTACATGGAATAAAACATTTGGATCAATCGGACTTCATCAAGGTTAACTCGGATGATCTAAGCTGTAACTGTGTGTTACATGGAATGAAATATCTACATTTGGATCATTCGGACTACATCAAGGTTAACTCGGGTGATCTAAGCTGTAACTGTGTGTCAGTACATGGAATAAAACATTTGGATTATTCGGACTACACCAAGGTAAACTCGGATGATCTAAGCTGTAACTGTGTGTCAGTACATGAAATAAAACATTTGGATTATTCGGACTACACCAAGGTAAACTCGGATGATCTAAGCTGTAACTGTGTGTAACATGGAATTAAACATGTGGATTATTCGGACTACATCAAGGTTAACTCGGATGATCCAAGCTGTAACTGTGTGTCAGTACATGAAATGAAACATTTGGATTATTCGGACTACATCAAGGTTAACTCGGATGATCCAAGCTGTAACTGTGTGTCAGTACATGGAATTAAACATTTGGATTATTCGGACTTCATCATGGTTAACTCGGATGATCTAAGCTGTAACTGTGTGTCAGTACATGGAATAAAACATTTGGATTATTCGGACTACATCAAGGTTAATTCGGATGATCCAAGCTGTAACTGTGTGTCAGTACATGGAATAAAACATTTGGATTATTCGGACTACATCAACGTTAACTCGGATGATCTAAGCTGTAACTGTTTGTCAGTACATGGAATAAAACATTTGGATCATTCGGACTTCATCAAGGTTAACTCGGATGATCTAAGCTGTAACTGTGTGTCAGTACATGGAATAAAACATCTGGATTATTCGGACTACATCAAGGTTAACTCGGATGATCCAAGCTGTAACTGTGTGTAACATGGAATAAAACATTTGGATTATTCGGACTTCATCAAGGTTAACTCGGATGATCTAAGCTGTAACTGTGTGTCAGTACATGGAATAAAACATTTGGATCATGCGGACTTCATCAAGGTTAACTCGGATGATCTAAGCTGTAACTGTGTGTCAGTACATGGAATAAAACATTTGGATTATTCGGACTACATCAACGTTAACTCGGATGATCTAAGCTGTAACTGTGTGTCAGTACATGGAATAAAACATCTGGATCATTCGGACTTCATCAAGGTTAACTCGGATGATCTAAGCTGTAACTGTGTGTCAGTACATGGAATAAAACATCTGGA
This sequence comes from Cerastoderma edule, assembly GCA_947846245.1. Lineage (NCBI taxonomy): Eukaryota > Metazoa > Mollusca > Bivalvia > Cardiida > Cardiidae > Cerastoderma > Cerastoderma edule. Next base: position 1,199,948 of record OX401422.1, read on the forward strand.
TTATTCGGACTACATCAAGGTTAACTCGGATGATCCAAGCTGTAACTGTGTGTAACATGGAATAAAACATTTGGATTATTCGGACTTCATCAAGGTTAACTCGGATGATCTAAGCTGTAACTGTGTGTCAGTACATGGAATAAAACATTTGGATCATTCGGACTTCATCAAGGTAAACTCGGATGATCTAAGCTGTAACTGTGTGTCAGTACATGGAATAAAACATTTGGATTATTCGGACTACATCAAGGTTAACTCGGATGATCCAAGCTGTAACTGTGTGTCAGTACATGGAATAAAACATTTGGATTATTCGGACTTCATCAAGGTTAACTCGGATGATCTAAGCTGTAACTGTGTGTCAGTACATGGAATAAAACATTTGGATCATTCGGACTTCATCAAGGTTAACTCGGATGATCTAAGCTGTAACTGTGTGTCAGTACATGGAATAAAACATTTGGATTATTCGGACTTCATCAAGGTTAACTCGGATGATCTAAGCTGTAACTGTGTGTCAGTACATGGAATAAAACATTTGGATTATTCGGACTTCATCAAGGTTAACTCGGATGATACAAGCTGTAACTGTGTGTCAGTACATGGAATAAAACATTTGGATCATTCGGACTTCATCAAGGTTAACTCGGATGATCTAAGCTGTAACTGTGTGTCAATTCATGAAATAAAACATTTGGATTATTCGGACTTCATCAAGGTTAACTCGGATGATCCAAGCTGTAACTCTTTGTCAGTACAAGGAATAAAACATCTGGATTATTCGGACTACATCAAGGTTAACTCGGATGATCCAAGCTGTAACTGTGTGTCAGTACATGGAATGAAATATCTACGTCTGGATCATTCGGACTACATCAAGATTAACTCGGATGATCCAAGCTGTAACTGTGTGTCAGTACATGGAATAAAACATTTGGATTATTCGGACTTCATCAAGGTAAACTCGGATGATCCAAGCTGTAACTGTGTGTCAGTACATGGAATAAAACATTTGGATTATTCGGACTTCATCAAGGTTAACTCGGATGATCCAAGCTGTAACTGTGTGTCAGTACATGGAATGAAATATCTACGTCTGGATCATTCGGACTACATCAAGATTAACTCGGATGATCTAAGCTGTAACTGTGTGTCAGTACATGGAATGAAATATCTACGTCTGGATCATTCGGACTACATCAAGTTAACTCGGATGATCCAAGCTGTAACTGTGTGTCAGTACATGGAATAAAACATTTGGATTATTCGGACTACATCAAGGTTAACTCGGATGATCCAAGCTGTAACTGTGTGTCAGTACATGGAATGAAATATCTACGTCTGGATCATTCGGACTACATCAAGATTAACTCGGATGATCTAAGCTGTAACTGTGTGTCAGTACATGGAATGAAATATCTACGTCTGGATCATTCGGACTACATCAAGATTAACTCGGATGAACTAAGCTGTAACTGTGTGTCAGTACATGGAATAAAACATTTGGATTATTCGGACTACATCAAGATTAACTCGGATGATCCAAGCTGTACTTGTGTGTCAGTACATGGAATAAAACATTTGGATTATTCGGACTACATCAAGGTTAACTCGGATGATCCAAGCTGTAACTGTGTGTTAAATGGAATGAAATATCTACGTCTGGATCATTCGGACTACATCAAGATTAACTCGGATGATCTAAGCTGTAACTGTGTGTCAGTACATGGAATAAAACATTTGGATTATTCGGACTTCATCAAGGTTAACTCGGATGATCTAAGCTGTAACTGTGTGTTTGTACATGGAATAAAACATTTGGATTATTCGGACTTCATCAAGGTTAACTCGGATGATCCAAGCTGTAACTGTGTGTCAGTACATGGAATAAAACATTGGATTATTCGGACTACATCAAGGTTAACTCGGATGATCTAAGCTGTAACTGTGTGTTTGTACATGGAATAAAACATTTGGATCATTCGGACTACAGCAAGGTTAACTCGGATGATCCAAGCTGTAACTGTGTGTCAGTACATTGAATAAAACATTTGGATTATTCGGACTACATCAAGGTTAACTCGGATGATCTAAGCTGTAACTGTGTTTGTACATGAAATAAAACATTTGGATTATTCGGACTTCATCAAGGTTAACTCGGATGATCCAAGCTGTAACTGTGTGTCAGTACATGAAATAAAACATTTGGATTATTCGGACTTCATCAAGGTTAACTCGGATGATCCAAGCTGTAACTGTGTGTTTGTACATGAAATAAAACATTTGGATTATTCGGACTACATCAAGGTTAACTCGGATGATCTTAGCTGTAACTGTGTGTCAGTACATGGAATAAAACATTTGGATTATTCGGACTTCATCAAGGTTAACTCGGATGATCCAAGCTGTAACTGTGTTTGTACATGAAAAAAAACATTTGGATTATTCGGACTTCATCAAGGTTAACTCGGATGATCTAAGCTGTAACTGTGTGTCAGTACATGGAATAAAACATCTGGATTATTCGGACTACACCAAGGTTAACTCGGATGATCCAAGCTGTAACTGTGTGTCAGTACATGGAATAAAACATTTGGATTATTCGGACTACATCAAGGTTAACTCGGATGATCTAAGCTGTAACTGTGTGTCAGTACATGAAATATAACATTTGGATTATTCGGACTACATCATGGTTAACTCGGATGATCTAAGCTGTAACTGTGTGTCAGTACATGAAATAAAACATTTGGATTATTCGGACTACATCAAGGTTAACTCGGATGATCTAAGCTGTAACTGTGTGTTACATGGAATGAAATATCTACGTCTGGATCATTCGGACTTCATCAAGGTTAACTCGGATGATCTAAGCTGTAACTGTGTGTCAGTACATGGAATGAAATATCTACGTCTGGATCATTCGGACTACATCAAGTTTAACTCGGATGATCTAAGCTGTAACTGTGTGTCAGTACATGGAATAAAACATTTGGATTATTCGGACTACATCAAGGTTAACTCGGATGATCCAAGCTGTAACTGTGTGTCAGTACATGGAATAAAACATTTGGATTATTCGGACTTCATCAAGGTTAACTCGGATGATCTAAGCTGTAACTGTGTGTTACATGGAATGAAATATCTACGTCTGGATCATTCGGACTTCATCAAGGTTAACTCGGATGATCTAAGCTGTAACTGTGTGTCAGTACATGGAATGAAATATCTACGTCTGGATCATTCGGACTACATCAAGTTTAACTCGGATGATCTAAGCTGTAACTGTGTGTTGCATGGAATGAAATATCTACGTCTGGATCATTCGGACTTCATCAAGGTTAACTCGGATGATCCAAGCTGTAACTGTGTGTAACCTGGAATGAAATATCTACGTTTTGATCATTCGGACTGCATCAAGGTTAACTCGGATGACCCAGGCTGTAACTGTGTGTTGCATGGAATGAAATATCTACGTCTGGATCATTCGGACTTCATCAAGGTTAACTTGGATGATACAAGCTGTAACTGTGTGTCAGTACATGGAATAAAACATCTGGATTATTCGGACTACATCAACGTTGGATATCACCCATAGTGTGTCGTGAGATACCAGAAATCCGCCATTCGCCGATAAAGACAAGAAGATAAACGTACATTAAACTTTTGAAGTGCACACATTTATAATGGATTTTTTTAAGTAGGCGAATAGAGCGCAACCGGTGAGTATCTAGAATGATATTTAATGGCGTAATCGGACTTTTTCTTTTAAAGATAAGGTGTCTTATACGGAAACGAATGGCAGCAGAGATCAACCGTAACAGAAGGGTTATGGTTGTGCAGAGGTAGTGCGTCGACCTCATGTACCGATGGTCCCTGGTTCGGTACCTGTTAGGCGACTTAAAATGTGCCGCAACTAGCCCTCAAATCGGCACGAGAACTGGTGTAGTATCCAGGAAGCAGTCATCGAAAGTGGTTGTAATTAGCTTAAACATTCCGTCACAACCGTTGACGTAAAGAGCGACGAAGCTTTCAGTACGTTAACGTTAAAATAACGTTTGCGAACAATCAGGATTATCTGCTATATACTACACGGAAAGAACACAGACAAAACATTTGACACCGAAGTAGGGCACATTAGTAAAGGAGGCTAGCCTGGGACAATGGTTTGTCCCAGGCTAGCCTCCTTCACTACTGTGCACTACAAACTCCGTCGAATATGCGTGTACATTGTGGAAGACTCGCCAAAGTTATTTGCTTTGATTTATGCGCAAATAGACTCATCTTTTTTTAAACAAACATTACGAATGATTTCTTATAGCGTTTAACCCTTAGAATGCTGGGTGATTTCTAAAAAGATATTTTTGCCTCGTCTGCTTTCCAAAACCTTTAATATCTTTTTATGTTTGATGAGGAAAGATACTCAGGGTAGTAAACAGGTTAGATCACAAGCCAGCCGCTAATTTACTTGGAGGCTGGCCTGGATCTAACCTGTCTGCATAAGCATAAAGTCGGTTCTAGCATTATAAGGGTTAAAGAGATCTGTATGCGCTTTCCTTCAAAGAAATATTGTCTGTTTTCATAAATTTCGTTTTGAATCTCTCCAAAAATCCCGTAATGACGCCACTTTACTTGACGGCTGGCCTGGATCTAACCTGTCTGCATACGCATGAAGTCGGTTCCAGCACTATAAGGATTAATACCAGGTGTACGTACATAGAGGACATTTTCAAACTTGTTTGTCGTGTAGCCTAGCAACATATCGTAGTACAGATGAAAATCAGTCGAAATCGCCTCGGATCCACCAGCGAGACTGCTATAAATACACAGGCGCGTAGCTGTACGCAAGAAACGCAATTGTGTAGACACTGTCCAGGAAATGAAAAATGAAAAATCCGAGAACGCAAATTCGAATATATGATCATCAATCACCATTCTTTTTGTACACCACTAATGCGGTTCCCCTAGATTTGGCCTCTGAAATTTCAATTGTTTACCGGGGGGACGAGGGGCGCTCCAAGAATCTCTGGCACACTCGCACTTTTAGTGCTCGTTGAGGACATGACCGAAAAATCCTGCACACACTTACTAAATGGTCTAGCTACGCCTTAATACCTGTCTGATCTTGATCGACACTTTTAAGCAGAAACGTGTTTTAAACCTAAGCACGTTTTTCCGTTTATTATGTCAATAAAGTTTGACCGGTTTCTTGCCTCAGGCGTTTTTACCAATGTAGATCTAGTTTGCTCTTCGTAAAACTTGTTTTCCTTCTTTCTGTCACTTCGTGTTTCTCTTTTTGAAAATATATAAATACTTCGATTTTGTGCAATTATTTATGAATTTCTTTTTCTTCATATCTTTATATTCATGAAGACATTTATTATAACTCATATAATAAAGACGTCCTTATTGTGTTTTACTTTTAAGTGTTCAACTAAGACTTTTTCCCTATTAATTAATGACAGCTATGATGAGCAATGGCAGGCCAAACATAGTAGATCAAAATAACTACAATATCAGCTAGATCCGGATTTAGTTGAGTTTAAGTGATTTCGGCTGCAGAAACATTTGTCTATCTAGAACAAATCAATGAAACTCCCATCCTATTATTCAGTTACTTCTTCATGAACTTCATGAACATTCATGAACGTTAAATGGCCATTCATGAACACAAAGCTGTTCTTAACTTGTTTCGAATTTTAAGAACATGTTCGTGAAAATCAAGTTTAGGTTCATGAATAAACTTGATGTTCACGAACCTGTTCTTGAATTTCATGAAATAGTTCTGTGTGAATGAACGGCCATATAACGTTCATGAACTTTCGTGAACAATCGTGAATACGTTATTGAATCTTTCACACGGGCCGAGTCACCGTTTTATAAAGCGTCAGCATGTTAAGATAGAACATGTTCGTGAACATCAAGCACAGGTTCATGAATAAACTTGATGTTCACGAACCTGTTCTTGAATTTCATGGAATAGTTCTGTGTTCATGAACGATCAGAGAACGTTAGTGAACGTATATGAACTATCGTGAATAAGTAATTGAATCCTTCACACGGGCCGAGTCCCCGTGTTGGTAAAGCGTCAGTATGTTGAGATAGCTGGGTCGAGGTCACGATTAAAATGACAGCATTCTCACGTGTCTATGTAGATAACAGTGCAATCTGAACACATCAAATGAAAACACCTCTGAAATAATAGGGATGATTCCATATTGTTTCCCGCGAGAATGACGTCACTTTACTTTCGTTTGTAAAAATAGATCTTAAATGTGAAATCTTAAATGTCGTTAAATTTGATTGAGGAAACAACTATACATGTCACAACAACAATTCCGCTATTTGGTATGAGTTACAAGGATGTCCAACACTTCCATACACATTGAACTACTTAACGTGCACGCTTCGAAAATGTGTAAATTGCCGGATGCCGGTTTATCCGAAAAATTGTATGAATTATCATTACTTTAATGAACATAATAAGAGAACTCCATATATTTTTTCAGTAATTTATTTCTACTCCTCTCCTTTGATGTGCCTTTAAATAAATATCGCCTGTTTATATTACTTTCAGTATGAATCTCTTAAAAAATCCCATATGAGGAAAAAGGTAATCATTGAGGACAATGTCGCTTTAAAAGGACTACCTCACAGATTTGTTTTTTAACTTTTTAAAACAAATTGTCTTCTACCGATAAAATGACGACACGGATTTCCAAAAATAGCATAAGGTTAGAATATTGATAACTTCTCAACTCCGTTCAGAATATCGATAACTTCCCAACTCCGTTCATGACAGTAGGCCTACGTAAACAATAACGATCATTTGTATTGCAAAAAAGATTTAGTAAAATGTAGACTGCGTTTGTAGATTTGTATCACATGTTCGCTGACTTTACTATGTAAAGAGCTCTTATCGGAGAGACTCCTTGTTAAAACGCACACGCATTGGGATTCACCAGTAGTCATGGGTTTGGAGTTCAACACAGTTTCAACAAGTACTGGGATTATGGAAGACAAATATATCTGGGGGTAGAGCGTTGGCCTCGGGACACCAGAGTCGTGGGTTCGTGGGTTCGAATCCCGCGAGAAAAGGGACCCGCCTTTCGACCTTTCAAAAATCCACATTAGGCGCGTGTATTGGTTACCTCTCCAGGAAGTAGAATCGAGAGTGATTGATGTAAGTTGTAATAACTTGTTTCTCAATTGTAGCTGATAAATAATAAGTATAAACTAAACAAACTAACAGGAATTGTCTTCTCACGTGTCCTGCCAAACACCCATGAAACTAGTGGTGCTGGGGGGGGGGGGGGGGCTTTCCAAGTTATATCAGGTACCACATTAAAAGTGCTTTATCACAGATTTATTGGAAGTTAGATATCTAAATCGAATTTCCTTTAAACTGGTACTTGTGTATGGCACAATATCGAAGAACAACCATTTGAAGTAAAATTAGGTCGTTTTTAAGTATTCCGAGCAAGACTTAGCATGTATTCAGATTCAAAAGCGTTGTAACTGTTTTGAAATTGATCACAAACCATCCATGCATATTAAGATTTATATACACATTTACAACAACGTTTTCATTCAGTGACTTTTTTTTCATTAAACTAAAATAATGATAAAAAATATATATACTGTATCATTTTAACGACATTCTTTTTCAACTTTCAAATGTTCTCACATGTGAACAAGCACCTTTAAACAATGGTTCAGAAGCAGGACTCGTACCCCTTTATAGTTCTGAAACCGACTTCATGCTTATGCAAATATGTTAGATCACAGGCCAGCCGCCAAGTAATAGGCGACTGGCCTGTTATCCTACATGTTTGCAACTCTAAGTATCGTTCCTAAACAAAATCTTTTCTCGTGTTACTCACGAAAGGGTCATTGAGCGCATGACAGTTGCGTAAAAGTGATCTTACCTGTTTCTACTCGAAGTATCTTTCCTCATTAAAGTTAAGCAGATATTTAACTCTTTAGAAAGCAGACGACACAAAATCTATTCAAGAAAATTACCCAGCATTCTAGGGGTTAAACAGCTAAGATTCACTTATCCACAACAATATGACATTTTGTTTGAAGATTCAAGGTTTTGGAAAGCAGACGACACACATGTCTATTTCAATAAAATTACCCAGCATTCTAAGAGTTAAACAGCTAAGATTCGCTTATCTAGACCAATATGACATTATGTTCGAAGCAGACACTTTTTTCTTTTATCACAATGGTGTCAATGAACTCGATGCAGTTGTGTTAAAGCGATCTAACCCGTTTGTTACTCTAAGCGTATTTCCTCATTCAAGTAAAGCAGCTATATAACGTTTTGGAAAGCAGACGACACAAAAACCTATTTTTAGAAAATATACCCAGCATTCTAAAGGTTTGATATGATGAGAAAGCAATGCTTCTTCAAATCTGCCCCAATGTTGAAATCTTTTATATATGTCCAAATTAAGGTAGTCCATTCTTAGGTTTTATCATTATTTCTATCCACAGTTCAATTCGACAAACACAACAAAGTCGCTGGCAATGGCCACACAAACTCCCGACAACATGCCTGAAAAGCCCGCTTGCGATCCGTGTTCCATTGACCGACAACTACGCGAGGCAGAAGGTTTCTGCGAGGACTGTCAGCACTTCCTGTGCGCAGAATGCTGCGCATATCACCGGAAACCCCTCCCCTCACGGCATCACAACGTCATATACGACGTGACGTCATCGCCTCCCAGGACACGTGACATCGGTAGCGGAAGTCCGGGACATCTCGCGACGGGCGAGATTTGCGATAAACACCGACCAGAAGCGATTAAGTTCCACTGCGCGTCACATGACCTCCTTGGCTGTGGAACTTGTATGATGCTGAACCACAGAGACTGTCTGACGGTTTATATACCGGCTGTGACGGAGGGCACGGATTTTGAAAAAGAGCGGGAGCATTTTGTAGTCGAGCTAGCTAACCTCGAAACAGAACTCGGAGACACTTTACACCATGCCGAAGGGAATGTTCTAGAGGCGAAACGGCTTCACGGAGAGATGAAAAACGGATTCTTGGCGTTCAAACAACGCGTTCTTGATCAGTTGGCTGTTATGGAGCATGCATTTGAGGAGAAGGGAAACGCAATCAAGGAGAAGGACGTGACAGCAATGGAGTCGGTTATCACGAAATGTAAACAGGGCGAACAAAGCGTCGACGCTTTAAAGGAGAAAACTAATATCGTGAGAGGGCGTAAAGATGGCGTCGGTTTTTTCATTCACATGAAACGGGCTGGGAAGGAGTTATCTGCCTTGAGAAACTCCCTCGACACGATAAAGTCCGAGTTGTGGGTTCAGAGATATGAGTTTGTGCCGGCTGTCGATCTCGGAGTACAAGGTGCGCTGGGAAATCTCGCTGTGTTCGAGAGCGAGAGCGATGGCGACGAGAGTGACGACGATACGACCGGAAGTGAAGCACCGGAGGAGGAAGTAAAGGGTATTTTTTTTTTTAAATTTTATCTTACGATGATGAAAATCTTTGTCAAATATAGTCAAACTTGTGTTAAAAGGCCAGGCTATGGCACCGAGAAAAATGGCTATTTAAGGTAGGTTGGCTGCTTAACACAAATTGATGTACACTATAAATAAAAAAAATGGGACTCTCTTTTATGGTATTTTAAGTCAGGTTGGCTGCTTCAAAGGATGGTTGCTTAACATAAGTTGGAATCACTGGGTTTTTTTTTCAATTTCGATCTAACGTTAATACGATGGTGTTAAGTTTTGTCTATAACTATGAATTCGACTAAAGTTCAAGTTGATAATGAGACCAGACAGCTTATGTCTTGTTTCAATCAACCAGACGTTTCATTTAAAGGTGTTCACAGATAAGACAATTTGCAAGTCAAAATCAAATGTTATTGAAACAATTCAGTTCTTGTTTTCCTCTATGATATTTAATGCAACAAAGCTACTGAATGCATAATTTATTCAGAATGAGTCAATATATGTATGTATGTACATATGGTATGCGTTTGATTTCAAAAGCGTTGCGTCGCCTTTTGATTCTGGAAACACATTAGTTCATTTTGTAAAGGCTCTGAATACTTGAATACAACATATCTTTAGCTTCCTTTCATCGATCGTTGGCCATGCTTTGAAGAGAAATAGCCTTACAATTTTCTCAAGATATTTATCTTTTGATTGTGTAACATTCCTTAAATTTAACCTTGATATATCCTTAATATAATCTTGTTGTTGTATAACATAATTCATTGTTTTTCTGGTTCTTTGTCTTGACCAAAGGCAATCTGAACACTTCGGGTTTATCCAATGAAAACACCTCTGACATAATAGGTATGCCGCCATATTGTTTCTCGCGAGACTTACACCACTTTACTTTCGTTTTCAAATACAGATCTTAGATGTGAAATCTAAAAAGTCGTTTGATTGGATGAATGAAACAGCTAGATACGTATATATCACAACTTATTATTTCGCCATTTCGTATTTGTTACCGATAAAAAGTAATTTGTTAAGTAGTTCAATGTGTATGTAAGTGTATGACATCCTTTTGAATCATTTTTTTATGGGTAACTCATACGAAATGGCGAAATTATAAGTTGTGACATATATAGTTGTTTCCTCAATCAAATTAAACGTCTTTTTAGATTTCACATTTAAGATCTATCTTTAGAAACGAAAGTGAAGTGACGTCATTCCGCGGGAAACAATATGGCGTCATCCCTATTATTTCAGAGGTGTTTTCATTGGATAAACCCGATGTGTTCAGATTGTGACTTTCTATGTTTCAGGCGTGGAAGATCCGTTAAGTCCGTATTTGTCGATGCCCGAACTAGATAAACTGTCAGTCCATGACAACCATGAAGGTAAAGTAAACGAATGACTATTTATTTATATTTCATTTTCATTTTTTAACCATAGTTTAAAATGTGTCTGTTCGCACATGAGACATTTTGCAAGTCAAACTAAAAGGCCCTTGAAACAATATAGTATTTGTATCGTTGTACAGTCAAACTTGTGTTAAGAGATCAGCCTATGGAACTGAGTAAATTGCCTGTTAAAGACAGGTTGGCTGCTTAACACAATTTGATGAACACTGTAAATCCAATACTGGGACTTTCTGTAGTGTCCGTTTAAGGCAGGTTGGCTGCTTAAAAGGGTGGTTGCTTAACAAAAGTTGGACTGTATACTGTGCAATGCAATCAAAAACACAAAAAGAAGAAAGAAACAGACCAGATGTAGCTAGTGAATGCCCAGTGATGCAAAGTAGCCACTGCTTGCAACGTTTATTCAGAACGTGTCTTATTCGACTTCAAATAACCGGGATTCGACTGTACTGTATTATTACGCGACCTCAACAGTAGTCAATGAGGGTAGAGTGGGATTTCTGAAAAGTCTAGTCTACTGGTGACCTAGTTTGCGAGCTAGTTCGATCAGCAAAATCTAGATACAAAGAACCTTTATTCCTATATCGTTATTTGCACTTTTCAAAAAATCCACCTTCATCTGCGGTTTACTATTACTATAACGACTGTGACCCAATTTGTATATCTACCATGTGAGACAGTTTAATTGAGACAGTCCAATAAAGATTAAATGCCATTGTAACTAACCGAGGTAATGAACCTCTCCTAGACACAAACACATCCGATCAGTGACAAACACTGTTGTACACTGAGCGGTTGTGTTGTCTATATATATATATATACCAGTATGTTCTCTCCAACATTGCACCAGGTTCCCTAATTTGCATAAACGTTCAACGAACGTAACACTTTATGAATGTTATACACATCTATATCCATACAACCATGTCCTCAAATAAAAAGCATGGAATAATAAGAGTTGCCAACTTCTTGTTCCTTGCTGTTCAGCTGAGAAAATGTCTCTTGAAAGATAATTATACTTAATGTATAATCTGTCAAACAGACATTAGTTATCATATAATATTATACTAGACATAATAAAAACTTTGTTTCGAGAATACTCTCTCGCTTCTAAGCAAGCATGTATGTAAAATTTGTATAATGAACCCGATGCCTGAATTATTGAAACAAAACATATATTATATTGTTTTGTACATCAATTGCTTATTCTTTTTTTATCATATAACTAATTTTTCAATTCCATTCTTTATTTGGCGAAACTAAAATATAAATGCCTTTGACCAAGGTAACATTTACAAAAATGGTAAAAACATAAACATTTTATACTAATGCATGTTGAATATACAAAATTTGACAAAGAATATAAAATCCCAAAAACATACAAGACACAAATTAAGTTGATCTATCACATGATGCTTATAAATACACTAAATAATTTTATTTCGACAACTAAAGCTCTCTTTTAGATAATGAGCTGGTTTTTGCCAAATAAAGAATTGAATTGATTTGAAAATTCATCTTTAGAAGCCCTTTTATCTAACTGTGAACATATTTCACTATTACAGAACCCCAGTCGAGGCACTTTAACATAACCTCGGTCGGGGTCTATACTTTTACATCATACCATTCACTCCTTGAAGCCACATTTAATCAACTGTGCACATATTTCACTTTTACAGAACCTCAGTCGGGGAACCGTGCCAAGATGACCTTGATCCGTAGGGGTGACCTCGTCACCAAGGCGACCGCAGACTTCGAGCACGTGGAGGTCACGGGGCTGGTGCTCCTCTCCGACAACAAACTCGTCATCGTCGACAAGGGGAACCAGAACGTGAAGCTCATCAACACGAGGAAGAACAAGGTGGTGTCTGAGATCAAAGTACGCTATATGATCTACAACATGTGGGAGCCATTCGGTGTCACAGCCGTCGACGGGAACCAGGTGGCGGTCACGTGTCCGTTCAGGCAGCGGATACAGTTCCTCAAGGTCAAGAAATCCCTGAGCGAGGGGTCGGTGTTCAAGGTCAGCGGCCGTTGCTATGGCATCGCGTACAGCGCCGCCCAGCGGATGTTTTTCGTGACGTTCGCCGAGCCCGCCAAGATTGAGATGATCGATCGATCCGGAAACACTCTGAGAGCCTTGGTTACCGCCTCCGACGCTCTGCATCTGTTCCAGCAACCTAGCTACGCTCTACTTACCAGAGACGGGAAGAATCTATTTATATCCGACTGCGAAAAGTCCACCGTCACCCAGTTCAACTTTGCATATGACGTCACTTCCGTCGCAGTCTACAAACCAGACAGCCCATTCGACCCCCTCGGTATGACGTCAGACAGGAAGGGGCGTGTCCTAGTGTGTGACATGTCACATGATAATATTCATTGTCTCTCTGAAGGGTGTGCGTTGAAACAGACCCTGTTGGATGGAGAAAATCAGTTTCCAGGCTGTATCACGTATAGCGAAGATGACGATTCGTATTACATGGCCACCGGTCTGGATAAAGTTGTTATATTTCAGCTAGAGTGAACAAACTGACCTATATAAGGTTGTAATATTTCAGCTAGAGTGAACAAACTGACCTATATAAGGTTGTAATATTTCAGCTAGAGTGAACAAACTGACCTATATAAGGTTGTAATATGTCAATTGGAGTGAACAAACTGACCTATATAAGGTTGTTATACCATTGTAACGTTCGTTGAACGTTTATGCAAATTAGAAACCTATTGCATTGTTTGAGAGAACATGCTGGTATATATATAGACAACACAACCGCTTAGTGTACAACAGTGTTATTCACTGATCGGATGGGTTTGTGTCTTAGAGAGGTTCGTTTGCTCGGTTCGTTATATTGGTGGCAGCGGTGGGATTAAGACTACACCTTCTATTGGAGTTGCCTTCCAAATGCGTTTCCCAAGGGCCAAGACTAGTCTTGTGTTTGTCTCTTTGAGAGCTTTATTTGCTCGTTTCGTTAAACCATCATACAGCATCTAGGCTACAGTAAACGTAATGGTCATGAAAATGTTGAACTATTTCAACTAGACAAAAAGGCCTGGTGTAGAAATGATTGTAATGTTTAGACAAGAGCAAATGAAGACTCGCTGAAAAGGATTAATTATCATAACTAGAAAAAAGAGACTGGTTTAGAAAAGGTTGTTACATTTCAAGAAAAGAGATTAATCTAGAAAATGTTGTAACATTTCCACTAGGGTTAAGTACTGGTCTAGAAAAATGTTTCTTAATTTTAACTAGACAAACGAGACTGGTCTAGAAAGATTTAGAATATATAAACAAAAGGGAAAATTACTGGTTTCGAAAAGGATGATATAGTTCAACTAGAGAAAAGAGACTGGTCCAGAAATTGAAATATTTCAACTAGACAAAAGACTTGAAAAGGGACGTATATAGAGGTTTTACTATTTCAACTCGAGAAAAGAGACAAGTCAAGAAAACGGTTATGATAATTCAATTACAGGAAAGGCTCTGGTTTAGAAGAGGTTGTAATTTTCAACCAAAGAAACGAGACTGGTTTTAATAAGCTTGTATTATTTCAACTAGAGAAAAGAAACTGGTTTAGTAATGGCTGTTATATCTTTATCCGAGAAAAGAGAGAATACTCTAGGAAATGGTTATACTTTTCGATAAGAATACGGAGACTGGCTTAGAAGAGGTTGCAATTTTCAACTAGACAAACAAGAATGATTTAGATAAGGTTATGATATTACATTTTAACTAGGCAAAAGAGACTGGTTTAAGGCAAGGTTGTGATATTACAACCTGAGAAAAGAGACTGGTTGTAATGTTTACGATAGAGATAACAAATCGACCTTAATAACGTTGTAAAAAGACAACTTTTTGTTATTGCATATAATCTTCAAGTATCATAAATTAACTCGAGGCAATATTTCTTCAACTCTATCTATTTACTCAGAACATGTATTTCATTTTGGGTTTTTTATGCATTTATATGATATATTTATATGATATATTTATATGATAGACAATTTGCTTTTTCTATGGAATAAAGGTTGAAATAAATCAGGTGAAAAAATTTGATCGAATGTTTACATTTTTAATTGGGTTTTACATTGCCGGATATTTACATTCTTAATTGGGTTTTACATTTCCGGATATTTACATTCTTAATTGGGTTTTATATTGCCGCATATTTACATTCTTTATTTGGGTTTTACATTGCCGGATATTTACATTCTTAATTGGGTTTTACATTTCCGGATATTTACATTCTTAATTGGGTTTTATATTGCCGCATATTTACATTCTTTATTTGGGTTTTACATTGCCGGATATTTACATTCTTAATTGGGTTTTACATTGCCGGATATTTACATTCTTAATTGGGTTTTACATTGCCGGATATTTACATTCTTAATTAGGTTTTACATTGCCGCATATTTACATTCTTTATTTGGGTTTTACATTGCCGGATATTTATATTCTTAATTGGGTTTACATTGCCGGATATTTACATTCTTAATTAGGTTTTACATTGCCGCATATTTACATTCTTTATTTGGGTTTTACATTGCCGGATATTTATATTCTTAATTGGGTTTACATTTCCGGATATTTACATTCTTAATTGGGTTTACATTGCCGGATATTTACATTCTTAATTGGGTTTTACATTTCCGGATATTTACATTCTTAATTGGGTTTTATATTGCCGCATATTTACATTCTTTATTTGGGTTTTACATTGCCGGATATTTACATTCTTAATTGGGTTTTACATTGCCGGATATTTACATTCTTAATTGGGTTTTACATTGCCGGATATTTACATTCTTAATTAGGTTTTACATTGCCGCATATTTACATTCTTTATTTGGGTTTTACATTTCCGGATATTTACATACTTAATTGGGTTTACATTGCCGGATATTTACATTCTTAATTAGGTTTTACATTGCCGGATATTTATATTCTTAATTGGGTTTTACATTGCCGGATATTTACATCCTTAATTAGATTTTTACATTGCCGGATATCTTCATCCTTAATTAGGTTTTACATTGCCGGATATTTACATTCTTAATTGGGTTTTACATTGCCGCATATTTACATTCTTTATTTGGGTTTTACATTGCCGGATATTTACATTCTTAATTGGGTTTTACATTGCCGGATATTTACATTCTTAATTGGGTTTTACATTGCCGGATATTTACATTCTTAATTAGGTTTTACATTGCCGCATATTTACATTCTTTATTTGGGCTTTACATTGCCGGATATTTATATTCTTAATTGGGTTTACATTTCCGGATATTTACATTCTTAATTGGGTTTACATTGCCGGATATTTACATTCTTAATTAGGTTTTACATTGCCGGATATTTATATTCTTAATTGGGTTTTACATTGCCGGATATTTACATCCTTAATTAGATTTTTACATTGCCGGATATCTACATCCTTAATTAGGTTTTACATTGCCGGATATTTACATTCTTAATTGGGTTTTACATTGCCGGATATTTACAACCTTAATTAGGTTTTACATTGCCGGATATCTATATTCTATTTTTGCGTTTTACATCGCGTCAACGCTATTTCAGTTGTGTTGCGGTGTCAGACTTTTAATAATGGAGGAAGACCCCATACTAAGCTGCCTCCAAGGGATTATCAAGCTGGGTAGATGTTTATACTTTTTGTATGTGTTGTTCATCGCGACAAACTCATTCTAATTGTACTGCGATTCCCAACACTTAATAATGAATTAAGACAAGCCCCCTTTTGAACTGCCCATAAGGGCTGGTCAAGCCTGGTAGAACCATCGGTATTGAATACATCTACATCTTGTAAAAATCAATATGTCGTCCGCAGGGTTTGAACCCATGCGGACAGATATTCTAACCACCAGGGTACTAGGGTTCCCACACTAGTCAAAGCACTGAAACCTCCAATTCTCGTTTCACAAGTTTTCAATAAAAAACTCAGGTTTTCAGACTTTTTATAATGCTGATTTTGAAAATAGTCATCTGATTCGTAATGAGGTTTAGTTATGGCATACGTTTTTCGTTTGTCACACACACAACACATTCTGTGAGTTAGTCCCTTTAAATAAATGATCATCAACATCATATTATTGATAACGATCGCTTCGAAAGAATGCGACACTGTATCAATCTATGTGGGTGCTATGGGACCAATACGAAAAAAAAAGAAAACAAAGGATGCACTGAGAAGTTAAGACAGATCTTCTGCAAGCACAAACATTACTATGCTTATACACTACCCTTGGTTGCATCTTCAATATTATTATTGTTATTATTGTTTTCTCTCAGTAGGGCAATACAGAAGAAATACGGGAACCATGTATCCTTGGTAAACCAAAGAATACACTTCTTGTAGCAATCGTAATTTCTCGGGTATTTCCGTGACCTGAAAAATACACCTCGTGAACCAATCGTAATTACTCGGGTATTTCCGTGACCTGACAAAAACACCTCGTGAACCAATTGTAATTACTCGGGTATTTCCGTGACCTGAAAAATACACCTCGCGAGCCAATCGTAATTACTCGGGTATTTCCGTGACCTGAGAAATACACTTCGTGTACCAATCGTGATAACTCGAGTATTTCCGTGACCTAAGAAATACACCTCGTGTACAAATCGTAATAACACGGGTTTTTCCGTGACCTAAGAAAAACTCTTCGTGTTCCAATCCTAATTACTCGGGTATTTCCGTGACCTAAGAAATACACATGGCATTGCTCGGGTATTTCCGTGACCCAAGAAATACACCCCGTGTACTAATCGTAATTTCTCGGGTATTACCGTGACTTCAGAAATACACCTCATTTATCAATTTGAACGCATCGGGTGTATGCAATGAAAACACCTCTGATATAACATGGAAGTTGCATATTTCATATTACGAAAATGTATCGATACTATAAATAGATTCAATGGCATATATTCAATGTCGTGAAAAAGATAGAATAATATCGCAATGTAATGCATGTTTGCAGATCGTTTATCGAACCTCATTCAAGGCGCATGCGTAAAATTGACAGGGGTTTAAACAGACAATAACACAAAAACACAGGATATTTCAAGTAATTAACATTTATTATTCATTTCGTACCTCTTACCTTTAATATACATGTACATGACATAATGACATGACCATGACTGAAGTCAGTCCTTCTAACGTAGCACCAATCCGTAACGTGTTCATATCATACGAAACATCGATCGTAACTACTCGGGTGATTCCGTGATCATATAATTACACCTTGTGCGTAAGTGTAGGGTTACAAATTTTGGGTGAATCGTCGTCTTTTGTAACAATTTTCCTATATGCATCCAAGTTGAGTAGCTCAATTTACTGTACATGTATATGGAAGTGTTGAACATCTTTTTATCAATTATCGTTGGTCGGTAACTCATACGTAATTGTGAAATTGTAAGTTGTGTTATATTTTTGCTTCCTTAATCAAATTAGATTACTGTTTAGATGGTTCATTTGACATTGTCATTTGAAATTGAAAGTACAACGGAACCAGTCTTGCGAAAAGCAACATGGCGGCTTCCATGTTATGTCGGTGCAATCGGAACTACTCGGGTATTTCCGTGAGCTGAGAAATACACCTCGGATATAAGTGTAGGGTTACAATTCTTTGGGTAAATCGGCATCCGGCAATTAACACATTTTCTAAGCGTGCACGTTAAGTAGTTCAATGTGTATGGAAGTGTTGGACATCCTTTTTAATCATTTTTTATCAGTAACTCATACCAAATGGCGAAATTGTTGTTGTGACATGTAATAGTTGTTTCCTCAATCAAATTTAACGACTTTTTCGATTTCACATATAAGATCTATTTTTAAACACGAAAGTGAAGTGACGTCATTCTGCTGGGAACCAATATGGCGTCATCCCTATTATTTCAGAGGTGTTTTCATTTGATAAACCCGATGTGTTCAGATTGATGTCAGAGGTGTTTTCATTGGATAAACCCGATGAGTTCAGATTGACAAAACATATCTCTTGTCGTAAACTAAAATACTGGTGACTGTCTCTTAAAGCCTAGGTCGAAAGATCTTATGGAAAACGTAAATATAAAGCGGAAAGGGGAAAAGAGGAAAGAGAGACTAAATGGAAGATAGTCAGTCATGTGAAATTATTATTGGTCTTTTAACCCATTATCCAAACAATAACGCTATTTCACCACTTTGTTGCAGACGAATCTGGAAAATATTGTAGATAAAGGAGAAATTGCTCGTTACGAGCAATTTCTTCTTTTCTCACAATGTTTTCTCCACTATCAGAAGATCATTTTCCAATTTCATTACATTTTGAAACGTCGTCTGCAAACTCGTTCAATCGATCGTTCTCGGTATACATCGCGATCTGGGCCGGAACTAGTCGAACAGTTCTGGCCCCAATCGTATCAACTCGGCAATCCCCGTAACAAGTTGGTAGATATACCTCGTAAGCAGTACATGAATACACAAGAAATCCTGGGGTAATTCGCCTTATTTCCGGCGGATAACGCAAAATGCTTATATTTACTAAATATGTATTTAAATACAAACAAATTGGTTATATATCACAATTGAATGGTTTTTTTTACCCTTTTCATCAAAGATGATCATATCAACACATCTTTGTTTCATATTTTGTCAATCGGCTCTTTTCGGCAAGCCCCGGCTTGTATCGGGGATTTCCGAGTAGATACGATTGCAAACAGACATGACCTTCGTTGTTACCTTCGAGGTTATTTTAAGAAATAGCCGAGGTGTTCCGAATGTTCTGGCCCCAGACCGGCGTTTGATTGACTGGGGTTCTGACCCATGAGTTTACCCTGCATAAGCAGGTTTGCGTTGGTGCGGATCCCAGGCTACGCCACGTGTATGACGAACACGACCGAAGTAATCCGAGGAAAGAAAAATGTTCAAAAATGGCAGATTATGGGTAAACGACCCTAATGTTCCGCGAACGATAATTAAGTTCGTGATCTTTTTAGAATGTATTATTTCATACCATTTAAGTATATTACTCAATGTACGTGACACAAAGCATCGGAATACGGATGGTCAAAACTTAGAAGAAGATAATTTATTTAATAATATATTAGGCCTCCGGCCCATTTTACAAACATAATCCGTACATCCCTGACGTACATGGTTCGTGACATTATGACAATTACGAACCGAATATCCTCAGCTGAAAATTTTTCATTTCAAATTTCAGAATAATTCTAATGTGATGAACATGATTCGTAACTTAGCATAGTAAATCTCCGATTTTAATGAAGTATGTTTCATATTTTCGGAAACAAAGCAATCTTAGATTAATCGCCAAAGCCCAGAAAGGATTACAACTACTTGAAATTGTTTTTTCATAATTTATTTAATATAATTAACGTGTGTTTCATATATCACTTTGACACAAATATATCAAATATCGTTGGTCAAGAATGGTCAAGAACGTATTGTAAATTATTTGGCATACGAACTTCGTTGACACAGCAAAAGTATATAATGTAAATCTTGTGATCATTTTTATAGTTAAACTAAGGTCAAACAATATCATTTTTCCCTTTGGAATTTCTTTTGAAGAAGCTTAGCAATTAAAAAAAAGTTTGAAATCAATGCCTAAGAAGTATTTGATAAGAACCAATATGCCAAAAGAAGGTATTGTTCTCTGGAAGCAATTACTGCCTTTTCCAAATAAGATTCAAATCAAAGAATCAACCAGGTACCTTTCGTGTGACATGTGCTAAAAACGAAGCAACTATATGTGGTGTAGAATATGCGTGCGTTTGCAGAAAAGTTTATTAGCAGATTCAAAAGTATTGCTGTGCGTTTTAGTTATATCTTGTATTTAATTTTTAAAACAAACTCGACATATTTGGAATAAAGAAAATAAAGTATTTTGAAGTGCATACATTGGAATGAAAATTTATAATACAGCAGGAAAAACCCACCACCTTGGAATAGTTTAAACTGATACCCTGTCCCCAAATCATAAACGTAAACACATTCACTTATCACAATGACATATCGCGAAAAGGATAAAACAAAAGAATTATTCCTTCTTGGCAAGAGTTGAGACTTTTAGCACACTCAATTGTTATCGCTTCAGATTGGTCGATATAAATTCGGTAACAGTCCGTCGCAGAACGCGGGATTGTTAATGGAAACAAATATCGACGAATGTTGCCCTATCAAAGGCGAAATTCATAAAAATGAAAAAAAAAAAAAGTTAAAAAGCAGAAATATATGGGACTATCTCAGAGATCGTGTTCTGTTTGTAACATATGATACAAAGGTGATTTTAAACACTCATCGTCACGAAACAAATGATCTGTAACGTTTATCTTTTCCTGTAAGACAAGTGTTGTTTATCTTTACGAAACGACGGAAAGCGGGAATCAAAAGTGTGTTATTAATCAAGTTGTGTATAACTTCAATAGTTTAATATGTCATTGTGTCTCTGGAAAACATGTTATTTATATGATTAACCCTCAATTGGTGACTTAGTCCTTTTAAGATCGGAATGTACTTGAGTTTTGTGTATGGAATGTTAGGTAGGGTAAAGAGTGTCAGAATGACAGAATTCAAATGAATCAGAAGGTAAATAGAAATTAACATAAAGTGTCATTTAACACATTTCACTATAATTATATAGATGTACTAAGTAGACAACCTTTAAACCATCACTAGACAAGAACAACATTTGACCAGTTTGTTGTAGATTACTCTAAAAAACATTTTGGGAAAATGTGAAATTGCTCTTGACGAGCAATTTCACCTTTTCCCACAATATTTTCTACCCTACCAGAAGATCATTTCTCAATTCCATCACATTTTGAAATGTCGTCTGTAAACTTCTTCAATTTGGGACCGTCGAAAATTTGGCGTTTGGTAAAGGGTTAGTTAAAAAAGTGTCACGAAAAAAGAAAATATCTAAAATAACTCGTTATCATAAGAGCAACTATTTTCCTTTCTAATAAAAAATATCGATACGAAACCTTTCTATTGAGCTATTTCGAGAAATGGTTCCTGCAATTCAAACAAATTGTCGAAATCTTTTCGGACTGAACGTCCGGTCGTTGAGAAATATTTTCTTTACGATAGGATCTTATAAATGCCCATGTCTAACGGATAATAAAGTTGTTCGAGATAAAAAGGAAAATGAATAAATAGGTATATAAATACGCGAATGAATAAATGAATGAATAAATAATATATAAATAAATAGATCAATAAATAGATGCATAAATAAATAAATAAATAAAAAAGCCATAAAGGAATAAATAAATACATGAATAAATAAAAATAAAATAGATCAATAAATAAATAAATAAATTAATATATTAATAAATAATAAATAAATAAATAAATAAATAAATAAATAAAGAAATAAATAGATAAGTAAATAATAGATAAATAAATAAATTGATAAATAAGTAAATCAATAAATTAATAGATACATGCATAAGTGAATAGATAAATAAATAAATAGATACACATAAACATAGATTGATAAACAAATTAGTAAATGAATAAACAAATCTGAAATATTCCGCCCCTTTAAATGTCAACCATGAGCTGTATATGCTTCCGTTGAAATAAACTGTTCATCTTCTATGTCCGCTTGTCAATATTTGAATATCAACTCATCTATATTCACCAACAGCAGACGCAATTCCGGGAGTGCTATGCCAAAGGAAGATATTTTTTAAAGACGAACAACTTCTGCTTTTATCACAACAGGTTCTACGAATTACCATACTATATAATGTAATGTTTTACCAACCAAACCATCATCGTTTCTTACCACAGCGGGGTTTAAAGATTAATGTTTAAAGATCTAATTAATGTTTAGTTCCACATGGTTTTTAAACACCTCACAGTAATCTCCCCTTGTTACGCTGCATCGATCACTGCCTCAACAAGATTTTCACCCATATTTGGATGAACTTTAAATTGTGATTTTTCTCTCTCAAGTTTATACTAGATAAAGTTATTAATCTAAAAATGATGTCTTCTTGTGTTGATTTCTGACCTGTTAAATTGAAAAGAATCTTTCGTTTACTTTGCAAACAAAGCAAAAATAGACGGGACTTATCACTGCAACCACAAATGTCACATGATCATCTCCCTAGAAACAAATGATTTTTAAAGATGGTGACGACACCCAACACAACAACGAAAGAGTTCTCACCTTAACAGGCCAGAAATCAACACAAGAAAACGGTATAACTTAATAAACTACTATATCTGATAAAAAATTGAAAATCAAGTAAAATAACCCAACATCTAAATTTCATCAAAATATGGATGAAAATCTTGTGGTGGCAGTGTTTAATGCAGCGTAAAGAAAGGGAGACAACTGTGAAGCGTTTGCTTTCTATTCTGTTCTGTCTTGTTTCGTTCTATTCTGTTCTGTTCACGAGGAACTCCCCGCGCTACACTGCGCAACGTTGTGCGCAACCTCATTCCCGTCGCGCTGGTCTCGTTTTGAACTCAGCATCTGGTTCTCCTCATAAGCGCTGGATTCCTCCGCCTCGTACTTGAAGCAGGGGAACTGGCTGAGCACGGACTTCCGGAATCCCTTGTTTCGCGCCACGTACACGATCGGGTTCCAGATGCAAGCTGTCTTCGCCATCAGACACGGAAGTTGAACGATCAATGGCGATACGGTGTTGAAGTTCGTTCCGAAGAAAGACTCGCATGCGCAGATAATGGCGTATGGCATCCAACTGACGAGGAACGACACTGAAAAGGGAAACCGTAGAGAATGTAATAAATAAGGACAATTTGATATAATCGGGTTAATCCAATGACAAAACCTTTGAAATAATGTAGAAGCCGAAGAAGGGCATTGGAAAAGAAAACCGTAGAGAATGTAAGGCGTATGGCATTCAACTGACGAGGAACGACACTAGAAAATAAAAACATGGATACTGTAAGGCGTATGGCATCTAACTGACGAGGAACGACACTGGAAAAGAAAACCCTGGAGAATTTTAGGCGTATGTCATCCAACTGACGAGGAACGACACTGGAAAATAAAACCATGGATACTGTAAGGCGTATGTCATCCAACTGACGAGGAACGACACTGGAAAAGAAAACCGTGGAGAATTTTAGGCGTATGTCATCCAACTGACGAGGAACGACACTGGAAAAAGATAACGTCACTGGAAAAGATAACGTCATTTTCCGACGTACACTTGTTTGGAACCGCCGGTAAATGTTGTTTCCATTTTGGCCGTGTGCTCAAAGACGTTGCAGATAATTTCAAGTCGAGGGATGCGAATGACCTAAAAACATCACAAATCGACTGCGATTTCTCTACCAAGTGTTTGACGTAACGCCGTTATAAACCATGGGTTATCATGTACCACCAGAACCGGAAAGTTGATGGTCGGAACATGTTGTATATAAAAAAATGGTAAACAAGAGTTATCTACTGAAAAAAGCAAATATACCTGTGGCTCGGCCATCTTGTTCAGACAGTTTTTGCGTAAACATTTGGTCACGTGATCACTCCGCCTGAATATGTTCTTAAACCATAAGTGGAACAAATTTTATGACATTTTCTACAGTTTTATGAGAAAACAATCCTTTCATAGAATTTTAAATTTTTGATATGTTATTTAAAATCTTATTGTGAATTCAAAAAAGAAAAGAAAAATGTAGGTCGACGACTTGACAGATAGAAGCTCTGTGACTTTATGTGGATGAGAAATATTAAATAATGTTAATTACCTTTTATAGTTTTGGCAACAATGTTATTATTCTTTGATAAAATTCATATACAGTATTTTATACGAATAAAAAACGTTTATACGACTTTTATACAAGTACCTCTTTGGTAACAGATTTTTATCTCCCTTGGATGCGCAGATGAAAAGCGCAGAAAAAACTACCGAGAACATCCTTTATTACTTACATATTATGAGCGCCACGGAAACCGTCACGTGAATCTCCTTGACAACGCGTCGTTGTTTGATCCACGTGGTAGACTGTCTTTTTTCCCGCCAAACCTGAAACATAGAAACACAGTCCGTATATAAATAGATATACGTGTGTTTTCAATTTGATTCAAATTTTATTGCAAGCTGACGCACTCTTAATCCAAAACTGACATTTCATTTGAGATAATCTTATATTTTTTGTCAAGCCCCTTACACATGTATATCTGTATAAAAGCTTTTGTATTTATGTTTCATTTTTGTGTATGGGCCGGTGGCCTTATTGCACAATAACATTTGAATTGAATTGAATTGTTTTACATCGGTTGAAAGAAAATGTCGCCTTAAAACTACAATTTTGTGTGAAGATGAGTAATTATAAAAAAGATATGTTAAAACATGGGAAAAACCCACATTAAAGGCACATAAAAGGAGATGAGTACAAATGAATTACTGAAAAAATATATGGAGTTATTTTATTATGTTCATAAAAGTCATGAAAACTTATTTACCAACGCATTGAGACCCTATTAAATAAAATCCTTTAATATAAGTTATTTTGTGCTTGAAATATAGTTGTCTCCAATTCAATCATGTTTATCAACAAACTGTTTGTTGACATTTTCAAAATAAAGAATTCTAATTGGTCGGTTAAAAAATTTGTGTATCAACTGTCAAGGTCAGAGGTGAAGAATCAGGAAATCTTAATTATAAAACTTGCTAATCTGGGTCATTTCTCGTTGGAGTTCATGTTTAAGTTATGCCAAAGGGTTTTTTGGTGATAACTATTTGAATCTGACCAAAAATTAACCAAACAATATAGTTTAATATAGCATTATTATGTGCCTTTAAGATACGGGGACTAACCCACAAATAGGCGGGAGTACTGGTTTAGTATCCAGGAAGCAGTCATCGAGAGTGAATTTGATAAGCTTTAAGCTTCTTACATAATCGATGTAAAATAAATAAAGGTATAACAAACTTCAATTTTCGTTATTACGATATCTGCTACAGTAGCAACATGTTTAGAATGGGTTAAGCTTTTTTTGTTGAATGTTGCCGTAAGATTTATGTCCTCGGCTTTAATAAAATTTAAAGGAAAAATAATCAATTGATTGCGTCGCATAAGTTTTGTGGAAGCCATTAGCTTAATCAACCTAAGTAGATGTTCCATGGGAGAGCATTATGGTTATAGATTCGCGACACTTTATCGATAAACTTATACAAGACGCTTACTCACTGACTGTTGATTTAATCAGTTAAACCCTTTCCTAAACAAAAACGACATTTGACCCCTTTGTTGCAGACGACTTTAGAAAACATTGTTGGAAAAGGAGAAATTGCTCGTGACGAGCAATTTTTCCTTTTCCCACGATGTTTTCTACCCTATCAGAAGATTATTTTCAAGTTTCACCCCATTTTAAAATGTCGTCTGCAAACTCTTTCAATTTCGGTCGGTCGAAAAATTGTTGTTTGGGAAATGGTTAAGAAGTAAAATGAATTCTATGGATGAAATGACGTAATAAATCTAAAGCATGACATAAAACATGAGTTTTTCTACACTGATCACCCCATTCATAATCATGTTATTGATGTATGGCACATCAATGTTAAAGGCACATAAAAGGAGATTAATGCTATATCAAACTTTATTATTTGGTAAACTTTCGGTTAGATTCAAATAGTTATCACCAAAAATCCCCATCATCACAACTTAAACATGAAAGCCAACAAGAAATAACCCAGATTAAGCAGTTTAATTGTGTGATTTTTCACCCCTGACCTTGACAGTTGATACACAAATGTTTGAACTGAACAATCAGAATTCTTTATTTTGAATATGTAAACAAACAGGTTGTTGATAAACATGATTGAATTGGAGACAACTATATTTCAAGCACATAATAACTAATGTTTAAGGGTCTCAATGCATCCGTAAATTAATTCTCATGACTTTTATGAAAATAATATAAGATCTCCATATATTTTTTAGTAATTTATTTGTACTTTTCTCCTTTTATGTGCCTTTAAATTAATAGTTAACCGTTTAATTGTTCTTTCTGCAAACACTTTTATGAATCGTAACATCCAAAATGATAAGGGTTGCCGTATTAAGATACCGGTTCATCTGTAAAATGGAATCTTAAGTATTCTTAGTTAATTGTCAATTATTCAAGAACTAACACAATTTTAGTGTACATGAGAGCTAGTATGGCTTTAAACAGCACTCTTATTATAGGGTGTGCAAACTTCACGACCAATCGGAACCACTCGGGTATTTCCGTGAGCTGAGAGATACACCTCGGATATAAATGGTAACAATATTTCGGGTAAATCGTCCCTGGCGTGTAACACATTTCATCTAAGCGTCCACGTTAACCCTTTCCCAAACAATAACGACATTTGACCACTTTGTCGCAGACGACTATAGAAAACATTGTGGTAAAAGTTCATATTTGCAATTGCAATTTTTCCTTTTCCCACAATGTTTTCTGCCCTATCAGAATTTTATTTTCCAATTTCATCACATTTTGAAATCTCGTCTGCAAACCCTTTCAAATTGGGACAGTCGAAAATTTGTTGTTTGGGAAAGAGATAAGTAGTTCAATGGACATGGAGGTGTTGCACATCCTTTGAAATCATGATTTATCGGTACCTTATACGACATGGCGAACGTTTAAGTTGTGATATACAGTATAACTGGTTTCATAATCAAATTAAACGACTTTTAAGATTTCACATTTATGATCTATATTCGAAAACGAAAGTAAAATGAAGTCACAATATGGCGGCATCCATACTATTTCAGAGTTGTTTTCATTGGATAAACCTGGTGCGTTCAGATTGCTTCACGATATCACCCGAGTCATCCGAAATTAGGTCCTGACCCATCAATTTAATAACTTTTTTGTTTGTCTTTTTTTTTTTTTAGATGAAATTCTGCATTTTATGCTAAGAATTGGCTCATAAGATACACGAGGATGATTAATTTCTAAATTTTAGGCCTGTAAGTTGTTATTTCGATAGTTTACTTTGGTGATTTTTTCCTGCCTAACAATTTGGCAATAAAATAGGTGTGAATATTACAAAAGTTTATTCACACGCTGTCACCGTATAACACTGTCATAAAACAACCGTTAAAGATAAAAGTCGCATTCCATTTCCGCCCATCGTAAAACACAGCTGATTTAATGTAATTTTGTACCACCATTACACTAAGACGAGAAACTTTTGGTAAGGAAAATGCTTTTAATTGGCGTTATTTAACAACCTAAAAGCAGTAGGCGTGTTTAATTAAATCAGATTTTTAATGATGTAAGAGTAAGCGATACGAACACGACACGAAACGATACGATTACGAATATTTTATTGAGACGTAATATTAATGGCGCGGCCATCTTGTTCGGATATTTTTCGTAAACATTGGTCACGTGATCTACCCGCCTGACTAACACTTACGTATTATTTTTAATGATGTAAGAGTAAGCGATACGAACACGATACGAAACGATACGAATACGAATATTTTATTGAGACGTAAACTTCCAAAGTTTCTTGTCAATACAATAATTTTCAAAATATACAAACAAATCAAGGTCACATAGAAAAAGGAAGTGGAATGCAGAACTGGAGTTAATGTTTACATTACGACAAAGCGTTTATAAAGCGTTTATAAATCGATATAAAGTAATAACGATGATACGGTTCGAAACGGACACAACCTCCGCTTGAGTCCTATGAGAACCAAAGCACTGGCATAAGCCAAGTCATTGTAAACTGTTACATACTATAAATATAGACCACAGACCTGTCTCACAACAGTTCGAATCACGGTTGTTCTCGTAAATGTTTACAACAAGCATAAAAAAGTGTCCAAATATGATTCGTAAACTAGGAAGTACAGTCGTAAACATTAACATTTCCCGTAAACGGAAACATTTCTTGTAAATGATATCCCGTAAATGTTTTTCATTAACTAATGCCTTTCTTATCAACATTAATATTTCTCATTTACCTATCTATATCTCGTATTAATAAATTGTTCTCGTTAACATTTATATTTCTCAGAAATGTAACTATTTCTGATAACCGTAGTTACATGCATTTCTCATGGACCGTAATTATTTCTCGTAAATGTTAGAATTTCTCATAAACGTTAATAATTCTCATAAACATAACAATTTCTCGTAAACGGTAACATTTCCCATAAACGTGAATATTTCTTATAAACATGACCATTTCTTATAAACGTTAATATTTCTCAAAAACGCTGAAAGTTCTCATAAAACATAACTATTTCTCGTAGACGGTTAAATTTCTCATGAACGTTAATATTTCTCATAAACGTTAACGTGTTTCATGAACGTTGATATTTCTCATAAACGTTGTAATTTCTCATGAACGTTGATATTTCTAATAAACGTAACAATTTCTCATAAACAATACCATTTCTCAAAAAAATTGATATTTCTAATAAACATTACCATTTCTCATAAACATTACCATTTCTAATAATCGTTAACATTTCTCATAAACATTACCGCTGTTCATAATCATAAATATTTCTCATAAACGTGTTTCCATAAACGTTGGTATTTCTCATAGTAGTAACCATTTCTCATAAACGTTTATATTTCTCATAAACATTACCATTTCTCATAAACGCTAATATTTCTCATAAACAGAAGTGACCCGCAACTGCCGAAACGCCGAATCTCACTTCTTTTTTTTTAGATTTCAAATTCAAATATAGCGAATGGTTTGGTAAAATCCTTACACAAAAAAGGGCAAACATTTCTCTTGGGAGAGATTTCCCACACTTTGTAACAAGATTACGCTCTGAATGTCTCCAAGACAGCCATTGGCTAAAGTAACTTGGGAACATTTTATGTGCCATCACCACACGCAAAGCGACGATTATACGTCCCACTAGGCTACTGGAACTATCTTCATCTTAATTATGATAGCTGATTTCACTTTCGGAACGGCATATTAACCCGTATAGTGCTGGAACGGACTTCATGCTTATGCAAACAGGTTCGATCCAGGCCAGCCGCCAAGTAAATTGGCGGCTGACCCGTAATCTAACCTGTCTGCTAATCTTAGAATGCTTGATCATCAAAATTAAGCAGATATTTAAAGTTTTGGAAAGTAGACGAGACAAAATTGTAAAAAACAATTACCAAGCATTTCATGGGTTAATTCCTTGATTCAGACTAACATGTTTTGGGTCGCACCTTCTTTGGGACAAATTGAGAAACAATTTTGATAAAAGGGAACTAAGCTGATTCGTAATCAAACCCTGAATTTGTGATTACTTTCCAAACTCAGTTGTTTCACATGGATAAGAAACTAAGCGAGAATCTCACTATCGCGACACAAATGGGCGACCTTAAATAAAAAAAAAAAAAAACATTTTTAGCGGCATCAATTCACAATGATAAACACCATGGGTTATAGTCTCAATTCAATTCATTTTATTCAGTATAAAGCACAAAGTACCTTTTACAAAAAAAAAAGTAAATCAATGGAAGAGCATGATAACAGTGTTGGCGAGAAGCTATGCAAGTGAATACATACTTAAATATGAGTATAGACCTAACGAAAGACAATCTAAATGTGCCTGCATGAAAAATGAACTTACTTAATAATAGTATTTCTCTTTTATTTTGTGCCATCATAGGCTTAGAAAACTTTTAAACAGTTGGCCAGGTATGATAATATGAGGTCAAATATTGTTTTCCCAGATCATTGGCACTTACAAAACAAAACAAATGATTATTTTTGAGTATCGAGCATGAACAACCCGGCAAACTAAAGTTTGTAAAGTGCTTATACCTGGAAAATGAACCGATTTAAAATTTCTCTTAAATATTCAGGTAGAATTATTATTCACAATCCGAATCTATTCACAGAAAACTATACATTTTAAAAAAAATCATTTAGCACTTCGTTGAGTAATTCAATGTATACTTATGGAAGTTTTTGAACGTCGTTTTAAATGATTGTCTTTGATCGGTAACGTATACGTGATACTGTAGTGAAATTATAAGTTGTGTTATATATTTCTTATATGGGTTTTTACATCACATCAACATTATTTCAGTTATGTAGCGATGCCCGA
Source organism: Cerastoderma edule (assembly GCA_947846245.1). Classification (NCBI taxonomy): domain Eukaryota; kingdom Metazoa; phylum Mollusca; class Bivalvia; order Cardiida; family Cardiidae; genus Cerastoderma; species Cerastoderma edule. The sequence goes on from OX401422.1 coordinate 1,230,921, forward strand.
CTCTTAATGATGAATGAAGACCCCATACTCAACTGCCCATAAGGGCTGGTCAAGGCGGGTAGAACCATCGGCATTCCGTAAGTCAGTCGGGAGACTGCCTCTCATGAAAATCCATATCCCTCTCAGGAGTTGAACCCACGCTGTGTTATATATTGCTGTGTCCATTTTACAATGACATAAGAAAGCATCTGATACCTGAGTACCATATCAATCGACCTTGCATGTTTAAATTTATTCAACTTTTGAAATCTGACAGGAAAAAGGATCAGTACAGACTTGCTTCATATTGTATTTTAGCTTTTAACCGGAGGGAACTAAAGTTAGATGATAGTTAGCTATGATCACGGTATTTTCCTGACCAGTTAATTAAAGTTCTTAGATAATATGTATGTTTATATGTTTGAATGGATGTATATGTATATAAGTATATATGCATAGATGTATATGAATAAACATTCGAAATGTTTTTAAAGACATTTTCCACCTAAAAACATTAGGTATTGTTGTGTGTATGTGTGAGCATGTGTATGTATGTGTATGTGTTTGTGTGTGTGTGTGTTTGCGTATGTATGTTTACCATTCCTACAATTGTATGCGAAGATGAATTTATTGTTATATACTTTATCAACCATGAGCTGTATATGCTTCAGTTGAAATAAAACGTTCATAACGGGTATATTATACACATGTTTCCATTTTCTTTGATTGGTAACTCATATGTGATGGTGAAAATATAAGTTGTTTCCTTTTTTACAAATCAACTGACTGTTCTTATATTACATTTAAGATCTATATTTGAAAATGAAAGCGCAACTCATGTAATCTTGCTAGAATCAACATGGCGACTTCCTTATTATGTCAGAGGTGGTTTTATTGGACAAACCCGATGAGTATTTTGCTAAGTAAAAATAGACGTCGCAAAAGAAAAGAGACGATCGAAAATAAATCAAGATGATAATGGTTTCTATAGTGTTTCAGAATTATGCATGGGTGGTGCATTAATGGAGAAATGGGGACTCAGGCCGCATCTTTTCGTGGATTTGCATCATAAAATGGACAAAATACATTGTATTTCTGTCACGAACAAAAAAAGGGGTATCTAACTGGGAACTATCCAATCACGTTGTAAAGTCAGTGTTACGACAAAGGATTAGCACCTGTCGACTTGACCCACTTTTGTCATAGTGTCCTACTTGATGAAACAACACAGGGGTTCATAGTGTCCTACTTGATGAAACAACACAGGGGTTCATAGTGTCCTACTTGATGAAACAACACAGGGGTTCATAGTGTCCTACTTGATGAAACAACACAGGGGTTCATAGTGTCCTATTTGATGAAACAACACAGGGGTTCATAGTGTCCTACTTGATGAAACAACACAGGGGTTAGCTAGGGTTTAAAGATATATGATCGCTCCCAATTATAACAACAATTAGTGTAAAGCCTTAGAATGGTGGTAATTTTTATAAAAATAGATTTTTGTGTTGTCTGTTTTTCAAAACATATATCTGCTTAATTCTGTTAAGGAGAGATACTCAGAGTAGCAAGCAGGTTAGATCACAGGCCAGCCACCAATTTACTTGTTTGCATTAGGCTAAATTTGGTTTCAGCACTTTAAGGGTTAAACGGCCAACGAATACAATCAACCGCCTCGCTGTAATTGTGACTTATATTGGAAAAACTACAGAGTAACTCCGTTTTGGTCGATATAGGCAAATTCTTTTAATTGTCATACAACAATCCTTTCATTCAGAGAAACATTACAGTGTCATGGGTATAATACATACTACGAAGATCATTTAATAACGTTATAACTTTGTATCATTGAATAAAAAAGAAAACTAATATAAATATAAAATAATAAAAAGAGATAGATTTATCCCATTTAAGAAATATTACCTTATTCAAATTCAATTGTTCCCAAGGATTCGTCCCTTTCAAGGGAAAGGTTCATATGCAAACTACTACCACATTTAGTAAATTACAAACAACCATAGTGATTCAAGCGTAAATTAGTACTTTCTGTTCGTCTTCGTCATTTACATTTCTGCTCTTTCCTTTTGTTTATGATCTCTACATTTTCTTGAAAGTCGGTCAACGGACCAGAATAACGGTCAAAAGTATACCAATTATTCATAACTACCGGTCATGTCCGGGAATATGGTAATATGACACAGACCCACGTGATCAGCGATCCAAAATCTCGTCAAGGACGAGATGTAAAGTCACGTGACACTGAACAAATTAGCTTAGTGTTGGAGAGCAATCTGAACACATCGGGTTTATCCAACGAAAACACCTCTGAAATAATAGGGATAACGCCATATTGTTTCCCGCGAGAATGACGTCACTTTTCGGTTTTAAAATAGATCTTAAATGAGAAATCTAAAAAGTCGTTAAGTTTGATTGAGGAAACAACTATAAATGTCCCAACAACAATTTCGCCATTTGATATGAGTTACTGATAAAAAAACTGATTTAAAAGGATGTCCAACACTTCCATTTACATTGAACTACTTAACGTAAACGCTTAGAAAATGCGTTATACGCCGGAGGCCGATTTACCAGAAAAATTGTAACCCTACACTTCGCGGTGTATTTCACAGCTCACGGAAACACCCGATTAGTTCCGATTGTGTTTGAGAGGTGCGTGTTTGCACTGACTGTCGTTTCTGATAACGTAGACCGTTGATTAGAAAGTGCGATCAGCGATGCCAAATCTCGTTTAGGACGAGATATAAGGATACGTAACACCATCCTGTTCAGGGGTTTACGTCATCAGTAACGATAAACTCCTGTTTAACAACGCATAACAGCGCGATATGACTTTTTGTGTACCTACGCACCGCATCACAGTAGAAACATGCCCAAAGAAATACAATCAAACTTTTGTTAAGAGTCCAGCCAGTGGGACAGAGTAAATTGGCTATTTAAGACAGGTTGGCTGCTTAACACAAATTGATGTACACTATAAATCAAACAATGAGACTTTCTGTAGTGGCTGTTTAAGGCAGGTTGGCTGCTTAACAGGGTGGTTGCTTGACACAAGTTAGACTGTAGTTCTTTAAGTATAACCACAGGAATTGATTTTAAAGTGTAATGACTACAAAACAGATAAATCTAACATTTGAATCAATAGCAAATAGAAAAATGTACAGGAGTTTTTTCGTGGAAGAACAATATCTGCGCAAACGTGTACGTGTCGGTTTGAGTGTTAGCTTGTGACATGACGTCGCAACAACAACTACAACAACAACAACAACGTCTCTATTTATAGATAGATTTACCCACAAGCATTTAAACGATAGTACACAGGTTAGTGCAAAGCGCATCTGTCGAACACATAGAGAATAATCAACTTCTTTCGGTTGATATCAATAATATGTCACGAGAATCGGTTGTTATCAGGTTGAAAAAACGAGTTCGAAGAACGAGTTTTTTTCTACAGGATAACAACCCATTTAAGTGACATATTTTTTATATCTATCGAATGGAGTTGAATTTTCTATTTATTCTATTCCACTATATAAAGTATATTTTCTAAAATACCTCCATGAACGTCAAACGGAATATAAAATGGGGGGAGCAAAGCAGTTAACAACGCCCATGACATCATTTTGCAACCTATGACGTCATACATGCGTATGAATATATTTTAGAATACAAACATTTTAGTGCCGTGTGCAAAAGTGCAGCTATGATTTTGATGCAAAGGAATGGTAAAAAAGTAGTCCCGTCAAAACTGATATCATCACTAGTGATGATATGACTTTTTGATTTCATCGCTAGCAACGATATTCACTGTGACAAAATTGAAAATTAACACACTGAGAAATCCCAGTATTTCACTCATAAGAATATGATAAAATGTCGTAACACTGAACAAATAAGCTGAAATAAGAACAAATCAAATTAAATTGGTTAATCATATGGTCAGAAAAAATGCACTTTTCTTGGGAGAGGGTAACTATGTATATGTGTTTGTATGTATATATATATATGAGTGTATATGTGTATCGTTTAAACATTCTGGTAAGCAGATTGAAACAGATATATATTTTATTTGCATTAGCTACTGAGATGTTATGCCCAAAAGCAGATTTCTGCTGATTTTTACCAACAAAATAATTGATAAAAAAAATTTGCTAAAGCGGTCAAATTTCTATTGTGCCTCAGGGATCACAATTGTTCCATTAGCCGGTAGAACGAGTCCATAACAGTCACAGAGCTTCAGCCGAAGCTTAGTGGGGATTACCACTAAAGAGAACCATGTCGACTGATGCGTGTAAATCGTTCAGATATATTCCGTACAGACAATTTACTTTCCGACCAAACGAATGATTTATTCGAGAGTTGTGTACGTTTTTCGTGACACTGGTTTTTGGACATACTTGCATTAGCACGTTAACACTAGAAACAAACACGAATTAAAAATTA